>CM076579.1:1367620283-1367938131 GCA_034641835.2 Pinus albicaulis | reverse complement strand
GAGGTTGATTTTACATGAGTAATTCTCAAGTATTTGTCAACAAGTAGACTGCTTGCTTAGGAAGACTCAAGGTGGCTGGAGGGTTGAGGAGACAATAGATCCAAGTAGTGCAAATGCATGAAAAATGGAGATGAGAGAGCTAGGTCACAATTTGATGCATAGCTGAAAGGGTTATTACATGTGGGATATTAGATAAATATATTAGTGTTATGCACCAACCACAAAATTACTTTGCCAATAACTTAAAGTAAGAGAGATGATGCACCAAAGACGCAAGATGAGTTCTTATCAATTTAGAGGTTTTTATTATGTCCTTCGTACCACTGTTATGACTTATATCAGAATTATAAAAGCGTATATCAGACCTTATAAAAAATATGACAGTCCTCCAAAATCACATAGAACACCATAAATTCAATGACATAAATCTTTCTTATTACTTGAGATTAAATGTGTGATGATTATGAGCATTTGTTAGTGAGTTTTAGGATGTGTATTCAGAGATTTTACCATTGTTATGAGATGCCTTTAGATCTGATTTAAAACAGTGAGGAAAAGGATAGGATTAGAGAGAAAACCCCTAGGCCTAAGGGCATTGTGGATGAAAAAATGAGTTTCCCTTATGCACTAAAGCTTCCTCAAATACCTGCAACGAAAATATTAGATTGTGGATGCTCTATGCACTCTTCTTGAATTACTACCATATCCTACCCTTTGGTCATTACTTTTTTCACTCACACAAATTATTCATTTCATATTGAATACATCAATATGGTTTATATGCTACACATCAATGATTTTCCTTAACATATTTTTAATTATCCAAATACAATTTGTAAGGCAACATTTCCAAACACAATCCTTTAATGAATTTCATTCTTCAAGGCATACTAGACAAAAATGGCTTCAAAGAAATCAGTAATACAAGTATTTGACACAAATTTTTTGAACTAGCCCTATGTTTGGTATTTACTGACAAAGGTATTCTATAATGATAAGATATCATTGAAATCAATGAATACTTTAGACAAAAATCATTGTGAGTGATGATACATACCTCTTATTAATTTCATTAGAATTCTTGAGATCTACATTCCATAAAAAAATAATCATTGTGTGTCTTCAACACTTAAATTGTATCATCCATAACAAAACTATGAGGTTCATCAAACATTTTAAACTGAGATATCGGTGTAAATACTTATTTTAACTACAATTCCTAACTCAAGGTTTCGAATGGACTTTATGCACAAAGTATGGCTTGCTAGCTTAACTACTTTTGTGCCACTTCTTTCTAAGTGACATCAACTTGTTTCTTTAAGAAATCAAAGGGACATGGATTCTTCAAATCAACATTTTAACAAGTTTTCCTTTTACTGGGAGATTCCTTCTTTCCATCAAAATCTTCCAAAGAGAACCTTCAACAATTTATCCTTCTTTTGTTTCAGCGATATAACTCGTTTCATTTTACATATAGAGGCTTCTTGACCTTAGGATCATGTTAATGCAAACATATTGTAAGTTTGTACTCAAGACTTATTTTAAACAAGCAATGATCTGATGGTCTTATGAGACTTTGATTAAATCATAAAAGGATTAGACATCAAAAATGTAGTATGGATTCTATATTGACTATATAATTTTGTAAGGGCCATTTGCAAGGAAATTTAGCCTTTAGCATTAGTCTTTAGACCTTTGGCCTTCTTAAGTTATTTCTCAAGCCATTACATCTTCTTCTTGAGACTCTTAGTCCTTTGAGACTGTCTTCTTTGGTCTACAAAAACAGAGTGAGGTGTTTGATAATTTGACCTTCTTCAAGTGTGATTTATCCTTTAAAGTAAGAGAGATGATGCACCAAAGCCGCACCAAAGCTGCAAGATGAGTTCTTATCAATTTAGAGGTTTCTATTATGTCCTTCTTACCACTGTTATGAATTATATCAGAATTATAAAAGCGTATATCAGACCTTATAAACAATATGACAGTCCTCCAAAATCACATAGAACACCATAAATGCAATGAAATAAATCTTTCTTATTACTTGAGATTAAATGTGTGATGATTATGAGCATTTGTTAGTGAGTTTTAGGATGTGTATTCAGAGATTTTACCACTGTTATGAGATGCCTTTATATTTGATTTAAAACAGTGAGGAAAAGGATAGGATTAGAGAGAAAACCCCTTGGCCTAAGGGCATTGTGGATGAACAAATGAGTTTCCCTTATGCACTAAAGCTTCCTCAAATACCTGCAACGAAAATATTAGATTGTGGATGCTCTATGCACTCTTCTTGAATTACTACCATATCCTGCCCTTTGGTCATTACTTTTTTCACTCACACAAATTATTCATTTCATACTTGAATACATCAATATGGTTTATATGCTACACATCAATGATTTTCCTTAACATATTTTTAATTATCCAAATACAATTTCTAAGGCAACATTTCCAAACATAATCCTTTAATGAATTTCATTCTTCAAGGCATACTAGACAAAAATGGCTTCAAAGAAATCAATAATAAAAGTCATTGACACAATTTTTTTGAACTAGGCCTATGTTTGGTATTTACTGACAAAGGTATTCTATAATGATAACATATCATTGAAATCAATCAATACTTTAGACAAAAATCATTGTGAGTGATGATACATACCTCTTATTAATTTCATTAGACTTCTTGAGATCTACATTCCATAAAAAAATAATCATTGTGTTTCTTCAACACTTCAATTGTATCATCCATAACAAAACTATGAGGTTCATCAAACATTTTAAACTGAGATATCAGTGTAAATACTTATTTTAAGTACAATTCCTAACTCAATGTTTCGAATGGACTTTATGCACAAAGGATGGCTTGCTAGCTTAACTACTTTTGTGCCACTTATTTCTAAGTGACATCAACTTGTTTTCTTAAGAAATCAAAGGGACTTGGATTCTTCAAATCAACATTTTAACAAGTTTTCCTTTTACTAGGAGATTTCTTCTTTCCATCAAAATCTTCCAAAGAGAACCTTCAACAATTTATCCTTCTTTTGTTTCAGCGATATAACTCGTTTCATTTTACATATAGAGGCTTCTCGACCTTAGGATCATGTTAATGCAAATATATTGTAAGTTTGTACTCTAGACTTATTTTAAACAAGAAATGATCTGATGGTCTTATGAGACTTTGATTAAATCATAAAAGGATTACACATCAAAAATGTAGTATGGATTCTATATTGACTATATAATTTTGTAAGGGCCATTTGCAAGGAAATTTAGCCTTTAGCATTAGTCTTTATACCTTTGGCCTTCTTGAGTTATTTCTCAAGCCATTACATCGTCTTCTTGAGACACTTAGTCCTTTGTGACGGTCTTCTTTGGTCTACAAAAACAGAGTGAGGTGTTTGATAATTTGACCTTCTTCAAGTGTGATTTATCCTTTAAAGTAAGAGAGACGATGCGCCAAAGCTGCACCAAAGCCGCAAGATGAGTTCTTATCAATTTAGAGGTTTCTATTATGTCCTTCTTACCACTATTATGACTTATATCAGAAATATAAAAGCGTATATCAGACCTTATAAACAATATGATAGTCCTCCAAAATCACATAGAACACCATAAATGCAATGACATAAATCTTTCTTATTACCTGAGATTAAATGTGTGATGATTATGAGCATTTGTTAATGAAATTTAGGATGTGTATTCAAAGATTTTACCACTGCTATGAGATGCCTTCATATCTGATTTGAAACGGTGAGGAAAAGGATAGGATTAGAGAGAAAACCCCTAGGCATAAGGGCATTGTGGATGAAAAAATTAATTTCCCTTATGCACTAAAGCTTCCTCAAATACCTGCAATGCAAATATTATCTTGAAAAAATGATATATCAGACCTCTATTGACTGAAGTTGGGGGCTCTAGGTCTAGTTGGTAGACTAGAGAGGACTTGAGCCCTTGAAAACTCCGTCAATCAGTGATAAACCCTACAAAATCAATTGTTTGCTCAACATAGCATAAATCAATGATACCATGAGACAAGAAAACACTTGAAACCCCGACCAAACTTACCATAGGTCAGAAAAAAAAATATTAGTATCAAAATCAAGTGTTAAACCCTACAAGTAAGCTAATACAAGATTATAACAATAAGAAAAATGCCCAAATAAAATTGTGGCTAGAAGAAAAACCCCTCTAGGGGCTGCAGATAGGAGGGATAGGCCTCCTAGAGGCTGTGGCTACTCAAACAAAGGCCTTTTTCCTTTAGAGTACAGGGCAGAAGAACTTTAGATCATTAGCAAACATTCAAGCTTCTTACATCAAATATATGCAATTAGATTCACCGTTTTAACCAATGCCTATTGTGAGATCGCAATTACCATCTATAGAGATTGCTAACATTGATCTTCAAATGAAATTACCAACTAGAATATGAGCCACTTATACAAGCAATCACTTTAACACTTTTTTGTTAGTTTAGGGGCACTTATATGAAACCATCAGATGCAAATAGAGACAAAAGCAAGACTATGCCAATGATGCAATGCAAGACATGGGAGAGGCAAGGAATGAACAGCAAGACAACAATCACTTTATTTCAATATATTTCCACAATGATTAGCCCAACCACAAAATTACTTTTCCAGTAACTTAAAGTAAGAGATATGATGAACCAAAGCCACACCAAAGCCGCAAGATGAGTTCTTATCAATTTAGAGGTTTCTATTATGTCCTTCTTACCACTGTTATGACTTATATCAGAATTATAAAAGTGTATATCAGACCTTATAAACAATATGACAGTCCTCCAAAATCACATAGAACACCATAAATGCAATGACATAAATATTTCTTATTACTTGAGATTAAATGTGTGATGATTATGAGCATTTGTTAATGATTTTTAGGATGTGTATTCAGAGATTTTACCACTATTATGAGATGCCTTCAGATCTGATTTAAAACAATGAGGAAAAGGATAGGATTAGAGAGAAAACCCCTAGGCATAAGGGCATTGTGGATGAACAAATTAATTTCCCTTATGCACTAAATCTTCCTCAAATACCTGCAACGCAAATATTAGCTTGACAAAATGATATATTAGACCTCTATTGACTCAAGTTGGGGGTTCTAGGGCTGGTTGGTAGACTAGAGAGGACTTGAGCCCTTGAAAACTCCATCAATCAGTGATAAATCCTACAAAAACAATTGTTTGCTCAACATAGCCTTAATCAATGATACCATGAGACAAGGAAACACTTGAAACCCCGACAAAACTTACCATAGGCCTGCAAAACAAATATTAGTATCAAAATCAAGTGTTAAACCCTACGAGTAAGCTAATTCAAGATTATAACAATAACAAAAATGCCCGAATACAATTGCGGCTAGAAGAAAAACCCCTCTAGGGGCTGCAGATAGGAGGGATAGGCCTCCTAGAGGCTGTGGCTGCTCAAACAAAGGCCTTTTTTCTTTAGAATACAGGGCAGAAGAACTTTAGATCATTAGCAAACATTCAAGCTTCTTACATCAAATATATGCAATTAGATTCACCATTTTAACCAAGGCCTATTGTGAGATCACAATTACCATCTATAGAGATATCTAACATTGATCTTCAAATGAAATTACCAACTAGAATATGAGCCACTTATACAAGCAATCACTTTAACACTTTGTTGTTAGTTTAGGGGCACTTATATGCAACCATCAGATGAAAATAGAGACAAAAGCAAGACTATGCCAATGATGAAATGCAAGACATGGGAGAGGTGAGGAATGAACAACAAGACAAAAATCACTTTATTTCAATATATTTCCACAATGATTAGCCCAACCACAAATTTACTTTGCCAATAACTTAAAGTAAGAGAGATGATGCACCAAAGCCGCAAGATGAGTTCTTATCAATTTAAAGGTTTCTATTATGTCCTTCTTACCACTGTTATGACTTATATCAGAATTATAAAAGTGTATATCAGACCTTATAAACAATATGACAGTCCTCCAAAATCACCTAGAACACCATAAATGCAATGACATAATTCTTTCTTATTACTTGAGATTAAATGTGTGATGATTATGAGCATTTTTTAATGAGTTTTAGGATGTGTATTCAGATATTTTACCATTGTTATGAGATGCCTTCAGATATGATTTAAAACAGTGAGGAAAATAATAGGATTAGAGAGAAAACCCCTAGGCATAAGGGCATTGTGGATGAACAAATTAATTTCCCTTATACACTAAAGCTTCCTCAAATACCTGCAACACAAATATTAGCTTGAAAAAATGATATATCAAACCTCTATTGACTAAATTTGGGGGCTCTAGGGCTGGCTGGTAGACTAGAGAGGACTTGAGCCCTTGAAAACTCCGTCAATCAGTGATAAACCCTACAAAAACAATTTCTTTCTCAACATAGCATAAATAAATGATACCATGAGACAAGAAAACACTTGAAACCCCGACCAAAGTTACCATAGGCCAGCAAAAAAAATATTAGTATCAAAATAAAGTGGTAAACCCTACAATTAAGCTAATACAAGATTATAACAATAAGAAAAATGCCCAAATACAATTACGGCTAGAAGAAAAACCCCTCTAGTGGCTGCAGATAGGAGGGATAGGCCTCCTAGAGGCTGTGGCTGCTCAAACAAAGGCCTTTTTCCTTTAGAGTACAGGGCAGAAGAACTTTAGATCATTAGCAAACATTCAAGCTTCTTACATCAAATATATGCAATTAGATTCATCGTTTTAACCAATGCCTATTGTGAGATCACAATTATCATCTATAGAGATTGCTAACATTGATCTTCAAATGAAATTACCAACTAGAATATGAGCCACTTATACAAGCAATCACTTTAACACTTTGTTGTTAGTTTAGGGGCACTTATATGCAACCATCAGATGCAAATAGAGACAAAAGCAAGACTATGCCAATGATGGAATGCAAGACATGGGAGAGGCGAGGAATGAACAGCAAGACAACAATCAATTTATTTCAATATATTTCCACAATGATTAGCCCAACCACAAAATTATTGTGCCAAAAACTTAAAGTAAGAGAGATGATGCACCAAAGCTAAACCAAAGCCGCAAGATGAGTTCTTATCAATTTAGAGGTTTCTATTATGTCCTTCTTACCACTGTTATGACTTATATTAGAATTATAAAAGCGTATATCAGACCTTATAAACAATATGACAGTCCTCCAAAATCACATAGAACACCATAAATTCAATGACATAAATCTTTCTTATTACTTGAGATTAAATGTGTGATGATTATGAGAATTTGTTAATGAGTTTTAGGATGTGTATTCAGAGATTTTACCACTGTTATAAAATGCCTTCAGATCTGATTTAAAACAATGAGGAAAAGGATAGGATTAGAGAGCAAACCCCTAGGCATAAGGGCATTGTGGATGAACAAATTAATTTCCCTTATGCACTAAAGCTTCCTCAAATACCTGCAACGCAAATATTAGCTTGAAAAAATGATATATCAGACCTCTTTTGACTGAAGTTGGGGGCTCTAGGGCTGGTTGGTAGACTAGAGAGGACTTGCGCCCTTGAAAACTCCGTCAATCAGTGATAAACCCTACAAAAACAATTTTTTGCTCAACATAGCATAAATCAATGATACCATGAGCCAAGAAAACACTTGAAACCCTGACCAAACTTACCATAGGCCTGTAAAACAAATATTAGTATCAAAATAAAGTGTTAAACCCTACAAGTAAACTAATACAAGATTATAACAATAAGAAAAATGCTCAAATACAATTGCGGCTAGAAGAAAAACCCCTCTAGGGGCTGCAGATAGGAGGGATAGGCCTCCTAGAGGCTGTGGCTACTCAAACAAAGGCCTTTTTCCTTTAGAGTATAGGGCAGAAGAACTTTAGATCATTAGAAAACATTCAAGCTTCTTACAGCAAATATATGCAATTAGATTCACCGTTTTAACCAATGCCTATTGTGAGATCACAATTACCATCTATAGAGATTGCCAAAATTGATCTTCAAATGAAATTACCAACTAGAATATGAGCCACTTATACAAGCAATCACTTTAACACTTTGTTGTTAGTTTAGGGGCACTTATATGCAACCATCAGATGCAAATAGAGACAAAAGCAAGAGTATGCCAATGATGCAATGCAAGACATGGGAGAGGCGAGGAATGAACAACAAGACAACAATCACTTTATTTCAATATATTTCCACAATGATTAGCCCAACCAAAAAACTACTGTGCCAATAACTTAAAGTAAGAGAGATGATGCACCAAAGCCGCAAGATGAGTTCTTATCAATTTAGAGGTTTCTATTATGTCCTTCTTACCACTATTATGACTTATATCATAATTATAAAAGCATATATCAAACCTTATAAACAATATGACAGTCCTCCAAAATCACATAGAACACCATAAATTCAATGAAATAAATATTTCTTATTACTTGAGATTAAATGTGTGATGATTATGAGCATTTGTTAATGAGTTTTAGGATGTGTATTCAGAGATTTTACCACTGTTATAAGATGCCTTCAGATCTGATTTAAAATAGTGAGGAAAAGGATAGGATTAGAGAGCAAACCCCTAGGCATAAGGGCATTGTGGATGAACAAATTAATTTCCCTTAAGCACTAAAGATTCCTCAAATACCTCGAACGCAAATATTAGCTTGAAAAAATGATATATCAGACCTCTATTGACTGAAGTTGGGGGCTCTAGGGCTGGTTGGTAGACTAGAGAGGACTTGAGCCCTTGAAAACTCCATCAATCAGTGATAAACCCTACAAAAACAATTGTTTGCTCAACATAACATAAATCAATGATACCATGAGACAAGTTAACACTTGAAACCCCGACCAAACTTACCATAGGCCTGCAAAACAAATATTAGTATCAAAATCAAGTGTTAAACCCTACAAGTAAGCTAATACAACATTATAACAATAAGAAAAATGCCCAAATACAATTGCGGCTAGAAGGAAAACCCCTCTAGGGGCTGCAGATAGGAGGGATAGGCCTCCTAGAGGCTGTGGCTGCTCAAACAAAGGCCTTTTTCCTTTAGAGTACAGGGCAGAATAAATTTAGATCATTAGCAAACATTCAAGCTTCTTACATCAAATATATGCAATTAGATTCACCGTTTTAACCAATGCCTATTGTGAGATCACAATTACCATCTATAGAGATTGCTAACATTGATCTTCAAATGAAATTACCAACTAGAATATCAGCCACTTATACAAGCAATCACTTTAACACTTTGTTGTTAGTTTAGGGGCACTTATATGCAACCATTAGATGCAAATAGAGACAAAAGAAAGACTATGCCAATGATGCAATGCAAGACATGCGAGAGGCAAGGAATGAACATCAAGACAACAATCACTTTATTTCAATATATTTCCACAATGATTAGCCCAACCACAAAATTACTTTGCCAATAACTTAAAGTAAGAGAGATGATGCACCAAAGCCCCACCAAAGCCGCAAGATGAGTTCTTATCAATTTAGAGGTTTCTATTATGTCCTTCTTACAATTGTTATGACTTATATCAGAATTATAAAAGCATATATCAGACCTTATAAACAATATGACAGTCCTCCAAAATCACATAGAACACCATAAATTCAATGACATAAATCTTTCTTATTACTTGGGATTAAATGTGTGATGATTATGAGCATTTGTTAATGAGTTTTAGGATGTGTATTCAGAGATTTTACCACTGTTATCAGATGCCTTCATATTTGATTTAAAGCAGTGAGGAAAAGGATAGGATTACAGAGCAAACCCCTAGGCATAAGGGCATTGTGGATGAACAAATTAATTTCCCTTATGCACTAAAGCTTCCTCAAATACCTGCAACGCAAATATTAGCTTGACAAAATGATATATCAGACCTCTGTTGACTGAAGTTGGGGGCTCTAGGGCTGGTTGGTAGACTAGAGAGGACTTGAGCCCTTGAAAACTCCGTCAATCAGTGATAAACCCTGCAAAAACAATTGTTTGCTCAACATAGCATAAATCAATGATACCATGAGACAAGAAAACACTTGAAACCCTGACCAAACTTACCATAGGCCTGAAAAACAAATATTAGTATCAAAATCAAGTGTTAAACCCTACAAGTAAGCTAATACAAGACTATAACAATAAGAAAAATGCCCAAATACAATTGTGGCTAGAATAAAAACCCCTCTAGGGGCTGCAGATAGGAGGGATAGGCCTCCTAGAGGCTTTGGCTGCTCAAACAAAGGCCTTTTATACCACAGTATACCACAAGGTTTAGAATTGTTGATGCCTTTTAGGATCCCTTCAGGTTGTTGGTCTTGTTCTGCAAACCACTCATTCAAGATAGTGTCAATGACCATAATATCATGCCAGCAAACTCTAGAAGATCTTTGTGCTTAGCAAAACTGTATGATCTTTAGAACTTGCTCACCGTAGGTGTACGTCAGTTTGGCCCACAGGAGGACTATCATGAAGACTTTAGGATTATTGTCATACAAATGGTTATTGTCACAAGGGTTTTGTATCAAAACACTGCAATGATATTCAATTAATCATGCATTGGAACATCGGATCGTGGATGCTCTATGCACTCTACTTGAATTACTACCATATCCTGCCCTTTTTTCTTTTAATTTCCTTTAGAGTATAGGGCAGAAGAACTTTAGATCATTAGCAAACATTCAAGCTTCTTACATCAAATATATGCAATTAGATTCATCATTTTAACCAATGCCTATTGTGAGATCACAATTACCATCTATAGAGATTGCTAACATTGATCTTCAAATGAAATTACCAACTAGAATATGAGCTACTTATACAGGCAATCACTTTAACACTTTGTTGTTAGTTTAGGGGCACTTATATGCAACCATCAGATGCAAATAGAGACAAAAGCAAGACTATGCCAATGATGCAATGCAAGACATGGGAGAGGCGAGGAATGAAAAGCAAGACAACAATCACTTTATTTCAATATATTTCCACAATGATTAGCCCAACCACAAAATTATTTTTCCAATAACTTAAAGTAAGAGATATGATGTACCAAAGCCGCACCAAAGCCGCAAGATGAGTTCTTATCAATTTAGAGGTTTCTATTATGTCCTTCTTACCACTGTTATGACTTATATCAAAATTATAAAAGCGTATATCAGACCTTATAAACAATATGACAATCCTCCAAAATCACATAGAACACCATAAATTCAATGACATAAATCTTTCTTATTACTTGAGCTTAAATGTGTGATGGTTATGAGCATTTGTTAATGATTTTTAGGATGTGTATTCAGATATTTTACCACTGTTATAAGATGCCTTCAGATCTGATTCAAAACAATGAGGAAAAGGATAGGATTAGAGAGAAAATCCCTAGGCATAAGGGCATTGTGGATGAACAAATTAATTTCCCTTATGCACTAAAGCTTCCTCAAATACCCACAACACAAATATTAGCTTGACAAAATGATATATCAGACCTCTATTGACTGAAGTTGGGGGCTCTAGGACTGGTTGGTAGACTAGAGAGGACTTGAGCCCTTGAAAACTCCGTCAATCAGTGATAAACCCTACAAAAACAATTGTTTGCTCAACATATCATAAATCAATGATACCATGAGACAAGAAAACACTTGAAACCCCGACCAAACTTACCATAGGCCTGCAAAACAAATATTAGTATCAAAATCAAGTGTTAAACCCTACATGTAAGCTAATACAAGACTATAACAATAAGAAAAATGCCCAAATAAAATTGCGGCTAGAAGAAAAACCCCTGTAGGGGCCACAGATAGGAGGGATATGCCTCCTAGAGGCTGTGGCTGCTCAAACAAAGGCATTTTAGGCATGCGTCTTGCCAAGGGAGAGGCCTTAAGCTTTCTTATTTTTCTAATAATTTTAGTAATGAAATTGTAGATAATTTTTAGCCTGCCAACATTTTCGTGAAGCCAAAATTCTCTTTTGAACACGGATAATGTGGATATTGTTAAGATTTTGAATTCATGGTAATAGGTCACCACAAACATATATGAAACCCTAAAATTTGACATGGAATACTTAGAGAGAACTCTAAAAAATGTATGCTATAGCCTGCAATAAATCATATAAAAAAATATAAATTACAAGATCTAACCATCAAACCCGCTACTGCCTTCACACCATATCTGAAAGAAAACTCTGCTACGATTATTCAGAGAAGCTGCAAAATTGACCTAGCTAAACTACTCCCTAGTATTTCTCCAGATGCAAAAAAAGACTCCCGTTGTCGACTCCAGTGCAGAGGCAAGCTTTACCCTGCAACCATACTGGATATTGGGGGTGAATGCACTTCCAAAACGCTCCAGCATAGTAAATCGAGGGCGAAAACAAATAAAAAATATCCAGACCAGTAAATGTGGAGGAAAATCCAACATTTATGTTTAATGCGCTCTTCTTTTTTTAGGCTAAAGAATAATAATTATTTATTTTTAAAATAATTTTGGGGCTAATTATACAAAACTATACAAAAAGGTTTTATATAAAAAATTCGCCCCACTAAAATCTAAAACCCCTTAAATTTTGCCCTTGGGCTAAAATTCGCCCCTAAAATTTTCCATGATCTTGTAGAGGGATAAAAGTTAAACTAGAGAACTGATGACCATCACTTTACAAAATGGCAAGTTTAATTCAAAAAAATTCCATGAAGAAACCTGGAAAGATTGGAATCAGGGATTGCAAGGGTAAACAAACTTCACAGTGGATATTCCGAGTTTTGCATCTGAAACATGCTAAAACAATAATATCAAACTTTCAAAGTTTGATTTCAACTTGGTGAAACATAAGGTGAATTGCAATTCATTCCCATTAATTTGGCATCTAATTTGACATTGATCTGATTGTTTCAAGCATGTAGATTATGGTTTTAACTTGGCATTGATCTGATTGTTTCAAGCATCGATCATGATCACCATCATATCCATACAAAAAAAGGGGCGAGTTAAGATAATCTAGGAGTAAACATGATGGACACATTAAATCACCATGGACACATTAAATCACCATATATTAATTATCTGGCAAAGCACCCTAATCCAGTATATCAAAATATATTATTCGTACCAACACACATCTAAGCATCCACATGTCAATTTATTTGTTCAAGCAATCCACAATATAGTCTTAAACTATATAAAGTCCAATGCATTGTAGCAATTATATGTTCTAAACCTAGAATCAAAGTTCATTGTTCATCTTGAACAATGTGTTCCACTCATATGAAATGTGCTAGTGGAAAATTTTCCAAAATGGCATCATGATCATCTATCGATAACCTCCATTGTCATTGTTTTTTCCTACTCTTCACTTGCTTCAACTGCTGTCGAGTTGCTATGACCAAGTGACTATATTGGGCATAAATAACCTCTAGCTGGTAATCTTGAAAAATAATATGATCTTTACATTTATTTACTTCTTCAAAGAAATGTCCCATTAACACCATTGAACCGATTGGGTATGTATAATTTGATGGATCATTATACTCTTGCAACAGCATGGATTTAGACATAGTGCATCGTAATAAATAATAATGCATTTTTTCTTGATTATTTTCTGGTGCAATGACAACGAAGACATCACCTTCTCTAACCATATCAGAGACACGATCATAATCATTGTCAATCACAGCCACTTCATTGTCCATTTCCTTGTCACTCACGTTTCCAAATGGGGGCAATGGTGTCAATTGTTCGAGTTTCCATGGTTGAAAAATTTTCTTAATTTGGTTTTCACATTCATCGATGGACTCTGTCTGATCAATACATGCATAACAAAAGCAAGAGAACTTTCGTTTCTCAATGCAATGTATATTTGTCATGTCCTTACTCCTAATTGAGTGTAAACTTCTTGTTTTAGGGATTACACTGGCATTATATGGAAATGATCTATCAACATCAACCATTGCAATATTCCAAAAGTACCTGCTTGAGAAAAACACACACATATGTATGAATCAAATTTTGAAAAATATTAAATATTTTTTTGATAACAAAATACGTGCACATATATGTATACACATATATATATATATATCTACACATGTATAATATAATTTTATTTAAATGTGTATGCTTACCTGTGCACATCAGCCATCCTTGGGTTCGATACATGACTTAAATTGTCCTTGCACCAATTAACAACATCTAAAGAATTTGCAAGTCGGGAATCTGAGTGATTCAATTGATACCTCCTAAGTGCACGTTTTACGCATGCCCCAGCACCATCATGCTCTCCTTTTCCATGCCATGTCTCAAAGAAATTCCATGTATGTCGAATGTTGATTTTCCTATGAAGACGAGACAACCAATAGAACGATCTTGCTGATTTAAATTGACCAGCACAACCATCTGACCATACCCAATGTTCTTTAAAAGTGACTCTTCGTTTCAACAATTCATTACAAATAACATTAAAACAATGTTGAAAAAAACACGTGTCATGTGTTCGATCATCAATGATGTAGAAATGGTACTCCTTAATCACCTCACGATTATTTTCATCGCTATCAAAACCATCGACAACAAGCTCTGCTTGTCTATGAAAAATATGCACAAATATCGATACTTGGTCTGAATGATAATACTCACTTTGTATCTCCTTTTGTGGACTAAACGTGTAATTCTCAGCGAAATCAACCACTGATAATATTGTTCCTTTTGGGAACACCTAACGTGATTGCTTGAACTGTAAATCTTGCCATCGTGCTATATGAAAATGCTTAATATATTTGTATATTTGCACCCTGAACTTCTCCATAAAAGATGTCACTGGAATCTCGTCATCAAGTAAAGTGATATTTTTTGATGTTGTGCTTGAATTTGCAACAGGAGTGGAAGTAACATATTCATATCTCTTCCAATTCAGACTGAGATTTGACAGTCTGGGATCATTAGGATCAATGGGATACTTTTCATCATAGAGTGCCAAATGAGAACATTTGTCGCATTTTCTTCCACCAACACATTCCTTTTTATAAAATAATTCATTATTCTCTTGTGGACATAATATCTTTGATAAAAATTCATGAACACTTGAAGGAGGAGGGTCATTTGACCAATATTTTACCAAAATTTACAAATGTCTCATACAATAATTTGAATTCTACATGGTATCGACAACAACATGTGTCTCGAATAGTGATAGGCCTGACATACCATGGTTTAAGCTTCACAAATGTGCTAAGGGAAATCTTCACATCAGTATTACTCTCCATAGAGGCTCTCGAATAATTCTACTTGACTGACATGTGTTATATGTTTGGAATGAGATTCATAAACTCCCTTAGATATACGGCGTTGCAGTTGATCCTTTTCATTTGGCGACACACGAGAGTTCGAATCCCAAAACTCTTTTACCCTATCCCTCACACCATCAGGAAGTCTATCATGATATGGACGCCTACATATATTAGCCCAACATGCAAGTTCATCATTCTCATCTATTTGAGTTCTAAATTTTGAATGCCTCCATAAAAATTTTCTTGATGTTTTAATCAATTTTGAAGTTGTTGACATCAACCGACTTGATGAAGTTCCTTTCGCAACTGCACTTGTTAAAAGTGCTCTACGAGCATTCTTTGCAACATTAGATCGCCCTTTGGCTAGTATGCCAAGCGCCGACGTCACATTTTTTGTTACCATTTCATTTGCTAAAACCTCTTTTTCACTTTTAATGCCCAATAATTCCACAACATTTTTGAGAGATTTGTGCTTTATAATTCCACGCAATAGTTGAGCTTGTGCTATGATAGATAAACCTTCAAAAGTATGTTTCAATACAGATTTTACTTTATCTCGAACTGTCCTTTTAGCCAATGGTGGTCCCAATTCTTCAATTTTAGTTGCATCCATATTTTCTAGAAACTTGTAGTTGTATAAAACGTTCTTGGAACTTCCAATTAATTGCAGTGAAATTGGATGTGTGGTAGTATCTTCTTGTGGTTCTGATGTTGTCCCTGCATAAAAAAAAATATTAAAACTTCTAATTTGAAATTGACATATACATATTTTTAATTTTAAAACTATTTTGAACTACAATGTTTAAAAAAAAAATACAATTTATTCAAATTGAAGAAACTATTGACTCACCAGTGACATCGATATCAATATTCTCTTGGAAATTTGTGGTAGTATCTTCTTGTGGTTCTGATGTTGTCCCTGAATAAAAAACAATATTAAACTTTTAATTTGAAATTGATCTGTACACATATTTTTAATTTTAAAAATATTTTGAACTACAATGTTTAAAAAAAAATACAATTTATTCAAATTGAAGAAACTGTTGACTCACCAGTGACATCAATATCAATATTCTCTTGGACATTTGTGGTAGTATCTTCTTGTGGTTTTTTTATTTTCCCTGCATAAAAAACAATATTAAAACTTCTAACTTGAAATTGACCTGTATACATATTTTAAATTTTTAAACTATTTTTAACTACAACGTTTTTAAAAAAAAATACAAAATTCAAATTGAAGAAACTAAATTGACTCACCAGTGACATCGATATCAATTATATTCTCGTTGACAAGTTCCTCAACATTTCTCATTTCCTTGTCATTGTCATGTACCTCTACATCTATTTCACGATGCTCTACCTCCACATTTCTTTCATGCCTTAATCTTTCCCTTTCCTCTCGCCTTTTTTTTTTGTAATCTCTCATTTTTATCCTTTAAATATTTTCTTTTTCGATCGTACCTTGATATACAATTCGTTCAGTTTCCCATGTTCACAAAATTGGAAACCTAAAATCCAATTCTATTTGGACCAAATACCTAACAAAACATAAAGAGTTCAGACTAAGTACTTCATGCTTTCATAGATTGCAAGATTGCAAAAATACTCGATGTCTTCATAGAGACATTATGCAAAAATATTTCATGCGTGCACCCAAAAACATTTTAAAACAAAATTTTGCACCCACAAAAACTTTCAAAAAATATTTCCCACCCAAAAAACTTGAAATTTTGTTTTTTGCCAAAAAAAAATTTGTACACAGAAAATAGATTGGAGCACCCTCACCAGATTGACAGTCACCCCTAAAAGCCAGGATCAAGAGGGAGAGCTAATTAGAATAAGGTTGGTAAGATAGATCAACTTTTGGTCATTTCCCCTGGCCAAAAAACCCCATAGGCTAGCACCTATAGCCTCAAATTCCATCGGATGATTGGGTCATCGGGACATTGGCCAAAGCCCAATAAAGCATTGAAACAAAAAACATCCAAAAAACAACAATCCTAACACATGTGGAAATCCAAAAACATTGTTTACATGGATGTCAGGTGGCAGTGACATGGGTAAGAGGTCGAAGTTGTGATGACATGGCCGAAGAAGCTCACATGGTAGCTTGAGGGGCTCACACATTACAGGTGATTTTAGCACTTTTGATAGGCCAAATAAATAGCTAGTGACGCATGGAAATCATATGAGTAGGTGGGCATGTGACAAGTTCTTAGTGGTAGTAGTAAACAAGATGTCAAAACCTATGGTAGGTGATGTGTAAGTAGAATTATTTCAAAATTGTTGTCGTGGGACTTGAATTTTGACATTTTCGTTTGGAGTTTTATGTTGAAATGACGTATGACCTCTGAGAACTGATAAGAGTTGTTTAAATAACATTGTAATAGCCCCCAACCATGGAGGTCTTAGTAATAGATAACTAGGGATTTATCCTCTTGGAAATGTAGTCTCGAGACATTAACCTTGGACTCTTGCACATCAATGTGGAGACTCACCTGAACTATGAACTTCAATATATTCCATGTGAAGGGTATGGTTACGATGACAGGGAACAAGGTGTTGAGTGTTAAGTTCCTAGGGACTAGTCCCATTGGACCATCAACCAATGAGCCACAACAACTCAAGAAGATAACTAGTGGAATCCATGATACCTGAGATTCAATAAGAGTTGTTACGACCATGGTTCTCGCCCCAAGTCACAAGAAACTACGTAATGTGGTGGTGATGGAAAAATAAACCCTTTTGAGAGAATTTAGACTTAGACCATGATCATATGAGTATTAATTTTAAATTAATAATTTTTTTAAATATAATATATTTTTTTATTATGATCATTATTAAAATGGTATTTGTTGATTGGTAAATAGTAAGTTTATAGCATAGTTTTATCAAATTTATTAAAAAACAATTTTTGCAAGGTATCTCAGCACTAAAATTTATAATAGAATAAAATGGACAGTGAAGTAACATGTCCTTGTCACTGTATTTATAGTGATATACTCATGATGGAATGGTTGACCACATGCTCTTGCACTTTGAATATCTTTACCTTTGTAGTGGCATACTCATGATAGAACGATTGATTGCCTGTTTTTGCACTTTGAATACCTTTTGTATGAATATATTTGAATGTAAAAGTCAACATATTTGAGGTACTTTGTTGTAAGATTGTATCCAATAGCCTAGGGACATTAATGACAACATTGAGCTCTCTCATGAACAAATATGGAGTTTGAACTTGTTTTTTAATTTTGACACATTTTGACACAAGTCTAAATTCAGTTAGGTAAGGCACATTCTGTCAAGAGCACAAATCTCTAGAAGGATGCATTCTTGCATGCCTCAGATTATCTCTAGTCTCCATAATGCCTAGTGTCTTTGTTCATGTAAAAGCATAAACTTAGTTGCATTTGACATTGTTATTTATATGGTTAAATAACTCCATCTATATCACATAAATACATATTGTCTCTATATTTAAGTTGAGTTAGCTATGTTTTCTCTTCATATATTGTTGTTATACATCATTGCATTCATTGACGCAAGTCCACTATTAGGAATAAATATAAAAATTATTAAAAAACAAACTCCACTCGACACACAAATGAGAAATATATCCAATGAGTTTTTTTAAGATAGAACATTTTAATATGGAGTTTTTAGAGTTACTTCTATACATCACTGCCGCAACACCACTATCGAGAACAAATATAAAAAGTAACTGGAGTGGCATACAAGATAAATATATCCAATGAGTTCAAAAAAGATAAAAAAATTTAATAGGTAGATTATATAGTTCACTGCTACACATCATTGCATTCATATAAAGAAACTGGACTGCTAAGAAAAAAATATGAAAGACTCAATAGGGAAAAGATATTTCAATAGTCACAATAGCTTCGACTATTGTTTTAGGCACTAAAATTATCAAAACAAATTTAGGTTGGAACTAGTTCAGGTCTAAATCTCTCTATTCGCACCTTTACAGAAAAATAATTCGGACCTTCGCAATTTTATTTGGCTCGGAGTTGTGTGTGAAATTAGTCTTCCGCGCGAGAAAACTGTCAACCGAAAGATTGCGTCAGTTTTTTATTGAAACATTTCATAAAATTTTTATATATAACATTCAATAAAACTCTTGGCCAAGAGTTTAGAAAACTCTCGACCGAGAGTTATCTAAACTCTCTGCCGAGAGTTTTATTGAATGTTATATATAAAAGTTTTATGAAATGTTTCCATAAAAAGCCGACCAATCTTTCGGTCAACAGTTTTCAACTCTCGACCGAGAGTTGTTCAAACTCTCGGCCAAGATTTTAGACAACTCTCGGCCGAGAGTTTAGACAACTCTCAGCCGAGATTTTTCTAAACTCTCGGCCAAGAGTTTTATTGGGCAAACTCTCGGGCACAAACTCTCGACCGAGAGTTTTTTAAACTTTCAGCCGAGAGTTTTCCCGTGCGGTTAAATGTAACTTTAGTTGGTTTAAACTCTCGGTCGAGAGTTTTAGAAATTCCTTGTCTGATACATTATCTCAGCTGAGAGTTTCTGGTCAACGAAAAACTCAGAAAATTCTGCAGTTTTAAGAAACCTGCAACTTTGGAGGGACATAACACCTACAAAAACAAAATGTTATATGTCAGACCATGTACCATTAGATTCATCTCTAAATCTAGTTTTTGATGCTGTGAGATTTATGGAGTTTCGTTAAAAAATTCAATTTTTTATTAATTTTTTACTAAACTGTGTCACTGTGGAATTTCATTGTTCGAAAAATTGCACTGAATGAAAATTCAATAACATTCAAATGAGGACACCAAAAAATTCAAAAAAATCATATTGCACTTCCTCTCCCTGTCTACTTCAAAAGGGTACTCTCATTTTTCTTATTGACGATCACATTGAAAAGAAAATCAAAGGATCATAAAATGTACTGAAACATCATTGTTTTTTTGTCTTCGTCCATTTCAAAAAATAATAAAAAATAGTGATTTAATCCTAAAATTACCAAAAAATAGTCTGTACACTAGTGCAATATATGCAGATTATAATACTATGGGTTTTTTCCAAAAAATGAATAACTTTCCGTAAAAAAAGTTAAGGATCATAAAGTGACTATTTATGTTTGCCAGAAAATTTCAAGTATATGCAGTTAGTAAACAATAAATTTACCCCTCTATATTTCAATATTTTTTTTTTTAAAATATGGTTATGGAGGTAAGACAATTCTCTACAATTCTTGTTTTTATGTCAAAGCATAATTTGCAATAAAAATATGATTTTAGTGCAGTTGAAGTTGAAAAACATAGAAAATTACAATTTTCAACGTCAAAAAAGGGCAAAAAGTGTTTCCCAACTTCACATTTTCAGAAGATATTGTTTGCAGAATGCAGAATGGAGGAAATTGAGGAGAATCTTAGGAATAAGATCACAACTTTAAAAAGCAGTGATGGAGGAAGCCAGTGAAGGCTTCTAAAGAGAGAAGAATGTGGCAGAACCTAGAGGAAATTCTAACAGAGGTTGGATAAAAAGAATAGTTGTGTTCTTGAAAGGGTGCAGATGAGTTGAAGCCTAAAGGAGCAGAGAAGAATGCTCAAGAGGTTCTAGAAGATAGAGGACCAGTTCTTGCCAAAAGACGAAGTCTAAAGAGAGGATTGGTGAGGTAAGTTGTAACAAGGGGGACTTGTTATTGCAGAGGCTTTAGTGGAGCCCATGATGAATGAGTGAAGAACTCATGAAAGAGAAGATGACTACTGAGAGTCACAGAAAAGTTGGTAGAGGTTATGAGAGAGACCACAACGGAATGAAGGTGAAGAAAGAAGATGCCAAGATAAATGGCATATAGAGACAGTTGAGGAAGGAAGAGTATGAGAGAGAGTTAGCTGAGATCAGAGAATAGTTTAACAAACTGAAAATGATGATAGAAGACCCGAGAAGGGGTTTTCTTGTAAGAAGAAAGATAAAGTGGCATCAGCTACAGATGAAGAAAAAGAAAATGATAAATGCTCAGTTGAGGGACAAATTACTTAGAATGAAAGAGTATTTGGAGAAATACTTGAAAACTAAAAATTCAAGTGAGACCAAGAGGTCGAATGACTTTACATTTGATATTGTCACAAAGGAAGAAAATGGGACAACCAGATATTTTGAAAATGTTCATACACAGTTGGGGAAAAGTTTTACTTTTCAACATATTGGAGGCAGAGGAAATTTAACTTACGAGGATGGCCAAAAGCTGGAAATTGAGCAATCAATTAAGAAGCTTGAGGGGACTGAAGAGAAGACCATTGAAGAATTTCTAAATTGTATAGAGGACTTGGAACAACAGGAGGATTTGGTGATTAAATCATCAAATTAGACCATAAGGTCTTATGGTTTTAAAACTGACAAGTTGTGTGTGAATGCAGGTATTGAAGAAGACAGTTCATATGATGAAACTGTAATGAGTGAAGCTAAAAGTTGCCAAGTAAAGTATGATGATGATTATCTTTCAGTTGAAGATCAAATTGCATTAACACAACAAAAGGAATTCATAAATTCCTTGTTTTGTGAAAGAAATTGTTTCAATGGAGATATGACAGTTATGTTTGATGATGAGAAATTTGTTATTGATAATAACAAATTGATTTTATTAAATGACCAAATGAAGAGTGATGGACAGAGAACTAAACCTATTGTAGAGATGGAAGATCAAAATTCTATTCTGATGAAAGGTGAAGAGATAGTGACAACAGGAAACTTGACTTGTGATAAAGAGGAAGATACTAAAGATTGTATAAATAGTTTCTCAGATGAGATGATAGATTTGTGGCATGAGTTAAGTATTTTGGAGCAGAGACTAGAAACACAGAGAATAATTGTTCAGGCTGTGAAGTCAGAGTTCAATGAAAATGAAAAAATTCATTTCTATGAACCAGAGCAAAGAAACATCCTTGAAATGGATGATCTAGAAGAGAGACTAGTTGATAGTATCGAAAATTATTTGAAGAATTGGAATCAGCATACTAATGTGTTGATGTCAGAGCAACAAATTGAAGTGTTTCCAGAGGAAGAAGAGACACAAAGGTTTTATAATTTTGATGTTTGTTTTATGATTACAGGTATTGGTGAAAGGACTAAAGAATGTTTGGTCCAGGAGATGAAATTGGAACAAAGAAAAGAAGATGATAGTGACTGGAAATTTAAATACCAGTCCAAGGAATTGCTAAAGTCAGGAAACAAGGAAATTGTCATAAGTGAAAATCAAGAAGAAGTTTTCAGTTGCAGAAAACAAGAGGGTAAGTATGATAGGGTGGTAGTAGGAACTCAGCAAGCAAAAGTAAGAGCTTAGCAAGCAGAAGCAGGAGTAAGAGTTCAGCAATTAAGAGGAATCAGTACTCAGCAGTCAAAAGACATATTACACAAAGAAATTGAATTGATGAGAAGGCTAATGGTGAAAGTGTCTCAGAAGAAGACAACAAGAAAGTAAAGAAGCAGCAACAACAAGAGAAAGCCAATCATAGACTGTGAAAGCTTAGCTAGTGGAAAGATGCAGAATAAGAAATGGAAGCCTGGAGAAGTATAGCAGAGGAACAATGCAGCTTATGGACAACAACAAAACATAGTGTGGGATCCAGGAAGATAAGGACTACAAGTACATGATCTGGAGATCATGATTATTTTTAACCTTGGGATTCTGATGCAGGGCATTAGGTTCAAGAAAATACTTTGTGAACTAATAGACATAGGGAGTCTTGAGTTTTTAAAAGAATATTGATTTTTATGTAATTATTAATATTTTGTGTGATTTTAATTATTGAGAGAAATTGTAAATGTTCTCGAATGATTGGAGAACATGAGAGAGTAGGAGAATTGATTGTAATTCCTAAAAGTAGATTTAGTTTCATGATTTTTGGGATTAAAAAAGATCCTTAGGAATATTAGATAGATTTTAGGACTTGAGGATTTTAGGGAATTTATTAAAGATCTGAAACTAAATTAGTTCAGATTATTCTGTATAAAAGTAATAATCCTCAAGGCAAAAGGTGGAAAGAGTGGTGTGAGTAATTAAGTTTGTCATTGTAGGCCTACAGGCAATTATAGAAGTATGGCCACTGATTAAGTATGGCCACTGATTAGAATATCAGGTTGAGAGGAAGAAATCCTTTGTAATTGTTTGAATTTATTATATATATATAGAGAGAGAAATTCAGTGTTGAATTGAGTGTGTATGCTTTTATTATGTTTTGATTAATAAAAGCATAATGTATATATAGAACATAGGATTTTGTCATCATGTTGTATGCAAGAGACTGGTAATCAAATTTCATACAGAGTATTCGATCTCAAGATAGTGATATTCAAATTTGGTTTTGAATCAAATAGCAATGAGCTACGATCGATCACAGAAAGGATCGATGGTATTGAACGTGAGATTCTTAAATGATATGTTGGATATTTAACCCTGGCCGTGCTCGAATTCATGAAGTCAAGTGATGGTGCATTTGGCAAACTGATAAATATGGAGGCGTGAACATTGTTAAATCAGTAAAAGTGGAATTAGAACCGTCAGATGGAAGCGCAGGTTGAATATGGAATTGAGAGGAAATGAAGTCACGCGAAGTTGAAACAGTGTAATGGCAAGGGAATAGATTGTTGGATCAGCCAACGGAATGGAATTTTGAAGGCGCAGTTTTAAATAATAAGGGGCAAGTTATGAATCTGTTGAAACAGTGAAGAGTAGCAGATCGATCGTTGGATGGATCGATGGAATGGAACTTGATGGCGTAGCAGAATTAGAGGAAAAGAAAAGGTGGAAGTGAAGACGGAATCAAGACGCAATTGACTTGTGTTTTGTGTGAAACAGAGTAACTAAACCGTGAAGAAGGGTTTTCGAAACCTAAACTGGTGGTATCGCGCTACAAATGAATGGTAAGCAGTTTTACCTTGAGCGAACCCGATAGCGTCCAACTTGCAACACGTGGCAGTGGTGGTTTTCAAATACAACTTATTTTTCGTGAATTTGAAAGACCAAAGGGCATGCATTTTTGTTATGCGATAGTCATTCGATTGCCAGTGTTGGAGATCTGATGGCATTCAATCTCGAAGGTGCGAGAAGATTAATGCAAGGTAAGAAACTCTGGGGCCGAGATGAATTATTGTTTTGACACGTTGGTTTATATAAGTTGATGATCTATGAAGTGATAACATCTATTAGCATTTGGGACAGTGGAAGCGTTAAAACACATCTAAATCAGAAAATTGTTAATGTGGGGCCAGAAACTATTATGTAGTGTTTTCGGTTTTATCCAAAATCGGATCTCAAGTGAAATGAAATAATTGAATGGGTGCAAATGTATGGTGGACTAATAAGGCGTTAGCACATACATTAATGTATGAGGGCCGAAGACTCGCATTGGATGATAGCAAAGTTGAATGTTTAATTCGAATATTCATGAAATGAATTTGAATATGGTTTTAATCATATATTATGAAAAGTAGCTTCCGTATATCATTACAGTTGCCCAGATTGAGAATTAGATTGGACGGAAAAAAATGGGTCATGCATTTTTACATGCATAGAAGATAGAGAATGTGGGTTTTAGCAACTCGCGCTGCTATCAATCACATTCACTAACCTCAAAATGAGAAAGATCGAATGTACGAGGATCCAGAAATAATTTTAAATTATGATGAATGTTTTTTGAAAGTATATTGAACTTCAAGCGCTAACAAGGAAATATCCCTCTTAATAATGAATTTATAGAAAAGGGTGAGATAATGATTTCCGTGAAGAAGTTACTTAACAACAAGCTTATTAATATTTGCATATGTAAGTTTTACCTAGAAACATCAATTACTCCTTCCTTTAAATCACCACCATATTTTTTTTATTAGTATTCTCCCCAATATTTTTTTATTAGTATTTGACATGTGAATGACAAAAAAAAAAAAAAAATAATGGCAGAGGAAATCAACCAAACCTTACCTTCCATCTCTTTGATAGAATATAGTGAACCCTTACGCTGTTGCACCCATTGCAGTTTCCGCTACACTTTTGGGCACCACATTATTTATGGGAACTACAACAGTTGGTGATAATGATGGAGTAGTAGCTAGTGGTACTCGAATATGATTCATTTGAATGACATATATATGCCTCTGCCACGGAGCTTGAAGCGACATGTTATTTTTTAATTGAAATTGGATTGGCCCGATCCCTCTTGCCGTTGGTAGCGTGGCGGTGGAGGAAATCGAAAGGAGCTTAAGAAACTCGGTTAATGGCGCAAAAGTGGGCGTGTAATCTCAAACGCCTATCAATGTCTATCAATGGCAGTTCACATGTATAAATAAATATAATGAAAAGCTATAGTCTAATTAGATTGTTTTTTAGTCTTGAAAATTATGGAAATTTTCGTAAGATTTTAAGAAAATTTGGCAGAGATTTTTGTAAATCCATATTATAACTATAAAACTTTGCCCTTAAAAGTTTTTGATAGTTCTGAATTCATTCTTATTATCAAAATCATAATTTAAACACTGTTAGTATAAAATTTCATAATTTTTTTTTATCGATATCATAACAATTCATCCAATCTCGTTAAACAACCAATGTCTATCAATGTTGCCGTGAACAAAGGCCTATCTCAAGCATTACTATGCACTTTGTTAATATTTTACGGATACATTACACCGAAATATATACATTTTTGTAAAACTCTCACCACCACAAGCATTACCTCCCTTACCACACATTATGTATGTCTAAACGCAAACAAATGTTTTTATTTAACAAGGAATGAATCATCATGCGTGTGTAGTCCAAAAAGTACTCCAGGCGTGAAAAAAACAATGTTATGCTTATATTATTTTATTAATGAATCGAAAATTATTTAATTTTACATTGAAGTTTTGTTCGGAGTTATTATTTTGTCACATTTACATTATATGTTGTTTTTTAATTAGATGAAAATTTTAAAATGGTTTAAAGCAAATAAATATTTACATATTATTTTTTAAATTGATTTTTTTAATAATTATTAAATTTATTTTGAATTTCAATTAAAGAAATATGAAAAAACAATATATTTATTAATATGAAAATTTGATATTAAAATATGTGATAAATCTAAATTTAAAACAAATTTAAATTAATAAAATTTATAAATAAATTATCTCATAATATACCATGTTTATATTATTTAATATTATGTTATTGATTTTTACTATTTATTTAATTATTTAATATTATATTATCAAAACATTTCACTCCAGATATTGTAAAATGTATCACAGCTTTAATTTCCATATGTATTGGAATGAATTTTTGTATCGCCTATTTTCTCAAGGCCTTAGCAACACTGTTGATGCATGTAGAAAACCATGGCTATGCTTTGTTGATGCATGTATAAAACCATGGTTATGCTCTAAAGCACTGGAGATGATTGCCATTAATGGAACTCCTTTTATAACACTTACAAGCTTTGGGATTTATTGATTGTTTTACAAGTGAAAAAAATGTCCCTAGGTTTTTAATATTGATCCCTTATGCTTAGAATAATAATCCCTTGAGTTTATTAATCTTAGTTTTTATGTTCTTATGGTTTATCATTAATACTAGGGTTCAATGTTATTCCCTTATGTTTATAATTTTTTGGTTTTATTAATCCCTTGGGCTTATAATATAAATCCTTAGATTTATAATATTAATGTTAGGTTTAATGTTTATTTTGGGGTTTATAATATTTACCTTAGGGTTTATATTTATTAGGTTACAATATTAATCTCTTGGGTTTTTGACAATATTTTCTCAATATGGAAACCAATCATGGTCAACCATTGTCAACATTGGTCAAACACAGTCAAGCATTGTCAACATTAGTCAAACAATGTTAACCATGGTCATTTATGGTTTGCTATGGTACAACACTATAAACTGAAAAAGATTGTCTCTATATGAAAATCAACCATGGTCTCTTTGTGACACTGATTGTATCATGGCCCAATGTCATATTGTGACAACCATGATCATCCATGGTCAACGATGGTCCAACTTCAAATTGTGACAAATATTATCTCAATATGAAAATCATCCATGGTCAATCATGGTCAACCAGGGTCCAACATTGCATTGTGACAAATATTCCCTTAATATGAAAATCAATAATGGGTAACCATAGTCAACCATGATCCAACGTCATGTTATGACAAAAATTGTATTAATATGAAACTCAACCATGGTAAACCATGTTTTTTTTAGGGTTTATAATATTTATCTTAGTTTCATATATGTTGGGTTTACAATATTAATCCCTTGGGTTTAATATTATTCCTTTGGATTTTTAGTATTAATCCCTTGGGTTTATTAATGTAAGGGTTCATATTCCTAGTGTGACAGCCCCACCCGAGGATGCCATGCAAATGGAATCATAAATTCATTGTAAATATTGTATGATGATGAAATCAAAATGGGGACTGAGTTATGGACACATATTCCTGAGATGGGAAGGGACTCGCTTGCTTGGGACATCTTGCTTTCTTGTGCAAGGAAGAAAATTTAAAGTGAAAGAAAACCATTAAAGGCCATTAGGTGCCAAAATTGAAGAAACGAGCTTTTGAAATTATATGAGAATAACAAATATGTATGCTGGGCCATGCCGCTTGGGAAGCAACCACATGAAAGAAAAGGGATAGGAAATTATGAAAAGAGGTGCTGCATTGCAAGCTGGTGAGGATGCAACAATAATGAAAGTTAAGGAAGATACTAAGAAGAGGTTGACAATGAAGGAAAAAGAGGAGAGAGGAATGAGAGGAAAAAAAAAAAAAGGAATATAAGAGCAACAGGAAGAGAATGAGGAATGATGTAGAGAGGAGGAGAAGTTTGACACAAGCTCACCGCAGGCAGTGCCAAAGAGATATGTTTTGAGATAAAATCCCTAGAGCCTTCTAATAGTTTGTGTCCCACGAGGCTGTGGGTTGAGACAGAGGTCTCTAGATCCCTATAACATATTGGGTCCCAAGAGGATGTGTTTTGGGGTAAAATCTTTAGAGCCCTATAATAGTGTGGGTCCCTTTGAGGTTGTGGATTGAGATAATAAAATCTAGAGTCATGTAACATCTTCGGTAGAGGCCATCCTGAAGCAGAAGATGAGGAAGACCAAAATGAGGACTAATGGTTAATGCTCAGATGGCACAAAAGATTATGGAATCCCTTGAAGTGGGTGAATCAATGCGTTGGCACTTGGGGGTGAGGTTTGGAACCTATGGACTCCCGATATCTACCAAACAAGAAGCTTCTGGCTAGTGGGATTGAGGAAGGAGGTCCTTTGGAGTCCCAGAATTTAGTCATAGATTGGTGAGCTAGTCTCGAAAGAAAGAATCCCCCCCAGACATCGAAATATGGCTTGAGGGTGACAACTACAAGTAAGTGTGGATGCAAATGTCTACAGTTGGGTAGAGAGTCCTTGTTTGAGACTCAGTATCCATATCTACTCCAAGATAAGTAACTATGTACTCTGTTTAACATATGATGAATGGTGTTACTGTCTTTATGGATAATGGTTTGAATGTAGGGACTACATTGTACTGATGAAGACATGTTTATGCATTATATACTTTTTGTATGGTGTGATGTGTTAAATGGTTTCTTCTATGTATGTATTCATGTAGAATTGATGCTCTAATGTGTAAGAAAGCTGAAAAGTAAGAATATGCTAACAATTTTTAAATGACAGACATGAGATAACAGGTGCATAAAAGAATATTAATCACAATATAACTAAGACCAAGTCATAATACAACATAGAGGCATGAAATATTGGGTCAATAGTGGCCTTTCTGATCCTTTATAAATATATTATTACAAACAGAGATATCTTATGCATATCATGGTCAATATTCACTCTTGAGTCATTCAAGGTCACGTTACAAGTTTTTTTGTTGCTCAATGACCACAAATTTAACATTCGATGGAATTTTCCTTGGTATCAATTGAACCAAAAAATTTATCTAAATGTCCTTCAACCTTTCATTTTCACCAGGTTTTATATCTGTTGTTGGCATATTAAAGTGATAGCCAAGGGACTTGAAGGCTTTGCTAATCAGCATGGAGATGTTTTCACGCCCGACATAAGGTATATCACTATCAGCGTATGTTAGGCGAGGTTGGATCCTCCCGAGAGTCTACAGCAAGTCTATGGTAGGTAATCCATTTAAGAGTGCCTACGCCTTCTATGTGGGATTTTCATCCTCATGGAGTGGATAGACTCGTAGGTCAGGAACTCGTTGGAGAACCAATCACTAAATTTTGAGAGGGATAATGTCATAAATCACCCTAGGAAACCAATAGCATCACAATGAACTCATAAATATCATCTAGAGGTCTACCAGACTCTTGATGGAAAGTCATATTCGACAAGGTTAGTTCAAGAAATTCTTTGTAGCAGCGGAGTTGGAAGCCAAGAGGGTAGCAAAGTTATCCTTCTAAGGCACTGCACACTGCGAAGCCTTCGACCATGTCATAGCATGAAGGAGTAGGAAAGCCTTGTTGTAGCGCAAGGGTAGGAGGCCATGAAATTATAATAAAATTTGGGCCAACCTTATCCTTTGAATGGTCAAAACCTAGTCAAAGGAAAATCTTCATTGGTGGAAGGATATTCCCTTCACGAGACTAGTGAGAATGACAGGGAAGAAGTCCATAGGGTGGAAGATGAAAGATAATTTTAATTACAAATCAGGGACCTAAAGGCAGGAGATTGTCAAGGTTTTTTCAAGAGATGGTGATGGAAGTTATTTCATTACTTGGCCATTGGTATTACTATTGCTAAAGGGAGTGGCCTACAAGGATACGTTTGTAGCTATTAATGCAAGAGAATAATTTCAACATTTTATTTAAAAATTTGTATATTTCTTGAAGAAGGTTTTATATATTTCTAGAAGAGGAAGTTGGTTTCCTTTTCTCCCTATAATTTTATGGAATTTCTAATTACATCTTTAGGATGGGAAATTTTATAAATTTTAGGTAGAAGTTAGGATGTTGTTTGAATTTTAGGGGATTTGAATTTATCTTGAGGGTTTTGGATATCATTGTCTCATAATGTATAAATAAATACCTTGATCATGAGAATGTAGTAATGGGAATGGTTAGAAATGAAATTTCTAGTTTCATTGAATGGGCACAACTTCTAGCTCTTGTTCCTATAAATTATTTTTTGATTTCATGTGAACTAAGTCTTACTATATGGTTATCTAGATATATTAAGTTATACTATGGATGTATGAGATCATTTTGATCTCTTTTATTTACTATAGTTTTGTTTTATAACTCTAGTTATCAATCTCATTTGGTATCATAGTCAATAGTTGATGAATTGATAGTTAATACTTGATGTCCAAATTGTTAATTTCATGGTGATTGGTGAATTATTGTGAGTAATTTGGTTTTAGATGTCAAATAATGTCGAACATATATAGACAATGCATGGTGAAAATAGAATGTTTGGGGGGTGTAGCATTCCAAGAAAAGGAAATTTCATCAAGATTAAAGAAGGTTAGATATCTTCAAAGCAGTGTGGCATGTAACCATCCAATAAAAGAGTTATTGATAAACTATTATGTGTTTTCGCAGCACTGGAATTAAGATTATAGTATAATGTGAAGAAAAGGTGGAGCATTGGAGATCACAACCTTGCATTTACAATCTGATTAAAAACCAAATATTAGACAGGGGAAACATCAAACTTGAGAACAAATGATCGGTTAGATAATGTTTATTTATGATTTTTATGAATAGATTCATATTATTCAAACTTCATTTGTAGTGGATTGTTTAAAGAGTATAGTTGTTAAATTATTTTAATTTTTTTTGCAAAAACGTCAAAAACATTGAAGATCCTTTCATAGAGAAACACTACCATGTTTTATTTTTTCATTACCATCACTGTCTCTTTGAGATCCCACTTTTATTAGTCAATTAAACCTATATTTAGTGCAAAAACTGCTAGTAGAGTTTTAAGGCCTCCTAGTCATTAAGGGTGTTGAGTCATTGAAACCATAGAACACAAGTTGATATATGAACCCTAGTTATACAACCCTAAGGAGAAATGATAATAATCAATATTATAATCTAAAATGATATCTCGATCTTAGATAAATATTCAAGAATTTTTTTTATCCCTTCAACTAATCTAACAAATCATCAATCCTCAGCAATAGACCCATGTTCTTAATGGTCACCTTGTTAAATTTCCTTTAATCAATTCACAACCTAAGAGTACCATCCTTCTTCTTCACAAACAATACTAGTGCGCCCCACAGTGATACACTCGGCCTAATGTATCCCTTTTCCAACATTTCCTTCAACTACAACATTAGCTCTACCAACTTTGGAGTGCTCATCTTGTATGGTTCTTTTGATTCCAATGTTGATCCTGGTACCAACTCAATAGAAGATTCCACTTCCCTATGAGGTGAAATTCTTTAAAGCTCTATGGGAAATACATCCTGAAACTATTGTAAGACCGAGTACTCACTCAAGACATCCTCATCTGCAACTTCCTTACCTTTTTCATTAGAAATATGCACTGTAAATAACACACACTTTCCTATGACTACACTTCCTATGCATATTTTTCACCATTATAACTAATGTTGCCTTTTTCTTACCCTGTAAGGGTATTTTTTCTCCCTTGTCATCCAAGCACTAAATAGATTTGTCACAGTAGTCCACTTTGTTACTATGGAGATACAACTAGTCCATACCCAAAATGTTGGAATATGTAATTCCTACTTTTCCACGATATTGACTCTCTATGTAAGGAGTTTGTTCCTATATCATAGGAGGTAGCTAAATTTAAATATTCGTAGTTTGGTGCGTGGTTTCGATATTATCTCAACCACCTTATTGTGCATCCAAAATAGTTTTCCTATCTTGAGACCATTCTTCATGTATATATGTGTAATCTCTTTGATTAATATAATATACTATGCATACATAGATTTTATCTTGGTATTAGAGCCCATATGGGCCTAGAACTCAACCCCTCCTAGGCTGAGGGAAATAAGAGTACATCGATATTGTTTTTTTAGTTTTTTGTTTGTCCATCGAGTTGGGTTATGAAGCTATGGGCATGCTGTGAAATAAGAGTCCACGTGCAAAGCGAGTCACTACATAGATTTTATCTTGGATGGTCTAGATATTCCTATATAACAAAAGGATATCAGAATTTGTTGTGACCAATTCCCCAGTTTGTTTGCGTGAATTCGTGAAATTTCATGAGATGGGAATAGATCAAAAGGCTATGGCATCGATTGTTGAGTCGATCTATGCATGGTTGGTGCTTTGTAACACCCCCAACTTGTGTGTTGAATTTTTAAAGTTAGACATTGAACTTTAATCCTAAAGGGGGTGGACCCCAAGGGATAAGTATGGTGTGAATGTATTTGCATATTTTATTTGAGGAAATAAATAAAATGATTGTGCAATTTGACCAAGATGAGAATTAGAGATCACTTGCCAAATCCATGAGGATGGATAAGGCAACAAATCCCCAAAAATCTTTCAAAAATCCTTGAAAGAAATCTATTTAGATTTGAGGAGGAATCTAAATTTCCCCAATGAAGAGGAGTAGTTGGGAAGAGGTGAGAAAAAGCTGGAAAATCTGAGGAAAAGCTTAAAGCAGCTTTAAAGAATCCCAAAATGGGAAGCCTAGGCTAAACAGGAAAGAAAGCATCCTGCTATTCTGGACGCAGAATTAGAAACATGCTTTGGGGAAATATGAGCTTAAGTAAGCTGCTCCTAGGCAGATCAGAGGTTGATCTGTTCTAGGAGGTGATCTCTGCTCGGGGGTGAGTCCTGGGAGACAAAGAGGACTCTAAGGTTGGGAGGTTGGTCATTTGCAGATTGTGGTATGTTCTGAAATTTTTGTTATTCTACTTTATGATGGTATGAATTGGCTACATATATAAAAATAAACTAAATGGTGTTATTGATGTTAGTGCTACATTTAACCGAATCCATCCTAAGGCATTCACCTTCCAGATTCTGGCTAGTTGTAGACCAGAAATCCATAGAGTAGAAACCCCACAAGCTCTAAACCAATTGTGGTCTAAATCTGAAGTTACTTAGTCTCTATGGATAATGAAATATTCTCTTGCTTTCTGTAAATACAAATGTGAAAATTGTGCTCATATGTATAATAGAACAATATGGTAGCAGGTACTGAAGTTTACATGGTGCAAACAAAACAGGAAAGAAAGTAAGATAGTAAAATCTTACATTCAAACTTGTGACAGGAAAAGCATGATTCTATTCTATATGATTATTACAGCAGTTATAAATGTATATATTACAATTCTAGCTCTATCCTTGAGCCTTGAAACAAGTATAGTAGCAAAAGACTCAAAATATAATTGAAGTCCTATATTCAAGCACTAGAGAATGCATATAGGTATACATCAAAAGAAAAATATAATTTAAAAGCTAGGATTTAGAAAATGTACTCTCACTAACCTAGAGAGTGAAGCTACACTATAGAGGTATTACAACGTTCATAGCAAATTTAGTGTATCTTGGGTGTTGAGTTCATCTCTACCCCCCCGAAATACATATTATGGCAAAGGATTTATGCTATGTTTAAAACATAATAACAAGCAATTATTGTATACATGTATAGGTTTCTAAATTTCCAAGTGCGCACCTAGCGCTCAACCCATAGAAAATTATACCATTTGAATTCCAATGAACTATAGCTACATGAGTACTATATTTACATACAAGAACGACCCATATATGTTAACAAGAAATATTAAAACCAATTTGATATTTCTATATGAATCGAATCCCCTATAGAAAAAGGGACTATGGGTGAAGGACCGATATATATATATATATATGAAATGAGACATATATACGCTACTCCTATGTGGCAAACCGAATATCGAGGTAAGCGAAATACTTTAAATCCTGACTGTTAGTAAGTATAATAATTACAGACTTAAATCAAACAAACGAACACCATTGTAAACATTTCATGGGGACGTAATGTTAAATAGGAAACCTACCTATGAAATGTCTATATATGAACCAAGTATCCTGGCACAGAGGTGATATAAAACGAATGCCATATATTCAAGGACTATTGAAATACATGTATGTATACTTTAAAAGACAATTAAAATATAAATGCCGCGACCTAGAAAAAATTCATTTAAGATACATATGCATAAAAACAAAAAAATACACATGCCGCGAGCTTAACCTTGATTTGTTTCAGACCAATTGCAATATCTGTAAACGTGAGAACACCGGAATATAAAATAGGTAACGCAAGCAAAAGAATAATAAGTTATTTTGAATATTGATTCAGAGAAAGGGTTGATAGAAAGGACATCTATCCGCACTATGGAAGCTCTGTTGTTTCGTGGTCAAAGAAAAAATATTATGAAAACTTACAAATTTGAGCAATAAACTTAAGGAAGGTGGCGACAGTTCCGGCCTTTTAGATATTACGCAGATAGAACAAAGCTATGAAATAGCACGTCAGCAGAACTGGCCGACAACCTGAGGAAGTGATGTGTGTGGGCTTCCTGTAACTGTAGGGCTTATCGCCACGCATGCAGTTGATAGTAGATCTAATCAAATCGAAAGGAGAAAATAAATAAGACAAAGAACCTTTGGCTCTGAACTAAACAGAAGTAAGACGAACTAGAAATGACGGAATTTAGCCATACGTAGGCGGGACAGCTTGTAAAAAAAAAAAATGGGTATAAGCTTAGCTCTGTCGGCCTAACAATAACACGATTCTTACTGGGTAAATGCCAGAGGATCAGCCAGTGAGAAGAAAAACAAAAGAAAACGATAACCATTAATTCGTTACGCGACCGAGATCCATTCGGCTCGTCTCTGTAGAGGTGATATGGGCGATATCGCGTTCCACACCTGCTTAGACATTAATGTCAGAAAAAAAAAAACATGGACGCATAAGATTAAGCCGAATAGAACCAGTAAACTACGAAACATATTACAAGACTGTTAGTATTATTGAACCAGAAAGCAGGGATAAAAGAGGTAGTTAGCAAGATGTTCACAACCAGGACGAAAATAAGAACGCCATGCCAGACGCAGTATTTCTAAAATTTGAATAGACTTGTTTTATTCATTAATCCGATGCGAAAATAGGAGATGACACAATTATAATACCTATCGAGCATCTCCTGCACTTGGAAAGAATTTCACCTGGTTACATAAATGATTGTCACTACAACATTAGAATCACAGTCACGCTATCAACGTTGTCCTCCATTAAACACAGTGAGATTTCGATGATAAATACGCGGAGAGTAATAGTAACACTCAGAACACGAGAGTGCGCACTGAACCAGAGGCCTCTTGCATCAATGAGCATACGCAGACACTTGCCTATTAAATCTTGGTTTTGCTATGCCACAGAGAGCAATTAGAGCCGAACACAGGAAATGAAATCACAATGAACAGGGGAGGGTTTAAAATGCGAACCGAAACCCTAACCCTAAATCTGCAGTAGCACAAACAAATGTGCGTTGCAGATTTGGCATACGAATCATAAACCCAACCCTAATCCGTGTCGACCGCTGGTAGCACGGAATCCCTAGAAGGGTTTTATAAAGTAGAAGGAGTAGGTAAGACCAGTACCCGAAGTTAACCTTGCAGCTTTCCTCGCCTCTACATGAGGACGCGTGTATTCTTCTGTCCATGAAAAATTGATCTGAAACGATATGTGAGGTACAGAAGACCGAGGAGAATGCAGATCACCGCCGCCTCTGGTGCACCACTTGAACACTCCAGCACATGATCGATCTCAGAAAAAACCTTACGTGGTAACCAGATGTGAAATCTTACCTCTGGCGGTTACACGCACAGACTTCGGCAAGATCGCGGGTATAATGCATCTCACTGCCTATGGTACCTGCACTATTCGTGACGGAGGTTAACTATCAATGGTAGCACGCCAACGTTAAAAGAACTGTAAACCACACATGCCACCGAATATACACGTATCGTGTAAGTTCTCCATTCATAATGTTTTTACGCCAGCTCAATTTATCATTTCACATTCGACCTTTACCTGTAGGTGGCGGAAAACCATAATAATACAAACCCTGCTATTCGAATTTCAAGGGAATAGAATCGTGGTATGCTATGTGACTTTTAAAAGAAAAGAAATGAGTCAAACCTTACATCATGCGAGGGGTTAAACAACTTATAGAATGATATGACCCGAATGGTTGGGCGATTTATCACCTATATAAATATATAGGTGTATATAGGTCGGGCATATAAACATATATGAATTGGAACAATGCTACTTTAGATTGTTGTATGGGTATAATAGTAAATACTTATTTATTTATATATATAGATATATAATTCTATATACATAAATAAGCCTTTATATATATGTTGGTTTTAATAAAGTTGCCATTTAGATTTCTATGGGTAGGTTATCGAATATCCATATATATATAAATATATGTATATATATTGGATTAATAAAGTGGCACTTTAATCGGATTTATCAAATTGCACCTTAGTTGAATTTAATAAGTGAATGGGTGTGAAATTTGTGTTGAAAATCAATCCTTATGGATCAATTGTATTTAAACTAGAAGGGGAAAATTGCTAGGAGAGAAAGAATATGTTGTCAAAAAAAAAAAAAAAAAAAAAAAAAATTTGGAGGTGTGACATGCTTGTAGAGGTGGTCGTGGGTGGAGGAACATGGTGGCAATGGGTGCACATGGGTTTTGAAGCGTCCATCTCCATTTGACTTATAACTTTGTGAGACCACTCCTATTCATGTGCCAACTGAAGATCCTATCAATGCTTCCATCATCGACATCTACAGAGGATGAGCTTGCAATATTTTTCACAATTGATTTTGACTTGCCGTTGTTTCTGCTTGTCAGAGGTGCATATTTGGAAACCAGTTGATCCCCAATGATTAGAGATGTATGGTGAAGAGTGGCTCGGTCTATACTATCAATTGGGCATTAGAAGAAAATGGTATATTTCCTCGGCAGGCCTGAATCATACCAGTTGCAAAGAAAAATGGCATCTTTCCTCAGACTCAATTTGAGGTCTTCCTCTATATTATTATCATCATCTTGGAGCTATGCATCCATTAAATACTCCTCGATTACCTGTAACTCTGTGGACAACGAATTTCGATTTGTCATAAGAGTTGGAGTTTTCGCAAAGGAGGGGAGCATGGAGAGCATGGGCCCTCTGTTATTGGACTCACCAATATCCATCTTGGCTAGGAAGCTACAAGCAGAATTTGTGAATGCGTTGAATGCTTGAATGTCGTGAGGCCAAAGAGAGGGAGGTATTTTGGATAAAGGATTTGTTTAATTCATTGAAGTTGTGTGTTCGGGAGGATCACCAGTGGATCGTGTTGTGTGTTCACTGGTGGATCCCTATTGTGGCTATAGGTAATGTTTTATTGTTGGGTCTTGGTGCAGCCGGATTATCTTCTCCCTTGTGAAATCTTCCAATAAATTTTCAAAGAAATAACCTGTAACTTCTATGAACAGGACTGCTATAATTTCTAAGTTCCTTTTTGGGTATCTGAACAGTGGCCAAGCTATCCACATTTCGTGGCAGATTCGATGGATGAAGGAAATGGTGGATGGGCTTTCAGGTGGCTGTGGATCCGAGTGCGCAAAGGAGACTTGAGTGCCTCGAGGATTGAAGAAAGAGAAAATGTGTGCAGTAATTGGGAAATTTGGTTTGACAAAAAATGGTCATATTATGTTGATGCAGAATGGACGTAGGAGTCACATGATTTTTGCATGGATTGGTTGGATATTACATCTGGTAGTGATTGAGACTCGATCATGGAGGAGGCAAACTTCTCATAGATATATTTTTCAATGTTTTTTGAAGAGAGAAGAATGGAAGCAGATTTATGCTATTTTTATTAGTTAATGGATCTGAGTGTTCCCTCACATGATGTCATGTTGCCATTGCTTAATATTTTTTTAAAAGTTCTCATGCGAGTAATGTAAACCTCGTTGAAAGAATTGATTTATTTATTGTGACATTTAGTTTGGCCAACTATTGTCACGAGTTTGAGTCTCTGTCAGAATTGGCCATTCCAACAATAGACAAATTTATTTGCAAGAATGATTTACTACCATATATGATGAAGATATGATAGTGAAAATGGCATCAAAGGATAATGGTTGGATCTACATCAGAGATTGGAGGATGATCGAGTTTGTGTGTGCCTAGCATTATCAGGGGAGTAGATTGTGATGGAAATGGGTAAGTTCAAACATAGTGCCTGAAGTTTCTTTGCTTCTGTAGCAAGCAGATAGAAATTCAGTTGTTCGTTTGAAAGTTGCTAAGCAATTGTAGATATGCATGTTCAATTGTGAGGAGATTAGCTTGATAGTGGGTCTTCGTTGTTGCAGCCTGGAAGCCAGCATGAGGAGGCATGCTTGAAAGAAATCACCAACCTCGATATTATCAACAGGGGAAGTGGCATTACACTGCGATGCCAGGGGAATTAAATACTAAAAAGAGAACTTTGTGTGTAAAATTGTCAAATTTTATGCATGTTGACAGTGACTTTGTGGGCGATGCAGGATCAGACCGTGGAGTCCTGGATTCTCATTTGAGAGGAATAACTTGTGATTCTATCTCTTCATGTGGATGTGAGTGCCTACACCTGGATCATCTATGTTGCAATGCACTGCATTGAGACTAGTTGAAAAGTCGTTGATCTGTTTCTTTATAAGTGGACCCCTCTAAGGTATCGCTGGAGAAGAATGGTTGCACTTATGTTCGGTAAATAGTAATATTTGGGCAGAGATAGATAAATTTGATGTTCTTGTTAATCTGAAAAGTTTATTTTGTTTCTAGGAATCATGTTTAAAATTATTGACCCTTATTGAGCCTAGCTAACTCAATGTAGGTAAAATTAATTTGTTAGAATTCATGACTCTTACAAATGATAGGTTAAGCATGGAGTTCCAAGAATTTATTTGACAAAGAAAAATATGCCCAAGATATCAAAAACGAAAATATGAGGTGAAGGAGCAACAACATCGATTATGATGGAAAACTAAGTTGATTTTTTTTGTGTGTGTTTCTTGGATAGACTCTTGATGTTGAGTCACACAATTGAATGGTGAGCAAGTCTAGGATGGTTTTGTAGTGGTATTTTTACTTGGTAACTCCAAGAGTTGGAGTGTGTAATGTCAAGCCTTGTAAAGGCATATGTATCCCTGTGAATTTTGTGGTTATCTAAAAAACAAGTTGTAATTTCCACTTTGTAATTATAGGTTTGTGGTCAGCTGGAAAAAAAAATTGTCACTTTGAAGTGATGGTTTGTGGTGAAACAAAAACCACATGTGAGCCCTACTGGCTACTGAGCCTTCATGGCTATAGAGCCTTCATGGCTACAGTGCCCCGGGTGCACATAGGAGCCTTCGTGCTTACAGATTAGCCTTCATGCTCACAGTGGAGTAGGTGGTCTGTAGAAACACCTTACTCACAGGAGATACTTAGTTTCTCATAGGTCTTAGTTTAATAAGAACATTTTGGGGGAGATTTGCAAATACAGGTACATTTATGCAATGATAATGGTTGACAGAACCATGTATGTGAAGGAAATTCTGTGATACTTGGGGTTGCAGTGGTTGGTACCCATGCAATCCGGTGTATGGTTGCTCCTTTATATGGACATCAACATATTCTTTTACTGGTTCTGCACATGGGATTTTCCTATTTTTGGTGGATCTGAGTCGCAGACACATCATTTGTTGGTTCTACACATGGGATTTTCCCAATTGTGGTGGATCTCATTTGTAGAAACATATTTTATTATGATTGACCACAACTAGATTTTGTTAATAGCTATTGAGACAAGTTGTCATTAAGGGGTTGTGTTGGAATATGTAATTCCTACTTGTTTGCGGTGTTGAATATTTATGTAAGGATTTTGTTCCTATATCATAGGAGGTAGCTAAATCTAATTATTCCTAGTTTGGTGTGGTTGAGATATTCTCTCAACCACCTTATTGTGTGTCCAAGATATTTTTCCTATCTTGAGACAAATATTCATGTATATATGTGTAATCTCTTTCATTAATATAATGTAGCCTGCATACATATATTTTATCTCAAAATAATTCTATACGAACCCAACAACAATAAATTCAAATGCATTGATGTATACATACCATTCAACTCAAATGCACAAGCTCTTACCCAATGATGAACTCACTTCTTTGTACCTATGGAAAACTGCACTAACCAAGACACTACCTGTGCTTATTTATTCAAACCACACTTATCAACTAGGTTAGGATTAACATAACTATAACTAGATTCAGGGTCAATCAAAATAAAAAAACTTGATTACAAATATCATCATCCATCTTGATAATATATGCTTGGTGATATGCCTTCCTATTATCTAATGTGCATAGATTTGAGGAACACTTTGTCCAACATCCCCCACTATCTATGCTTCTTGAGCACTATAGATCTACGATCTACCACCTTAATGTTGTGGATAATTTCTCCCGCGATGATCTTTACCAGAAGTCCAACATTGCATAGGCTTCCAACCTACACCCTTATTCTTCTCCTCAAACTAAAATCCTTGCCCTTTTTCATATACATTAAAATTCTTGTGCAATGCTTCATTATCTTTTTTACCTATGTCATGAGGCCTTGCTCACTTCTTATCCCATTTCCATTTATTCCTTGAATTACCTTTCTAGTCCAGTTTAGCCTCATATATATGCGTTGATTGCTTATACCAATGCTTTAGCTTCTCGATGGCCTACTCCAATGATCCAGGCTCATCAAACTCAATCATGTCTTTGAATTCTCTCTACAACCCATTGATGTATCTGTGAGTCTTTGCCTTCTCCTCCTTGAGGTAAGGAACATATCTCAACAACTCTATAAATCTGCTAGTGTACTCCTCATCAGTCATAGATCCCATATTTAGCTAATAAAACTATTTTTCCCTGTCATCATAGTACCTCTCCGATAGATACTTCTTCTTGAATAGTATCTCAAATTCTCTCCAAGTCAAATCCACCTCATAAATATCTTTGACGTTCTTTACATATTCCCAAAAAATATATGCTTTACCTTTAAGACTAAATGTAGTTGTCATGGCCTTCATGTTCTCTGAGTAATTGTGCAATCTGAAGAAATTATTCATTCAAGGAAACCATGTTTATGCATCCTTTATTTCTACATTTTCCCATCAAATTTAGGTGGATTTTCTTTCTTGAACTCAACTAGAAAGTATCCCTATCATTCCTCCTATAAGGATGATAACAATTATGACCATGATACATGTTAGAACAAGAACTAGAATAGTACCTGTGTCCATCAACTCTATTTTCCATAGTATCCAAGAAATTGTCATTCTTGATCATGTCATATCTATCTGACCTGTGCCCACTATGGGATCTACTTTGATAGGCCCCATTAGTCATATCCCATTATCCATAGTTGATCTGAAGTGGTCCATGTCTCTACAATTTTGACAAACTATGAAGAATTACTGCACCGACTTCTTATTGTTTATGTTGTTATTGCATGATTATATCGATATCTTATTTGAAACTCCTTATTTCCTCCTTCAAACTCCTCAATGTGTCTACTAAGTTAGAATCTGAGAGCCCAACAAAACGATGCTCATCTGATTCATAGGGAGAACCTTTGTAGTCTGCCATCTTCCTAGTCATCTTTGATATCTTCTTCTTGCAAGGTATATTATGTCAGATAAACCCATAAAAAATTTACTGTATATTATTATAGTTCGGGGAGGAAATCTTGTCTGCAATATCGACTAGATTAGCGCAATGTATATATATATATATATATATAAGCATCTTTTTAGCCATTATCCAATTATCAATGCATGACTATGCTGACCACATACCATGAATTCATGCACAACGACCATCATCCAATCAAAGTATGCATAACAGTGTATAAACACTGACACACATAACCTATGCACAACCGACATGCACTCACAACCAATACATTCAACAATGACAAGCTCAAATTTCACATGGAATTAGCACTATAATTATGACTAATGCCATGCATAGAGAACAATCACATCGACTACAAACACAATGACCTATGTGCAACCGATATGTACATAAAAAAACACATTCATCCAAGGGTAATGGATTGCAAACATCACCCAAGGAGAACGAAATCATGCTCTGAAACCACTGGTTACACCCTCCTCCCACATCTACCCAAGTAATCTACCAACCGAGGTAAACATGTGATGAAGATTTACTATGATATTATTCAAATCCCTATATATCAGTTAAAGAAGTGGAACTAGTAGAACAAAACCAACCTGACCTTCTAGACATGCAACATAACCCCGAGGAGCTATGAAATGCATCTAGGTGACCAACCCCAGAGAAAATCTAACATTTTTTTGCATCAGAGCCTCAATCTCTCCCTTGTAATGGGAATGCATGTGAGAAAGAACCTTTAGTTCCCTCCCACAAAACGACATGCCTACGACTGAGGACATTTCCATATAGGTATGTGCTAATGAATTTGTATTTTAAGCCATGTTTTTAGGGCCAGGATTTAGGTCAGTTCCCAAAACTATATGAATTTTCCATAAGTGAAAATTAACATAAAAAATGATACAAATGAAAATAATTGAATAAGAACTTGATTGTACGCCTAATTTCCATGACAATAATTTTGTCAAAACATGTTAAGAATATGCATTCTACAAGTTAAAAGAACATACTTGAGCATAGGGGTTTCACATTTATCTGAGAATCACTACGAAGCATTGATGCCTCATCACAATAACTACATTACCATCTATTAAACGATATAGTCATTTTAAATTCAATTATTAACCAAAACATGATGAGAGCCAGACATTATTACAATCATAAAACTCACTCATAACTAGCATATAACCAACATAAATGTCAAGGATATAACAACCATATAAGCCACATATAAACAAGTATATTTACCCATAAAATACCAAGGAGAAAGAGCTCTTACTGATGATTTCATAGGCCAACCAGGTATGGGAATTTCATGAACCACCAAACCATTGACTAGGCTGAACCAAATATTTCTTTTAGCCAGTCACCTATGTGCCATATTCCAAGCATGAATAAGGGATATCATAAAAAAAATTAATCAAAACCAAACTAGGGCTTCTAGATGTCGAACAACCTCAAACCTCAACTAGTGATTCCACCTCACAGTCGGACATCACTAACCATCGACAGATTGGTCTTTAAGTAAGTTTTCTACATATCCAGAGATTTTTTTCCAACTAGGGCTTCCAGGACTAGTAACTTAACCCACACCTATTGTTGGGCTTCCAGAGAATTTTTCCAACCAGGGCTTCTAGGACTAGTAACTCAAAACACCAAGGGATTTGATCAGGAGCTCATGTCTGAGTTATGGAAAAATCTCAAAATTGAAAGTGTTCAAAATCACCTCCAACCTGAACTATCAGATAGGCGTCATTGATACGATCCTAACGCCGTGAATGACACTCAAATTCAACACTATATGTGAAAGTTATTCAAGTTTGAAATTTCACAATTTCATGCAAAAGTCCAGTTTGACTTGGGTTGACTTTGATTTAAAAAAATATTAAAAAAGGAATATTCCAGGAATATTCTTTGGAATATTCTGGGAATATTCCATGGAATATTACCTACTGGAAAATAATCATTCAATAAGTGGTACAGTCTGATTGCACATTGGTTTGACTTTGTTTGTGGGTGACCAATCAATGGGTGCCACGTGGCCTGTTCGGAGGCTGCCATGTGGCCCAGGGCACCAAAAAATTGGCTATGTAAAATTTTTCATGGTCTACGAGTATTAAACCCACAACCTTGTCGTGAAAAAACCAAAGTGCACGACCAATCAACCTAACGTTAGTTCTTAACATTCATTGTTCACATCGCATATACAAGGTTTGAAAAGGTTTTAAATGGCGGCAAAAGGGGGCCAGCCCCCACACCATACGACCCCAGGCCAAGAACTAAGGCCTTAAGGCCTAACCGCGATGAGTTTTGAAACAGGCTTCTCGATGGTCTATGCGGAAGCCACCACATGTGGCCAAGTTCTAACATTTTATGCCATGTAAAATAGTTATGGCAACGGTTATCTCGAGAGATTGTGTGGACATGTGACCAGCGCTATTTAACATTTAATTCTAAATATTAACTGACTGCCCATTTTGGAGGGGTGCACCATATTTGGAAAATTTTCCGAATTTAACTGGAGCTAAATCCAGTTACTCCACATTTGGTGGAGGTTTTTTAGGCCAGATTGGGCAAATATTGTTTTGGTCATAAATTTTGATAGGCTCAACCTTTTTGAACGATTTTTTTAATTTTTTAATTTAGGGTATTTAGAGAATTATGAATCCATTGGAATAGGTTTCAGAGCCATTGGATTTTATCTTCAGTCCCTTTTGCTTTAGGGAATCAATGAGAGCCATGAGGGCCAAGAGGGAGTTGGAGTTGTTTTGGACTATGCTTAACCACTTTTGGTAAACCAAAAGTCATTTTCGACTATTTTCAGCATTCCAGAGCCATTGGAATAGGTTCCATAGGTATTAGAGGTGTTCTAGAACCATTTTATCTTTAGGGAAGCTTTTTGAGCCATCAGGGCCATTGGAAAAATAGAGTTGTATTGGGTTGTACCTCTCTGTTTGAGGAGAACCAAAGATCATTTTCAACTATTTTCCACCTTCTAAACCTATTGGAAGAGGTTGTAGAACTGTTTGAAGAGATTTATAGGCCAAAAACCTTTAGGAGAGTTTTCCGCTGTTTTGAGTTGTACCTCTCTGTTTGAGGTGAACCAAAGATAATTTTTAGATAATTTCGACCTTCTGAACCTATTGGAAGAGGTTTCAGACCTGTTTGAGGACTTCTACAGCCATAAAACCTTCATAAAATTTCAAAGAGATTTTAGGGCTTTACTGAAGAAATCACTGTTTATGGTAATTCTTCACTGTTTAGTGAAATTGGAAAGGCATTCTTAGCTTTTTCATGTCTTCTAAATCAGTATTTGCATTCAAATTTGTCTATTGAGAGACTTTTTAACTTGTATTAGCATTTGAAAGCATTTTAATACAAGAGGAAAAGCTCATTTTGGGAGGCTTGATCCAACAGACGTAGCCCAAGAGGGGTGTACTGCTCACCAAACATCTGTGTCATGTTATGCTGAAGTTGTATTGCTGAAAATTTCTGATTTGATATGTCAAACAAAAAATTAAACTAACTTTCCTTCACACATAAGCTCTTATACAGTTTCCATAAACACTTTGTTTCAATTGCAAGACATGAATAACAGTTTGCACATATAATTTGATAGAAATTATGAGTGTTAACTTCTACAATCTATAAAGACAGAGTTTGTAAAGGGCTAGGTAGCCTCTGGATCTCATCCTTTATCAAAGGTGGCATATCCAGTAAATGCCCCTACAGTCAATATCTGGAATAGATCTAAGTAGTTGTTTAATCAGCTAGACTTGGAGAATTTTGCACACATTTAATTAATGGAAATGGATACCTTGCACACATTTTCAAGTACTTCCATTTTTAGATTAGATGGTATCAGAGCTTTGGTTAAGCTTGGTTGTGCTCAGCTTGAGCATTTGTTTTTGTGAAAAAGGTGTTAAAACAGTGTAAAATATTGACTGTTTTATTGGTTGCAAAATGGTTGCTTGTATGAGTTTGCTTGAGTTGAAAAGATAGTTGTTAATAGATAAGTATTGGAAAGGAAAAAAAATTTGTAGGCTATTTCCTTATCCCAAATTACCTCAAGATTATCTTTGGAAAAACACTCACTTGATTAGTGTTTGCTTCAAGCTATTGGAGTTTGTTTTTTATGGCTTCTTGATTAACAAGGGGTCTTTACTAACATTTGGTTAAAAGCTTGTCATTTGTTTGAAAGCTTTGAGAAATTTTATTCAGAAGTTCCTTTTGTTAATTTGACCATTTACATGATGTCAAATTCTTCTACAAGTGAAGTTTCTTCCTTCACGAGATTCTTCAATGATGACATGAAGAATGAGTTCATTAAGGTGAAGGATGTGGTGCAGATTCTAATTGAGGATCAAAGAGAGAGTGTTAAGCTTCATGCACAATTGTTGGCTATGAAGGATGAGAGGGAAGAAATTCTCCAAAGGTTGTATGAAATGGAGAAACAGCTCCTTCAAGCTCAATAAGCTTTTTCCAAGAACAAGCATGAGGAAGAGGTAAACCATTCCAACTTGTCTTCAATTTCCTCAAGTGAAAAGTGTGTGTGTTATTTTGAAAAACATACAAGGGGAATCGGGTCCAAAATAGTGTTTAAGATGGGCTATCATAAAAGCAAAGATTTTGGCAAGCATGCACAAGGCATTGTTGTGTAATATCCCATTTTGGGGATATCTCTAAAACACGCCAAACTCCAACCAGAGATAGACTGGGAGGGCATTTACCGGATATTTCGCCTCTAAAAAGAGGACGAGATCCGAAGGCTACCTGGCCCTTTCTAGACTCTGTCTAAGAGTGAAAGATAAACGAACCAAGTGGTATAGAACTAAAACGCTCAAAAAAAATAATAAACATATAATATCATAGAAAGAGAATACGACAACTACGACAACTATGACAACTCATCCAGAAAAAATAGAGAGGAAATGTTGAGCCATTTTATTCATCTGAGAAATGTAATGAAGTAAAATAGGTGGTCTTGCTCAAAGAAAGATGAAGAAACACTCTCAGAAAATACAGGAAATGGCTGCTCTATGAACTGCATCCCAGCTGCTAGAAAACATGCCGTGTAGCTGCTACTACTGGAATGGACTGAAGATTAGGGGCTGATCCCCTTGTCGGAATAAGCTGAAAAATCGGCAAACCTCCTCTCCTCGGCAACCCAGAAAAAATCCAAAAACCATTCCAAGAATGGCCAACCCCGGAAATCACCAGAAACTACCTCCCCAGTGAATTTGCTGGCCTCCAAGGCTCTGCGTAGTGGCAAGATGGAAACAGATGAAATACTACCTCAACTCTGCCAAAGTCTGCTCGGGGCAAAGGCTGACCCTTGACTCAAAATCCTAGCGAAATCAACTGCAGAAACCCCAATTCAAAGCTCCTCCATAGTGGAATGCATCCTCTCTCCCAGTGACTGCGCAGTCTCTATAAGCTCCAGCTCCGCAACAAACCCAAACAATAAAACGACTCACAAAATACCGAAAAACCAACCTTGCCCGAGCAGGCACTCAAAGTCCCCCGGGGCTAAGGGTGAGATCTCTGACCGGAGACACTCAATGCAATAAATAGTGTTGCAGACAGGCTAAACAGCCAGCGTGCTCAAGAAGACAAATGTCTCACTAAAAAATCATCAACTCAAGAATGAATGAAATGAGGAGGCTCCTCCATCTTTTATAACGTTGGTTTCCCTACAAAACCCAACGTAGCCTCTCTTTCCTCCACATACTCATCCTTATCTGCGTAGAAGCTTGTAGAAACTTCTAGAGTGTACATAGGTCCCCTTCTCTACATGGTGTTTGCCCCCTTGGCTCCCCCTTAAGTCACAACGTTGTGCAACTAGGAAGGTGCACTTTATTTTTAGAGTGAGTTATGTCCCCCTCTACTCACTTTTATTTATAATTTAATTATATAAGGAAAAATCGATCAAAATTAATATTTCCAATTAGCTTCTGCTAATTTGGAATATTACAATCCTCCCCGCCAAAAATTTCTTGTCCTCAAGCAATGCCTGAACAAGCCTCCTCTCTAGCTGATGCTCTCCACCGACACTACAAAATGTGCCTGGGTCCCAGATGTGCCATTGAATCTTCCCTGTCCTCTGCATAACCCTAATATAAAGGGATATCTCAATTCCAGGATCCCGAACTGATCTCTCACGGTACCAACCAACCAACAATCCTCTCGGATCCCATCGCCACCCTGGCCAATAATCGCCCAAGTCCCATGGCTCGGACCACACACTGCCTCTAGCTATGACTAATGCTCTAAGAGGCGAAGACCATGACCCATGTTGCGCTGTATCTGTGGCTATGTAAGATGTACCATCAGCTGTGTACCAACTCATCACCTCTCTCCAATCCAAGTTTTGACTCAATCCCACGCTGATCCTGCTCTGCTGAAATCGAGATGGAGTGCTAAAGAAATGATGACATGTGCCCCCTTGCCAATTGGAATTTGTAACATCTGCTATGTCCAAGGGCCCCTGCTCTGTTGTGCTCCCTATGAAGAATACAGTACCATCAAGAGGGTACCAACTTGTGATCTCCTGCTAGTCCATCCTGGTAGAATAATCCGATGTAGCAACAAAAATTGCATATGGAACACACCGGGAGCGTTACCGCCAACCCGTAATAAACTCCCACTACTCTGCCCTATCTGCTAGTGAAAGCGGCCTATAGAAGGAAGACCCTCTCTCTATAATGGGCCAAAGTGGGCAAGATATGCTGCAAGCTCCATTGATGTACCCCTGGAGAGTGTTACCCACTAAAAACATTATAGCTCTGCTGACTGTGTGTACATCTATCTACACCTAATCCATGTGTCGAGCCACAGATGGATGCTCTACCCTATCCAACAACTCCTCTCACTCCTGATCTGGAATGTCATGCTCCCGCTGTCTACTAACCCCCTGTAGAAAAATCCCAATAACCTCTAACACCTCTAGAGGATATCGATCTGCAACTGCTATCACCGTACTCGATGTCAGTGCATCTGACTGCCCAACCTCAATGGCTGACCCCAATGTTAGATGCACATCCCTCATCGGCTCAATTTGGGTGCCCATCTGGTGCTCCCCCAAAGGAATATCGTGCCTGATGTGAATAGTGTCATCCTCTGTCGACTAAGGCTCCATCACCTGCTGCTCTAGCTGAATTGTCACAAGTGACTCTTCACCCAGAGTATCTCCTGTAGACTCCCATGATTGCTCACCTTGGACACTGGAATGCAGCTCCGATCTACTGTCACCATCTCTACATGACTGCTCTCGCTCCCCACGAGCATCCTCAACTGATCCTATGGAATCATATGAAAAAGAGTCCTCACCCTGGCATACAGAAGGAATGCCCTCCTGTTCTACCTCCGCCATCTCATCTACATTGAATATGCCATCCACCCTCTCGATAAAGTGTCGATACAATGTTTGGAGCCCAGACACATACTGGGATGCTACCTCTGCTGTACCTAGTATCCTCTGCTCATGCATGATCTCGACATGCCCTGAGGGAAAAATGACGCATGTCTCCCTCATGACCCACTCCCCAAGCGTAGGCTCAGCGATGACTGATGTGCCACCCCTGCAGAGGATCATCTCATCCCCTAACCTGTGGCTGTCAACTAGCTCCCCGACCCAGTGCCATTGCTAAGAAGTCTCTCCCCTAGTGTGCTGAGTGTCATCCAAATATCTTGGGTTAGCCTCGCGTACCCCACTGCTCATGTCCAAGGTGCCAAAGGACAACGAAAAAACCCACTATGCCCGTGAATGATGTAGAAGAGGGTCAGGTGTGTGAGTCCCCATAGATGCCGTCAAGTATCGCTCATTTGTCTCCCCATCGATCCTGGGTGAAATGCCCCCAAAGGTAAGGCCGGTGTCCCTATCCGTGAGTCTCCCTGGAGGAAATGCTCTAAGACCCTACTGTGCAGCACCATACACCTTCACATACCACCGATCATCCATGTAATCCTCGACATGCCACTGCACACTGAGGCATACCAATGTATACTGCTAGATACCCCAAGCTACTATTGTACCACCCTGTACCATCTCGTAACCTGACTCTGTCCAGGCATTGGTCAGTCCCCGCGTGCGCTCAATGCGATGTAGGACACTCCTACTGCACAATGCAGTCCCACACACTACGGTACACCACCATGCAACTCCATGTCCACCGGTAGTCCACTACTCAATGCTAGAGGCTCCCACACATCCCTGGAAGTGATGACCTAGAGCTATGCCTCTACATGTCAGACTACCCCCAATTGGTATCATCGTCTCCACCGTCGCATCACTATACCCGCCGACGAATGGATCATCACTCCAAATCCTCCTCGAGGGGTCCGAGAAGTGAATCTCCCTATGTGTCATTAGTGTTACCACCACTGCTTGGCTCTTCTGTGTCCTCTGTGCCCCACACAAAGGTGAAGAATCCTTGGCCCCATACAAGGCGCCAGCTGGTGGCCTGCCAATGCCACCTCCTCCGACAAGCTCCTGCCAAGTTATGTTGACCACCCCATGATCCCGTGTATGAGTGTCATACCAAGACAACCTAGGGAGTCTGCCCATAAACTGGTTGTCCACTGGAGCTAACCGAAACTCCGCTAGCAGATGTGAATGCTCTACTACTAGGCCAACCGTACCCTCCAAGACATAGTCAACCAACCTCTCTAAGAAATGATAGGTGCTCCTGCCTAGATCCCAATGCCAATCCGGGGTTCCTATATTCCCAACACCTGGAAACTCCTACTGAACTATACTTGGGTCCACCACCATCTCCATAACCCACTCCACTGGGTACCAACTCAATATCTCTCACCATCCAACCTCAACATGTTGATGCTGCACCCTGTGCAACCCCAATCGTCTCATCCTGCTAACCAAGTCAACGTATGAGATCTGACTAGGTGACTCTATCTCTCTCTCTCCAATGGGAAGAGGTGACCCAACAACGCTGCTAGTCCCGTACATGCATGCCTGAAGGGGAATTATCTAACGCTCCAACGTGCCCTCTTGTTGTACCATCAGGGAATCCAATTGTTACCCAATGCGGGCCAGCTTGGTCACCGACTTGGCACAAGCCACTGTCATGCCCTCCAGCTCCTTGTCCTACAACAAATTGGCCTCCCGTACTGACATGGCCTTCCCTTTCAAAACTAGAAGGTCTGCCTGAAGCCGATGATACCGCTATCTTCGACCATCATCCGATACCTCTGTATCTCCTAGTGGCTCATCGAAGGTGGATACATCTCCTAACACCTCACCCATCTGTCGTGTGCTGCTACCACCCAAAGACTCGGACATGACTCTGGTCATCCCCTCAATGGATGGCTCTACTGGGGTAGGATCTACCTTCTCCCCTACGATATCAACCGACACGATCAAGGAGGTCTATGATGAGGGTGAGTCCTGTGTCACACTAGGTGTATCCTCGAACTCCCTGAAATCCTTTGTGTCCTCATCCTCAAAGTGCGAGGTAACCATTTTGATGGTTTCCTCGTCTGATATTCGGTCAAGCTGGAAAGAGGTATCCAACTTCTCCACCCAAGATTTTTCCGAATGCTTAAATGACCCATCAAATGTCGGTAAATGGAATCTTCCCATTGTGCGCTGTAAACCCCCGTCATGTGAGTCCTTGTTCCCGCTGTGAAAGTTGCGGGGTCTGCTATCTCGCTGGAGCTGAACAAAATCTCTGAATGGAAGGGAATCCCTGAACTTCTGCCCATATGCCTGATACTTGGCGAAATAATCACCCATGTGGCCAGGCTCTAGCTCCTGCTATGCTTCTGCCCCTATGTCTGCACCAAGAAAAGTGGGCATAGTGGGACGTGTGGGTGTATGTGATGCCATATGCTGAGTGGCATCATGCTCTAGCAAATGGTGGGATGTGCATGATCCCTCGCCAATCTAGAAACCCCTTGGGGTTTCACGCTGTCTAGCCTCCACAACAGTTAATCTCTGCCCCATCACCTCAATGTGCCTCGACAGATCCTGTACTGATTTGAGGAGCATCTCCCCAAATATCTTCACATCATCATCACCTACCATCGGCTCCTCCTGCTCTATGTCTACAGGCTCCTCCTATTCTGTTTCTATCACAGTCTCCTCATGTTCTGTGTCTACCACAGGCTCCTCTAGAAACTGCACTGCTACTCCAAAACTACACTACTACTTGAATTTGGCCTCCAATTTACCCACTGAAAACTACTCAAAAAATTCCAGGAATTTGGGAAGGTGATCCTTGCCCAAAACCCAGAAAAACCCAGAAATGGTTTCTTCTAATTCCAACCTTCAAAATTTAACCCTATGTAGTTTGGCCCTCTTCCAAATTCGTTTTCTGGCATTGCAGCTACTACTGTCAATCATTGCTCTCCAAAATCCTAGCAAACCTCCTCATATGGCTCTCCTATCAATTTCTCAACACCCCAGCTCTAAAATCTCACGAATGAAGTTCCCGCAAATGAGCCTCCTCCAATGACTGTGTAGGCCCTTATAACCAAAATAGTTGCAACTGAAAACTAGAAACCCATAGGCTAATCAAAGAATGAAGCTTTGATACCACTATAATATCCCGTTTCATTGATATCTCTAAAACACGAAAAACTCCAACCAGAGATAGACTGGGAGGACATTTACTGGATATTTCGCCTCTAAAAAGAGGACAAGATCCGGAGGCTACCTGGCCCTTTCCAGACTTTGTCTAAGAGTGAAAGATAAATGCACCAAGTGGTATAGAACTAGAACGCTCAAAAAAAATAATAAACATATAATATCATAGAAAGAGAATACGGAAACTACGACAACTACGGTAACTACGGCAAATCATCCAAAAAAAATAGAGAGGAAATGCTAAGCCATTTTATTAATCTGAGAAATGTAATGAAGTACAATAGGCGATCTTTCTCAAAGAAAGATGAAGAAACACTCTCAAAAAATACAGGAAATGGCTGCTCTATGAACTGCGTCCCAGCTGCTGGAAAACATGCCATGTAGCTGCTACTGTTGGAATGGACTGAAGATTAGGGGCTGATCCCCTTACCGGAATGAGCTGAAAATCGGCAAACCTCCTCTCCTCGACAACCCAAACAAAATCCAAAAACCATTCCAAGAATGGCGACCCCGGAAATCACCAGAAACTACCTCCCCAGTGAATTACACTAGCCTCCAGGGCTCTGTGCAGTGGCTAGATGGAAACAACTGAAATACTGCCTCAACTCCACCAAAGTCTCATCGGGGCAAAGGTTGACCCTTAGCTCAAACTCCCAGCGAAATCAACTGTAGAAACCCCAATCCGAAGCTCCTCCACAGTGGACTGGGTCCTGTCTCCCAGTGACTGCGTAGTCTCTATAAGCTCTAGTTCCGCAACAAACCCAAACAATAAAACGACTCACAAAATACTGAAAAACCAACCTTTCCCGAGAAGGCACTCGAATTCCCCTGGGGCTAAGGGCGAGATCTTCGACTGGAGACACTCAATGCACTAAAAAATGCTGCAGACAGGCTAAACAGCCAGTGTGCTCAAGAAGACAAACGTCTCACTCAAAAATCATCAACTCAAGAATGAATGAAATGAGGAGGCTCCTCCATCTTTTATAACGTTGGTTTCCCTGCAAAACCCAACGTAGCCTCTCTCTCCTCCACATACTCATTGTTATCTGTGCAGAAGCTTGTAGAAACTTCTAGAGTGTACATAGGTTGCCTTCTCTATGTGGTGTTTGACCCCCTTGGCTCCCCCTTAAGTCACAATGTTGTGCTACTAGGAAGGTGCACTTTATTTTTAGAGTGAGTTATGTCCCCCTCTACTCACTTTTATTTATAATTTAACTATATAAGGAAATATCAATCTAAATTAATATTTCCAATTAGGTGCTGGTAATTGGGAATATTACACGTTGACCCTATTTCAGTTGTGGAGTGACCCAGGAATGTTGGTCTTGGATATGAGCAGTTTAATGGTGAAGACTCCAAATCCTTGAATGCATGTGATGCAAATTTAAAGAGAACCTTTATTCCATGTTCTTCTATGCATATATGTCAATTTTTTTTTTTAAGGATGATTGCCATTGTTTTAAGCCATCATTGCAGCAAGTAGAGGGTAAATATGTTGCTTATGGCGAGCCTTCAAGTTCAAACAGTTTTCAAGACATGAATTGTGATGAAAGTCTGAAAAGGAAAGTTGTCTCCTCTACTATTTCATCGTCTTTCGAAGACAAAAAGGATGGACATTACATGCAGCAAAAGAGGTACAATTATTCACATAATCAATTTGATGATGTTTCAGCAAAAAATGATAATTTTGCTTGTTCAAATGAAAGAATTTTTTTTTGCACATTTTGTGGTGGATTTAACCATGTTGCTTCAAGATGCTAGTTGAAAAAGAAAGCACACAAGAACCAGAAGAGGCAAAGGGAACTTTCTTAGAAAGTGCTTAAGAATTTCACGTTTTGTCAAAATAAGGGACATGATATCTCTCATTGTTGGACCTTGCATCCAACTCATCGTCTAAAGCACATGCAACTAGAGGAAAAAAAAGTTTGGCGCAAGTGGATATATGGAGTCCATTATCGATGTGGAAATGGAAGATTCACATGAAGGTGTATTGCAACTGTAAAATACTCCATGGAGTTGGCTTGGTAGGAAGTGTATTAACTTTTTAATGCAGTGAGTCATCTTCATTTTGTACATGCAAATTTGAGATTGGTATGCATGTATTTTAGTGGAAAATTTGATGGAAGATTGCATGCAAAAGCAGTTTCAGTTGACGGAATTTCTTTGTTGTTGCAAAAGATTCACCATGGAGGTAAAAGATGAGTATGATACCCACTTATGTTGCAGCAATATCTTTAATATCAGCTCTTAGTCACCCACATGTTTTTTGGGATCATGTACTTGTTGGTATTTGAAAAAAAGAGTTGAAGTTGCACATGTTCATAGAGGTTGTATGTGTAATTAGTGAACTGTATATAGTTCATTGTACATGATACATACACATGTGTTGTCAAGATGTATCTTGTTGTTTGTCGACTTGTGTCGATTTTGTTACACATGATTATCGACTTGTGTCGATTGTGTCACACCTGTTTTTCGACTTGTGTCGATTGCGTTACACATGATTATCGACTTGTGTTGATTGTGTCATACATGTTTATCGACTTGTGTCGGTTGTGTGCACACTTGTTACATATTTTTTTGTGTCAATTGTATAGCACATTTCATTGTCAACTTGTTGTTGATGTCGTATGTTGCACAAGGTGCCTTTGGTGTCGATTGGTGAGAGAATGAAGTGTCAGTGCAAAGCGATGCAAGATTCCATGAGATGGAAAGGCATGGAGGAAAAGAGGGAACAAAGTTCAACAAGGGTCTCAGAATGGCAGATTGGTATGGTGAGAAAAACTTGTTTGGGACTCGGCACAAGTACATGGCTCATTCAACAAAATTCGTCATGTGAACAATTGGCAATTCAAGAAAATTTTTGGAGGTTGAAGAGAAGAGGATGTTGTTATTTTCTCATTTTCTGTACTACAGATCAGTTTCAGAATTTCAGTGAGCTTTTGGGGTCCAAAAGCTTCTCATTTGGGAGGTGTGGTTAGGAGCTCAAGTTTGAGCTATGGAAAAAGCTCAAAATTGAAAGTTTTCAAAATCACTTGCAACCTAAATGATCAGATAGGCCTCCTCGATATGATCCCGATGCTGCAAATGACACTAAAATACGACACTGTATGTGAAAGTTATTCAAGTTTGAAAATTCACAATTTCATGCAAAAGTCCAGTTTGACTTGGGTTGACTTTGATTTAAAAAATGTTAAAAAAAAGAATATTTCGAGAATATTATTCAAAATATTCTGGGAATATTCCCTACTGGCGAATAATCGTTCGAAAAGTATCACAGTGTAATTGCACATTGGTTTGACTTTATTTGTGGGTGGCCAATCAACGGGCGCCACGTGGTCCCAGGCCACTGAAAAATTGGCTATGTAAAATTTTTCATGGTCTATGAGCATTGAACCCACGACCTCGTGTGAACAAACCAAAGCACCTGACCAATCCACCTAATGTTAGTTCTTAACATTAATTGTTCACATCCCATATTTAAGGTTTGCAAAGGTTTTAAATGGCTGAAAAATGGGGCCAGCCCCCACACTTTACGACCCCAGGCTAAGAACCAAGGCCTTAAGACCTAACTGCAATGGGTTTTGAAATGAGCATCCCGGCGGTCTATGTGGAAGTCACCACATGTGGCCAAGTTCTAACATTTTATGCTACGTAAAATGGTTCTGGCAACGGTTATCTCGGCGGATTGTATGGAAAGGTGACCAGTGCTGTTTAAAATTTAATGCTAACTATTAACTAACTGCCTATTTTGGAGGGGTGCACCATATTTGGTGGATTTTCTAAACTTAACTGGAGCTAACTCCAGTTACTCCACATTTGGTGGAGGTTTTTTAGGCCAGATTGGGAAAATATTGTTTTGGTAATAACTTTTGATAGGCTCAACCTTTTTGAAATTTTTTTTTTTTTTTTGATTTTAGGTAGTCACAGCATTTAGAATCCATTGGAATAGGTTTCAGAGCCATTGGAGTTGATCTTCAGTCCCTTTTTCTTCAGGGAAGCAATGAGAGCCATGAGGGACAAGTGGGAGTTGGAGTTGTTTTGGACTATGCTTAACCATTCGTGGTAAACCAAAAGTAATTTTCGACTATTTTCAGCATTCCAGAGCCATTGGGATAGGTTCCAGAGGTAGTAGAGGTGTTCTATATCCATTTTAGCTTCAAGGAAGCTTTTTGAGCCATCAGGGCCATTGGAGAAATAGAGTTGTATTGGGTTGTAACTCTCTGTTTGAGGAAGGAAAAAGATAATTTTCAACTATTTTCCACCTTATGAACCTATTGGAAGAATTTTCAGAACCGTTTAAAGACTTTTAGAGGCCGAAAACCTTCATGAGAGTTTTCAGGGCCACCAAGGCCATTTGGGAAATGGAGCTGTTTTGAGTTTTACCTCTCTGTTTGAGGTGAAACAAAGATCATTTTCAGCTAAATTTTACCTTTTAAATCTAATGGAAGAGGTTTCAAACCTTTTTGAGGACTTCTACAGCCAGAAAAGCTTCAGAGAACTTCTAAGAGCCGTCAGGGCCTTATTGAAGAAATCGTTGTTTATGGTAATTATTCACTGTTTAGTAAATTTGGAAAGGAATTATTAGATTTTTCATGTCTTTTGAGTCAATATTTGCATTCATATTTGTCTATTGAGACACTTTTAAACTTGTATTAGAATTTGAAAGAATTTTAATACAAGAGGACAAGCTCATTTTGGGAGGCTTGATCCAGCAGATGTCAGGGATAATTTTAGGGGCGAATTTTAGCCCAAAGGCGAATTTTAAGGGATTTTAAATTTTATTAGGGCGAATTTTTTATATAAAACTCAATTTTTATAGTTTAATAAAGTTAGCCCAAAAAATATTTTAAAAATAATTAATTATTTAATATTAGCCCACCAAAAAAAGGGCGCACAAAACTAGAAACATGAAATTCGCACCTGATTTTTCAGATTTCCATGGCATTCGCCCCATTTTTTCAACCGATTTTCCAGATTTCCATGGCATTCGCCCCATTTTTTCAGTGGTTCAGAGAGGTGGCTGGGATTTTTGCACACTAATTCTTGCTTGCTACAGTCATAGGAATCCCATCATGGTCCGTTAGGGCCTGGCCGACTCTCTTTGGTCCGTCACTCTCTGGTCCGGACTCCATTAGGGCCTCCCATAGTTCATATATAGTAGAGAATCGAGATACGATGGTGTTTTGGGTTTCTCTGGATTTGAAACAGGAACAGCAGCTACGAGCTTTCGAAATGGAAAAGATGCTGTAAGCTTATCTCCTGCGTCTGGGGACTCTGTTGCTGATGCTGGGAATCAGCATTTCACAATATTGGGCGGGCCTTTACATACGTTATTGATAAATATCAGAGCCTCAAGCGGATGTACAAGATCGCTTTCAGAATCTTTCACTCATCAGGTATACCAGTGTATGTATCTGTGATTCCTCTAAATGTTTCATCAGCAATGTGCATTTCCCTATCCATGTTTCCAATTTTTGCATGCATTGGGATATATCGATTGGGAAAAAGAGTGTTTCTGCTAGATCTTCCTGCTATGAATTTATCATGCCTAGATTGAAAATACATTGAGAAAAGGGTAGATGTAGGGACTTAATTAGCAAAAACTCTATTCGATTGAATTAAATGTAACTTAGGTAAATGGAAGCTTCTCCCCATCTTTTTCCTTGCTGGTATAAGTTGGACATATTGAGAATTTTTGTGATGTAAAAGGTTGTACCAATGACCTTTTTGCTAGAACGGTTTACTATACACAAGAGCAGAAGATTCATTGTGTTGAGTTGAAATGCACAAGCCATTAAACTTCTGAGTAGGATTGAGTTTTTTATTTTAGTGAGCTCTTACTACTGGGACTCCTGCCATGGGTGTCTTGCTCGTTATGGGTTACAATGTCTTCAATGGCATGTGAGGAAGACCCAAGATTATTGATCTTCACTATTTTTATATTCCGGGCTGTGGATCCTTCCATTCTACTTTTGATTTGCAAAACTGTTATATATTCTTCCTTATATCCACTGTGAGTTTCTTTAGAAGCTTCATTCGATACTTCTATAGAATCCTTTACAAGAGCTATTCCTTTCTCTACCTTCCGGAATACCTCAATTTTCAGAATTAAGGTAAGGTGTCTGTCAGCTGGTGCTTGAAGATGCATTAATGGAACTTGACTCGCATCACTAGTTTCCTGCCTATCCATTTTACTTCCAGTATAAATGTCTTTAGTAGGGTCAGAAATTTCTTGTGATAGAGCAATAGATAGATTCAAAATATTTTTACTGCTATAGAAATCTAGTGTAGAAACACTCATTGCCAATGAATCATTGGTAGCTAACACTTCGTCACAAACAGACTACGGTTTAAAAGCAATGCCAACATGAAAACCAAGAGAAGTATTCGAATTAACATGCTTATTTTCCTTGTAGTGAACCTGGCGCTTAGATTCATCTTTGAAATGTTTACTACTATCATGGTGCTTTATAGTGCACTTTTGATAAAACCGTATACTTAGGTTTTCCATTATCATCCTTGTATCTGTCCTTCCTATATTCCCTCTTCCTGTACCTGTCTTCTATGTTCCTTCCATCGCCATGACTGTTTCTCAATTTACATTCCTTGATGTATGCTTCCACCTTATTTCGGGCTGGATTTCTCATATTAGATGTCTGTCTTTTGCTGCCCACTTGTTAAACTTTCTTGGAAGTATCACCCCCAATCTGAAAAGGTAAAGAGACCTTTCCCTTCATTTCAGAACTGCTATTGAATTTTTCTTCCTCTGAAATTGCAGAATCTCCAGGACACTGAGGATTCATTAGTTTGGTTTCAAGTTTCAACCTTACTATTTTTGTACAACGAATTTATTGAAGTTGTTTCAAGGCTATCATTGCTCACTTTGTCCTTTAATAATAGAGAAGCGTTGACCTCCGTTTCATCCTCCTTTGGCTCATCCCCTGTTCTTGAGTTGCACTCGTTGTTTTCATCTCTAGATGAATTGCTACCTCCTCTCTTCTCAGGCTGTCTGTGGTTTTCAGCCTCTTCCTTTCCTTACATGTCACAACTCTTCTGTCCAACTCTTCCAATTCTGCAATAGCCCTTCTATTCAACTCTTTCAATTTTGCAGGAACTTTGTATACTCTCCTGAATCTGAAAACTGAATATTTTTAATGTCTAGAAACAATTACTAGCACAACCAGTAGCTGGTCATCCAAAATACAGAAGCATACCATACACCCATTTATGCTCCACCTATAGGCTAAGAATAATAACTCACAAATTCTATTTTATCAAAACACCTACCAAAGACCACATCCTTCACACAGCAAGTCCTGAAAATTCCACTGTTATCTACAGTACCAAAGTTTTGTTTTTCCATAAAAATGAAAACAAAAACCAGTCAATATTTGAGAGACTACTAAAATATGTTTTACTCAGAAATACAAATTGTCAATACCTGTAGAGTTATAAACATAACTCCGAGCCTCTCAAATACTAAAACCATCATCACACTATGACACTTACAAACAGACAATTCAAGATGTAAAATTACCATTAGTAACAGAACTAGGAGAGACTAGTATAACAAAAGGCTTCTTGACAGATAACCTCAGTGGTGGAGAACATTTAAGCGACTCTATCATCCATTACTATGCATATTATATCAACAAGAATTTGCATGAAGATCTGGAGGTTCAGAGATTAAAATCTTACAATTATTTTGCATGGGTTCATTCTTCACAACTGACAGGAAACCAAAAGGTGTCTTCAACATTCTCGAAGGCTTTACTCCCATTGGAATCCCTTTCTGTGCCTATTTGAGATTTAATCAAAAGTAAAATTAAAATAACAACCAAAATGAAGTTATGAACCCTTCTGCCATATTAAAATGCAATCAATTACAAATATCAATATAAGGATTAAGATCTAATAATAGATCATGTGTACAAGATGACTAAAGTAATTTCCATTTAAACATTAGAAACATATTTTTTCATGAAAATGCCCACTAGCGTCTCATAAAACATGTAAGGTGCATATTGTTGTATATTGTAACTTACAAGAATGTATCACATGTACACAATCAATCATTTCGTATTTTTAGATACTCATTGCAGCCCAATCATATTGTCTAAAAGCACACTAAAGAGAAATTAGTTCTGTTTGAAATGTTTTAAAAACACTTTGTTTCCCAGCTCCACCTCTAGTCTATCCCTTCATACAATATGTGCAGAATTAATTCAAAAGGAAGGGTATCAAAAGTACCTGCATCCGTGTTCTTGCTAATTCAATAGGAGAGCAAGTAATACATGCCAATGACTGTGCCATTGATCCTGCTACTAATGGAGCATATGGAGTGAATTGGGGTGCATTCTTACTCGAAAAGCTCTCAAGCCAATCTCGAAAAATGTCATAGCAAGGTAAATATATTCCTACCTGATTGAAAAAAAAAATGTAATCATTTCAAAAAATACACATAACATGCACAATTGTATTTGAATGGAGCAACGAATCAATTGTTCAAGCAACTCTATCCATCACATAAGAAATGGCCATAAATAAAAATGAAATGTAACATAAATCAATAGAATAGCTAGACATCACTATTATATTGTAGAGAAGATTTTCATATAACCAGAAATACAGAAGCCATGTGCAGGCCAGCCCACATGTAAAACTTCTTTCGAATAAATTTGCTTCTACATTTGATACTCTCCTGAATATGAAAACTGAATATTTTTAATGTCTAGAAACAATTACTAGCACAACCAGTAGCTGGTCATCCAAAATACAGAAGCATACCATACACCCATTTATGTTCCACCTATAGGCTAAGAATAATGACTCACAAATTCTATTTTATCAAAACACCTACCAAAGACCACATCCTTCACACAGCAAGTCCTGAAAATTCCACTGTTATCTACAGTACCAAAGTTTTGTTTTTCCATAAAAATGAAAACAAAAACCAGTCAATATTTGAGAGACTAATAAAATATGTTTGCTGGAAGGGCACTTACAGTAGGTATGGCCAATGCTAAACCTGCATTGGTACCTCTCCATAGGAGAGAGAAGCCTTCCTACAAATGTCAATGCAACACAATTAGAATTATTTGTAGAAGCATATGCCTTCTGAAGTGGCACGGCAGATAGAACATCAGTCTGTGATAACAAAAGCAACATTTCAAAATTGGTAATGAACAAAAAAAACACACCTGTCGAATGATCTTGTAAAAAACATCTAGAGTTCCTTTATACTGAAAACAACCAGGAGGACAAAGTGGAGTCATCCCAAATGCACCTCCCCGAGGACAGACAGGAGGACACTTCACTTCAACGAACACCTGCAGAAACAATTTGTTAAAGGAATGAATCTTGAAAAATTATATATTCTATCATAGTGCAACATAAAGTAAGGGTAAGAAATAAAACAAAAGACCAGTGAAATAATTACAACATATGCACATTGTAAATTCCAAGCTAAGTTCACAGGTTAAAACATGAACAAAGAAAATAATAATGAGTTTAATAGAATAAGAAGACTAATAAAGCTTTGATCAATCCACCAAACTACATGGGTCAAGAGATTTAAGATTTAAACTTGGATTAATGAAAATAAATTTCCCTAACATTAGATGGTGAAGCCATCAGCACTTATTGTTTTCACTTTTTTTCACTGTTGCAGATGAAGCAAGGCTCCATGACCTTTTGCAGATAGAATTGTAGCTTAGAGATGGTCATCTTGGTGATGTAGTTCAGAGCAGGCAGTGCAAGGCCTTTCGAGAGAGAACAAATGAACAAAATACTGTGAAAAGACATTTGCAATTTTTCTACCATGATCACTAAACAGTGGAGCCATTTGGAAATGCAACCATCACAATGTAATAACATTTTAAACAATGAATGATTGAAATAAAATTTAGCATTAACACTTAACATAAAAGTCATCTCACACTTGCCATTTTTTTCATTTTTCAGAGTGGAAAAAACAATATTTAGCTTTAACACTAAATGCAAAAGACATCTCAGACCTACCAATTATTCCATTTGTCACTGTGGCAGCTGCTGTAATTTTCTAATCCCACACGCAAATCATGTTGAAGCTCAAAACTGGTCATGTTGGACTCATGACACAGGTTAGACTCCAGAGTAGGTTATGGAGGTCAAGTCATAGAGAATGTATCCACTGTAGTAGGATGTTTATTTTTTAGTTGAGGTAACTTGGAAGTAGAATCATGGAAGCCTATTCCATGATACTTTGCTGTTTTCCTCTCTTACTAATGAATGTGGGTATGATACTATGAAGATAGACTTTATTGTACATGCTTGCGTAGTATTATGACAATTCTTTTCAACTTTTTGACAATCATTAATTTCTTTAGGAATCTTTGCTTATCACAAGAAAACTCCAAATTGTGCATGGTGACTTAGATGCTAACATCTAACGAAATATGAAAAATATAGGTAAATGAGATCAGGTGAAAAAGAAGAAAACTGACAATTGCAGATGATACGATAGTTCTCTCAGTGATGTTAATACAAAACTCTAATTCCTAGAACTTTACAATGCTTTTAGATGTACGAGTAGATTGAAAGAACCTAAACCTTTATATGGTGGTTCAGAAGGTCTTATGCAACCTAAACTACCTGGGTTTAGCCTATGTGTCATTAAGGCCTCCCTTGCAGTAGACCTGTAGACGCACCAAGGGTGCTGGTGATAAGAAAGCTTGGTGGATATTCATTGACAAATCTTGTGCAAGCTGGACAACTCACAAGCATCCATGCTGGTCTAGCTACTAGTCAGCTGTGCATACACATGTTATATATGTGGATATCCGATATGCAGTCAGGACAGGAGCCTTTTCACCTGAAAAGAAAACAACTTAAGTTTCAAGTCTCTGTTCCTGCCCAGGATAACACACATAGAACAGATTTAGAATAAATTTGGATGCTTATCCTTGGCCATAATATGGGCCTTATCCATTCCTCAATGCTATGGTAAAAACCAGGCATGAAAGCCTCTAGTCAAGCTCTTGTGCCCTCCAGATTTTCCAAAAAGGAATACTGTGGTACTCTGCCCTCAAAATCCATCAACCTGTCTTCGAGCAGGACAATTATTGAAATTGGTTCTATACAATATTAAGGTTAGGATAGCTACCCCAACGAACAGACATTGAACAAGTGCAGGAGAAAAGAAGAAGAGAAATAAAATACCCTGCACCATGGGGGAACGTCCCATTCACCAAAAACAGTAACAAAAACCCCTTCATTGCTCTCTAAGTGATCTGGATACTCAACATCTTAATTAAAAGTGCATAGTATCTCAGAGACAAATCTAAAGTAACCATGAACCATCTAAACCTGGGTTAAATCTCATGGTTACAAAGCTGGAAGCTGAATATATTAAGTTTTAACTTCACAACCTCAACCTCCAGATGCATATCAGAGAAGAGTTTAGCTGGGTTTGAAAGTGTTCGAATTCAATGAACCCAATTCACCATCTAGATTCAAACTAGTATTACATAGACACAAAAAAGAGTTGATTGCACTGAGAGAAGCAAGATGCTCCTACAGCCTAGGATGGGAGAGAGTTTCAATTCTTTAACAGTGCATACAATTCAACTGAGATGATAAAAATTTGTACAAACCCAGACCCATCTAAACATGGGTTTGTTATGGAGCTTGCAAGGCTGAAGGTTGCATATATCAAGTTCCAACTTTACAACATCAAGGTGAAATCAGAGCAAGGTTTACATGGTTTTATAACAGTATCTACATTCAATGCACACAATCCATCATTTATATGCAATGCATTGTTACTTGCACAAACAAAGAATTGATTGCACCAAGAGAAACAAGGTACTCTACAGCTTTGGGAGTGTAGATCTTCAACACTGTGTCCATGAGTATAAAACTGAAAAATAAGGTATTTAAAATTGTAAAAAGTTAAACATCATATGTATTTCACGTATTTAAAAGAAAACAATAAAAATTACATATTAAAAATAGCAATAAACGAATTGCATATTTAAATAACAAGGTTTTTATATTGACAAATCAATGAAAAGCTTAACTCTGCATTAAGGGAGTATAAATACTCATTTGACATGGAGAGAGAATACCAACTTTAATATGAAGAAAGAGATTCTTACATGAAAAAACCTAAAGGGCACATGAAAGATTTATGCACTCTACCAATTGTTCATGAGCTAACCCATTGCATAGTTAACAAATAGTAAATGAACTAGTAACATAGATGAGAGGGAATTGGTAGTTTTTCATTTCAAGGTTTAATAGATGCACGATTAACATGGATCTATGCTAGTGGATCCCCCACCCTAAAACTGATATTTTAAATAAGGGAAAGATAAAATGCAAGGAGATTATGTATCTAATTTAATAGGTAAATATTTAAGATGGGGATCCTCCACCCAAAAACTTATATCTTATATTCCTATATCTAATGTAATAGGTATAGGTTTAAGATAGGATTTATGTCAGTGGATCACCCCAAGCAGAAAATAGTCACAAACCCTACAAAACCGTATGGAGAATCAACCAATAAGAAAGCTAATTGAAAAATTACAATCATAACCCATAATTACAAACATGGAGTTTTGCATTTCAGGGTTTAATAGATACCATGAGTTGGGAATGTGTATCCAATAAAATTACAAACATGGCATTTTGTAATTCAAGGTTTAATAGATAGAAGAGTAAGATGGATCCAAGCTAGTGGATCATCCCCCCAAATGGGCCATGCTAGTAAATCACCCTCCCTAAAAATGATATCTTAAATACAAGAGAGATAAAATACAGAGAGATTTCCATCTCTAACTTAATAGGATGGATTTATGTTGGCGGATCTCCCTACGGAAAAAAACCCAAACCCTACAAAAACATATGGAGATTCAAGCAATAAGAAAGGTAATTGAAAATTTACAATCATAACCTGTAATTGAAGGCAATACAGAGAGGGAAAAGCTGGACTTAAACCCAAACTCTACAAAACATATGGAGATTCAATCAATAATCAAAGTTATCAAAGTTATTGTCAAAGATTTTAGCAGGAATTTTGAATCCTCCTTCAAGAGTTACAGTTTCTTCCTCAATACTACCAACATAATCCATATCTTCCTCACAACCTTCAACTTTGCAATCATCGTCTGCTAAATCTGAACCTTCCTGTTGTTTATTCCTATCATTCTTTTTTTGCAAGATGTCTTCTACCAAAACAGTAAAACCATTAACTGTTAGGAAAAGATAGATTTCTAAAGGACAAAAAAGTCTCAAAATATTTTCAACTTTAGTAAGATAAAGTGGTAATTCTGAGAAGATTGATATTTATAATTTTGTTCTAGGTTTCACTCACAGTTTACATTGCAATATTCCCTATAACTACATAGAACTGTCATATCCCAGAGTCACCAATCACAATAAGGGAGGAAACAAATAACTTGCAAAGCATGGTGATCAACCACTTCAAGCACATCTTCCAGAAAAATATAGGACATTAACCCAGATGACAAGAATGTTATCTCTTGTTTTGTAGTGTTATCCCAGTACAGGAGATAATATAGGCAGAAGACTTTTCTCTACTGGATTGTTTATCATCTTTTATTTGATATCAGTGCTCTGAGAACCTTCAGAAGGTAACTTTCTTCTTGAATATAAATCTACAGTTTTTTCCTTGGAAAAAAGAATACCAAGACATCCACACACACAACACACACCATGTGCAATTAAATACATTTATTTTTATATTGATACTTGTCGTAAAGATACTTGTGTAATCTATTTATAATATGTATTTATAAATATATACGGCTGAAAATATCTACAAAACGCACACACACACACACACACACACACACACACACACACACACACACACACACACACATATATATAGATATAGATATTAAAACTTAATTAAAATATATCAATGTAAACAATCAAGATACCATTTTTTTGGTTAAGTTATTGTTATTGGTTTGTTTCCTTCTTTTCTTCCACTGGATACTATGTGAGATTCGATTGAGGATTTATCCAGAATATAGCCCATATGTATCCAACCAATTTCCAAGATGAATGCATATTCCAGCTAGATTCAGTCTATATCCAAGTTGTATCAGTATCAGGATCTGGACAGATCCAAGGGCCTGGTACCTAGATCCAGTAATGTAGATTTGAATATGTGAACATGACAGAAGGCCTGGATCTATATGTTTGCCACATAAGCACACCTACAACATTATAATAATGTGATTATGAACTCAGTTTGATATAAGTATCAAGTTTCAAAATGCCATAGTATCATCTAGATGATTTCCTACATGCTTTGAAATAAACAAAATATTTATGATCTGCTTGCCATAGCTTTCATGGTGATTAGAATAATTCCATGGCTCATCATTGCTTGATGCAGCTTTCCTCCAGTATTGATCAGGTACAGGTCATCTTTTTTTCTTTCTTAAATGGTTTGTTTGATCCTTTGGAAGTTTCTCAACCTCGTTGGATTCTGAATATTGATAGGCCTTCTAAGCCTTCAAAATTCATGCGTGGGAGGATTAAATTTAGGTAAATATGCTGCATCAAGAAACTTTGTTGAATGTCGAGCTATTGAGAGTGCAGACAATGATCTGGAAGCTTTTGAGATAGAATTTAAAGAAAACTTGTCCCCATCATCCTCTGTTGGGCGAGACCTTTGAACACGACGTTCAAAACCTTTGACTTGGTGAAAAGGTGTCAACACTCCTTTACAGATAAGCTTATCACGTTCCTGCCAAAGCAAATAATCGCCAGGTGTCTCATTCAAAGATTCAAAATTATGTTATCTATAGTACAAAACTATCTTCAAGATGCATGATATAACACATAAAACATAGAACTTTGCTTATTGCCCCTGAATTTTACTCTTTTAAAATAAAGTTCAAAAGTATTTGTATTGCATTTAAGACATCTGATACTAATACAAGACTAAAGGGCAATGCAAATTATAGTTTCAATGAGCCCTGATGTTGCCGCATCAAACTCATCATCCTCCTGCAATGAAAAATTATTCCTTTTCCCTCTTGTTGGCTTATCCAACAGATGTCCAGTTCTATTGATCATTGTTTCTTCTTTATTCTTCACTGAATTCAGAAGCACCTTTTGTTCCTCAAGCTCCCGTGTCTTTCTATCTCTCTCAAAAGCTTCCACTTTTTCCTTAAGATGTCCTCTTTTCTTCTTAAGGCTTCTAAGCCTTTCAGTAGCCAATGCTCGTTGAAGCACTCCTCCAGGCTCCATCCACTACAAAAGGCTTGTGTTCACTTAAGTCTTGATCATTTTCATACTTTTCACCTTCTAAACTCTCTAAATCTTTGTCTGCAATGCTTTGAACTATTTCAAGGCCAGCTGAAACTACAGCTATTTCAGCCTCCACTACCCTTAATTGAGCATGAATCTGGACCTTTGTAAGCAAACTTTCTTGATCACCTTCTTCTCTTTCAGAAGTTTTTTCACCATCGCTTACCTATGCAGGTTGACTGATGTTTTCATGAGCTCTGTTCTCATCCTATCATACCAATAAGTACAATGAAAAGTGGGAAGCAATACAGGAAAATGAGCTAAATTTAACAAAAAAATAAAATGCATGTGTTACACTCTAGAAGACTAAGTACATATCAATTACAAGATATAAGATCATCCTGTAAGCTTATTAAGCTAATTTCACAAGAAGGGATACCTTGGCAAGTAGCTGGTGCTCAATGTCATTTGGGTCAGTGGATACAACACTTAAGCTAGCTAGCAAAAGTTTGTCCTCCTCTTTCATGCTATTTTATGTGGTACTCGATCTCACTATAAAAGACTAAATTGGAAAAACATTAAAAGGCATTCATTTGTCATGCAAAGCATAGAGGGAATAAACACTTAATTCTATCCTAAAAGTATTAAAAAATAATAGAACTAACTACATGTTAGATCTCTAGTTGCACCGACAGAAAGTGAGGTGCATTAAAGCTTGGGTGGCAGAGACATCATTGTAATAGACATGGACACTGATAAAATAACATGGAAAGTATTTCATATTCGATGTTTAATGTTACAAATATATATAAACTAGCATAGATCCACTTGACCCTATATTTTTTTAAGCCTGAGAAGTTATTTGATATTTATCCCTTTTGTTGCTTAATAGATCTAGAGTTACAGAGAATGTATACTAGTATTTGCATCATTTCTTCCCTAGCAAAGATCTATAGGCAATGGGACCATTGGTCTATGAGAGTTTATGTTTTTTGTAACAGGATTTTTATGTGTATAACTTCAAACCCTAAACACTTCCATCTAACACTTCATCTAACACCTAAGGCTACATATTCACATCTCCTCCAACACGAAGATGCTATTTCCTTAACTCTTTCACTTGATATTTTTGTTTCTTGTATCATGATGATTGTTTTATTTTCCTTTTTAATTCGATCTTTGAGATATCTCTTCTTAATCTAGTTCTTTGACATTTTGTAAATGGCATGTATACTCTGGCAATGATGGCAGTTATACAATTGTAATTCATATTCTTCATTTCTCGAAAAGTAAAAAGCATTTGTTTGATGCACTTAGTTTCTTTTCTGCATTCATAACATTAAAGGAACTGAAAAGAAAAACTTGCATTTGCATGTAGGATTGTGTTTTTTTTGCAAAAAAGGAACGTTAGGAAATCTGCATTTAGTTTTGTGCTCAATGTTTTCTTTTGTTCATTGATTTGTTTGCTCACAAAATTATTTTCTCTCTTCCCTTTGTAGGTAGGTCTTTCATTGAAAAACTAAAAGTGAAAAGTTTGCTTATCATTCTTAGTTTGCATTTAGGAATTTCTACATACATCATCGCGGTACCATTGAAAGGCAAATTGTTAAGCAAGATCAACATAAAATCAATCTCAATTTATCTAAAAACGCATTGGAACCATAACAATAACATTTAGAAGGTCTAGGCTAGAGACGTGTTCCGGCGTCGTAAAACATAGCAGCTGTCGTTAACTTGTCTGCGATACATTCCGAGTGTGATATCTCACCCCATGTACGTAAGTATATCGTAGCATGTCCCTCAGGGCGGCGTTACATTACGATAAGTATATAGGTGGTGCTCTCACTGTGCGGTTTCGCATTAGACAACGCTATTACAGACTTGGGCCTCCACGTACCTTCGGGTATATTTGGGAGGACAAATTTTAGGTTCTATCTATCCATAGTGAACCAAGTCGGCCACCTTTAAATTGTGATACACCGAACACAGCATTCGGGGAGATTGCCTGCCCGTACTTCTTGGCTTTCCAGGAGGTATTCTGCAGTTCACAGTTTACTGGTAAACCCTTTTGCCTAGCATTACCCTCTTTTTGTTTATTTAATTTTGGTTAAAATTAATCAACAATCATGGAATAACATAATAATACCCCCCATCATTCGCATACATTAGCTTTAAAACCACCTTTACCACCAGAAGTTACTTCTAGTAGGTGAAGGCAATCAAAATCTGCACAACAGTGATGTTGATGTTGTGGATGATATTACTTGATGCTTCATGATGGGTGTTCTTTCTCACTTTCACATAATCTTGTTATAACCTTTGCTTGATGCTTTTGTTGCTATGGTCATGTCAGACATTAATTAATTGTCTTCAATGTTCAATGTGTGAAGAGTGCAAATGTTCCCTTGATGCGGTTTATATTCAGGTACAATAGACTGCTGTTATGCACCATGTTTCCCTGGCTCCTACATATTGGAATATGCCCAAAATGATTTTGGAGAGTGATATCCATACATGGAAGTATATTTGCACTTGTCTTTCATGGAAGTTTATTTGCACTCGTCTTTCATTCTCTCATGAACCAAGTGAAATTTCTTGGGGAATTTCTAATCAACAAGTTTTAGGAGTTTGTGTCAGATTTGGGTAGACTCGTAGAATGATTAGCTTGTGGTTTCTATAAACTCTTTTTGTCAACCCATGGATGCATGGGTTAAATTTTCACTTGATTTGCAGTTTCCAATGATTTGACACTAAGAATCATTGGTTGACTATGGTGATTCGCTGACTTCTTTTCTTCTTTTTTGCCCCTTTCCATTAGATGGTCATTCATGGGAGGGGAAGTTCCAATGAATGTATGATTTGTGGTGTGCATTTATCTATTGGTTAACTCTTTAGTAACATCCCATGACTATTATTTCAATGGAACTTTGTTAAATTACAAACACTAAGTGCTAATTAGGAGTTTTAAATGTTTGATACAATAACTAATTTTGGTTTATAGGATCCCACATGTGCTTTTTTGGGCCTGAAAATTTAAATGGCACCCGTGTGTTTACAAATCATGGAAAACATTTGAGTCTTTTTAGGTTATTTCATGGCCATACTGGACGTGTTTCACTATGGAAAGGAAACTATGGTCAACAGGAGGACAATGTCTTAAGGGATTTCTTTCCATTGATAAGTAAAAGAATCACTAGTAACTGACTAGTTTTCTTCCTCACTTTTATCATGGAAAATGATAGAGGATATGTTTCAACTTATTATAGCCAATTATTTACAAATTAAGGGAGAGGTGTTTTGGAAAGGATGATTAAAGTTATTGTAATATTTTGTTGTTTTGTTTAAAGCTTTCAAGTGTTCATTAGGTGATTTGGAGATATGATTTAATTTAGTGGAAATTTTTTTATATTTTATATTTGAATGATGTTCTTTGTTTTATAGATGATGACTCATGATGTTATTGTTTTGTGTATAATGATTTATTTTTTCTTTTGGGCTTGGGCCTTGGCACAACATTTTAATAAAAAAATGCATAATGGTTTTTGTGAACATTACACTTATTTTACTTTGAAAGCTACTTACAAATCTAGTAATTCTCAACTCTTGGAAAATATTGATGCAGGTTTCTAGATCGATTTGAATTTTTACTTCTGGAATATTCAGTGAGATGTCAAAATCTAATCTTGGGAAGAAACTATCAAGGAAAATTGATGTATTATCATACTTTAAAAAGTCTCAATCCAAGAATACACATTCTCTTCATGCTTCAAGCTCCTTTGAACAATCTGTTACTGAGAGAGATGTTAACTCTTGTGAAAATGCATCGGATATCCATATGATGGATGAAATAATAGGTTTCTCAAGTAATCAGGGTGAGATAAATGCAGTTTCAACAGAAATTAATGATGAAAATGTTAAAGATATTTCCTTGGAAGGTGACACAAACCATTCAAAGAAAAGGAAAAAAGGGCAGTGGACCATAGGGAGAAAATTCCAAGATGATTGGCTCTCAAGTTTTCCATTTATTGAAGAAATGCCTTCTACAAATGAGGATTTACGAGAAGTTAAATGTCTTGCATGTAGTTGGAAAAGTTGCAAGGTAGTGAAATTTCAGATGAAGCTAGATACAATACAAAAGCATGCAGGAAAGGTTTATGAAAATAAAATTGTAAATGGTAAAGAGAAATCTATTGTCATATGGAAATCTTTGGAGGAATGTCGACATAGCCAATGTGTGGAAGAATACAAAAAATATTTAATAAATAAGAAGAAACTTGAGGCAAGTGGAGGAACCATCATATCTCAATTTGAAAAGACGATGGAAATAATTTTGTTATCCAAGATGATACAATTGAGCACTGTATTTCACATCTTATGTAAAGGTCGTCCTATGACAGATTATTCAGATTAGATGAAATTTCTATCTTTTCTTCACGTGCCAAACTTTCCATCTTCTCATTGGTCCATAACTAGTGGTTGGGAATGGGCAAGATATCTAGCTCAAGTAGAAATTGATGATTTGAAACAGGAGATTGCAAATGCTAGGTTTTTGGCATTGTCTTTGGATGAGGTTACAACTATTGATAATACTTCATGGATTTGCATGAGAATTTATATGGTTAATGACCATATTAGGCATTCCTATCTACTTGGGATTAAAAAGATGAGAGAGACTTCTACAGCTGAAAATATTTATGAACTTGTTCTTAATACTTTGAAGGAAAGTGGTATGGATCATTTAATGATTGCAAAAAAGTTGGTATGTGTTGGAGTAGATGGAGCATCGGTAATGCAAGGACAAAGGAATGGTCTTTGTGTTTGACTACCACTATCAGCTTTGCCATATATGATTAATATTCATTGTATGGCTCATAGGATGAATCTTGCATTTAAAATAGTAAGCAAGTTTCCATTAGTTTCAAAAGTTGAAGATCTTGTACGTGAGACTCATGCATACTTTTCTCGTAGTCCTAAACGATATTTAGAGTTTCAAAAATTTGCAGATGGTGTTATGGATGGAAAAAAACTACTGAAAGATGTTGATACAAGATGGAGAAAACAATATAACAAAATAACAAATTTATCTAATGAACTTGATACAGAACATAATGTTTTGGAGGGTCATAATGACAGTACATCTGGAGAAGATCATGTTCACAATGTAGAAAATGATGACCAAGATGAGAATTGGGAAATTGAAATACCCTAGGACTCTTATTTTGGTATACATGTTCCATTGATCATGCAAGATTACTACATGTCAAATTCAGGTAAAAATGGGTTCTATATTTTGTATTTTTCATTGTAACATTGCAGCTACATTTCTTTCATGTGTGTTATTTTAAGATTGATGTTTCATATTTAATCCTTACATTGTTTGCTTCTTATTTGTGACAGGAAATGAAGCTGGATTTGATGATTTTGGGACCCATTTTCACATAGATAGCATTTGACTAGTATTAAATGATAAATAACTAATTTAACAAGACTAATGCAAAGCATCAATGGGCTCATTCAAGTACATGAAACTACCTTTATGTCTAGCTTTGACATCTTTTTAAATTTTAATGGTATATATTTTGATTGTGTTTGGGGAATTTTGCTGAGTTTCGAGTTTTATATTTTCTTGGAAAATAATTATTGATATTTGGAAAATGTGTGATTTTATATTGGTATTGGAAACGAAGCTAGTTTTGATCTTTGATTGGAAATGAAATCAGATTTGATGAAGTTGGGACCTATTTTTTTTCACATAGATAGTGTCATAGTATTAAATGATAAAGAACTAATTTAAGAAGTCTAACGCTAAGCAACAATGGGCTTATTCAAGTACATGAAATTGTGTTAATGTCTAGCCTTGATATCTTTGAAAATTTTAGTGGTTTGTTTGTTGCTTGTTTAGAGAATTTTGTTGAGTTTGAAATTAGTCCCTTGAATGCTTATGGTTCTCATATCATGCATATATCGATAGATCGATAGATCTAGTTCTATTATTATAATCATTATTGTTTTCTTTGTATATTTGGTGGTTTGAGAAAAGATATTTTATTTCCTTTCACTTTGTGGCATGATTTCGACATCTTCACCTTTTAGAATATAGTAAAATATTTTTCTTATTATAGATTTTTCTTGGAAAAGAATTATTGAGAGTTAGGTGCAAATGCACAATGTTGTGTAGCATTAGTGTGATAAATATGGGATAGTGCAAAGCATAGTTTTGAATATTAGTCTAAGTTGACTCGTACTTAATCAACTCAGTCAAGTTGATTGTTGGTTGAATGGCTAATTGTTGGTTCAATCGACAGAAGGTCTTGCAGGCACAAATACCAAAGGGAAAAATGGAGCCCATCATGGGGTACTTTTTGTAATTCTCCACCACTGCTACCTTTCCTCAAACTCCTCTCCAACCTCAATATCAGTGCTAGTAGTAGCATGACAAACAACACTACGCTTAGCAGAACTAGAAGAACGTGTTTTCCAAACTACACGAGAACTACTTCCCTTACGAGTCACCATGTGCCATGCTTGGTCTCGGTGGTTCTCTTCCTTCTACTCCTGGTTCAATTACCATATCTTCATTGGAACCAACACCTCGAACTCCACTAGACAACGATTCACCATTTTGTAGTAGTGATTCGCCATTTGTACTGGTGATTCGCCATGATTTTATAGGATAATATAATCTCGTGAGAGATTCGCCAAAAAATTATATATACATATTATATTATTAATAAAATCACCTTCCATTTTTCCTATGTATCATGGGGATTCGCCTATTTTATATATATATAAATTTAGGGGGGTTCTTAAAATTATCCCTGGTAGACGTAGCCCAGGAGGGGTGAACTGCTCACCAAACATCTGTGTCATGTTATGCTGAAGTTATCTTGCTGAAAATTTCTGATTTAATATGTCAAACAAAAAATTAAATTAACTTGCATTCACACATAATCTCTTATACAGTTCCATAAACACTTTGTTTCAATTGCAAGACATGAATAACAGTTGGAACATATAATTTGATGGAAATTGTGAGTGTTAACTTCTACAATTTCTAAAGAAAGAGTCTGTAAAGGGCCAGGTAGCCTCTGGATCTCATCCTTTATCAAAGATGACATATCCAGTAAATGCCCCCACAGTCAATCTCTGGAATAAATCTAAGTAGTTGTTTAATCAGCTAGACTTGGAGAATTTTGCACACATTTAATTAATGGAAATGGATACCTTGCACGCATTTTCAAGTACTTCCATTTTCAGATCAGGATTCCAGAGCATTTTTCCAATCAAGGCTTCCAAGACTAGTAACTCAACCCAAAATGTTACAAGGCTTCTAAAGCATTTGACCAACCAAGGATTATAGGAACTAATAACTCAATCCACAACCGAATTCACAAGAAAAACAACCAGAAAACAAAATTAAAACCCACAACACCATGGCTATCCAGGAAATGGCAAGGCTAGGAAAAACCACTGTCAATCTAGGAAATTATCCCTGCCAACGACAAATCAGAACCAAATAACCACATTCATATGCCATGCATACCAAAAATAGTAAGAGAACCATACATGCAACTCAATACCTAGAAGAAAAACTCGTTGTAGTTGTTGATCCCATTTTTCTCCTATGCTTTCCTTATTTTTCTTTGCCCTCTTGCTCCAAATCCCAAGTATGCCACACTCTTGCAAGAGTGATCCAATAAAAATTTAAGTTTCCAAGAGTATGCGAGAGAGGGAATATAATGAGAGCTCCAAAACTAAATAAACAAAATTTTGTGCAAAAGCTACCAAATCATCCTAGGAAGCCCTTTTATCAATGAGACATCTAATTTCTTCATTTTTGATTATTTTCCTTCATTTTCCTCCGCACGTGCAACCCATGACCTTTTACCACCATTTTCTCCTATTTTCCATTATTTCCATAAATAAAATGCCAATAAATGCCTCATGCCTTTCCAAAGCCTTTATCATTTCCTTTTTCAAATTTCCATAGCCATTAATAACATGAAATGAACAACCATTAGGATGCTTTTTCCCAACATTCAACTCAGAATATGTGTCCCATGACCAAGGTATTATTTCACCTTTATCAACTTCTATATGGATTTTTTACTAGGATTGTAACAACTTAATGCTACAATGGCAGCTTCAACCTTCAATTCTTCATCAAACATGACATTTTCCATATTTCCACAATCAATCCTTCTTTGGAAAAAGAGACCACAAATTTTATGAACAAAAATTTCATCCACTTTGTGGTGATATATCTGAGCATCCATGTGCTCATTAGCAATTTCAACTTCACCAAATTCATCATTTTTTGTTGGATTCATGAGAGATGCACATGGATAAGGAATTCCTATGAATATGTAGCTTCCTATGAATATGTAGCTTTTTCTACCTTGCATAAGGAATTCTCATCCGATGCATGTTTTATAATATCCAATACTAAGGTATCACATACTTCATAATATGGGTTATTATATCGATACTCAATCAAATCTTTACATCGATGAATTTTTTTTCATTTTGACAGTTCCCAAAAATTAAAATTTTTTACCATTAGATTTTGGAAGTGTTGTCAGATTTATCCCGATTCATTCATCCTTGAATTTTCTACTTCATCTACTTTTCTTTTAGATTCCTCGACCGCGGTGAAAACCTGTATGATCTATTCAAAATACTTTGGCTCTTCTTTTTTATTTCTTTTCTTGATTTTCTTTAGTCTTACTTTGTGACCCATGATTGTTGTCTTTCGTTTTTCCTACACCTTCTTTCCTTATTGTGTCATCCTTCTAGAAATGAACATCTCATACACTTGATTATCTTTAAAAATAAACATTTTAACCTTCACTTTAAGGGAGGCTCCCAACAACTACTGGTGACTTTGCTAAGCTCTTTTATGCAAATTGTTATGGACACTCCTTCTTTGGTCAGTGGTGGCAAGTATTTCCTCTTGATATGGTGGCGGCTCTATAGGGTATTCACCCTAATATTTTAATGATTGGGTTTACAAACTCTCAATGAGCTCTAGTTTTTACTTATGGACAAATGGATGCAAACTTCAATTTGCAGACTACTCACAATAGCCAAGGCTCTTAGTGGAAGTAGCTCATGACCTTCTTAACTCCTTTGGTTCTTTGAAACCTTGCTAAACCTTGCCCTAATACCACTTTTTATTTAGATTCAAAGATAAACATGAAAACACAAGAAAAATTAGTACAAAAGCTTAAACTTGAATAAATAATTTAACTCATTAATTATTTTTTCATATACATCCATAGAGGTGCTTCTATTATCTCTTCTTACTTCACATTACAATGACTCAACCATGAGTATATAAGCACTAAACTTTCCAAAAACGGAATCATGCAAACTCTAATTTTTTTCCTCATGCAAACTATGACTTACGCTTTAACTTTACTTTTCTAACTTTACTTTCACATAAATCAACATTTTTATTTTCCTTCACTTAGCTTTTCTTGACAAGGCATTAACTTTTTATGGTTGACTCACTTGAGTTCTAATATTAGACTTACTTTTATTTCCTTCACTTAACTTAACTCTTCATACATTGCATGCATATGAGAGTACTTATTATTTCTATCAAGTGAAATGATTTTGTTCTATGAAAAAGTTGTGATTGATGGCAGTAAATCAAATAGGAAATTTGGTGATAGGTTTATATGAATTGTGTGCTCTTATAATTTAAATTTCTATATGAGACTAGAGTTCACTTGATTGTAACAAAATTGAATATTTCACAATTGTTAAGCGTGTTAGGTTGGTGATTTTATAAGATTACTTCCATTCATATCATTTTCATATTGGTTATGTTAAGGCATAATTGTATGGAATGATTATTTACATACTTCAATAAGTGTTAAACTTATGAATTTTAATAATCTTGAATTATAAAATGTGAGGTGTAGTATGGAATCAAGTAGTTTCAGATTGATAAAATGGATGAGATGAAATGAGTCACGATGCACCACAAACCTATAGTGATGGGTCATTTGGGTGCGTTAAGTCGGCCTCTAATGTGGGTGACTATTGGTGCATGAAAATGGATTTTTAGGTTAAATTAAAGTTTATGGTAGAGCTACTCTTTCAACTTCCTTCATAATTTATTTATATATATCTCTATTAAGTGAGGAAGATAAATCACATAGTCGTTATTCCCTACTTTGAAATGGTATCAATTATTAATATTACTTGGTTTCCTAATAATGCATTTATGGTTTTCTAATCAGTAGATGAAAATATTTACCAACATCTTAATACCTAACAATAAATTAATATAAAAAAAATATTAAGTTTCATTTTGTATATATATATATATTACAATCTTAGCAGTGTTTTATACAATAAGAAGAAAATTAAATACTAAAATATTATCTAAAAAATAATCAAATTATTGTTATTTATCTCTTTGATATATTTATTAAACATTGAATCTAAAATTGAGATGTGAGTATAAGACATGCAAGAATCAAACTTCTAATTTTTCATTTAGAAAGAAAAAATTGAGGTTTAAGTTGCATATATGAATGAATTTGTATATATATATATATATATATATATATATATATATATATATATATATAGAAAACAATTGAGAAAATATTTAATTTTTTTATGGTTATATTGTATCTAATTTCATGTCAATTTATATCAAAATTTTAGTTGAAGTAATTTAAAAAAAAATCATATATTTAAAAAAAAAAAGTAGCTCATGGATTGTACCTTAATTGGTAATCACTTTGTTATAAAGTATTATATAAAAGCATGAGATTCAAAGTTCAAATCCACTTGAGTCAAGACAACCAAAAAATAATAATTTTTATCTATTTATTTATTATATTTTTAGAATGTGGTATATATATTGTAATTGTTCTGAAATCTAATTATATTTCATTTATTACTTTTATGTAAGTTTTTCTATAATTTTCAAATAAATACACTTTAAAAAAATATTTCAACTTTTCAAAATTTTATATTATAATTTTATAATTAATTAAAAAATTAATATAATTAGTTTATCTAGTATTATATTTAATTAAAAAGATGAATGAAATTTAAAAAATATATTATAAAGGAATGGAATTGACATGATTAAATTCGTGTGGTTTGAATATTTATTATCAAAAATTTAGAATATAATTATCCACTATATATAGTTTTATGGAATTTATCTGCAAACTTTCCTAATGCTAATGGTTTTGTCTTAATTGCTAATTCTCTTAAATGCTTTTTGTATTGATTGATATTGTCTTAAGTGGCCATTATCTTAAATATAAAGTTTTATCTTTAACTGTTTTTGTCTTCAATATAAAACTTTGTCTTAAAATATTTTTGTATCAAACTTTTTTTGTGTTAAATATAAAATTTTGTCTTAAAATATATTTGCCTAAAACTATTTTTGTCTTAAATATAAAGTTTTGTCCTATAATATTTTTGTAACTCTTTTTTTATTCTTGAAATATTTTTGTATTTCTTTCTGCAATTTATTTGATATTAAATTTTTATGTAGACTAACTAAAATAAAAATTGATTTTTTTTTACAAATGTCTTAATAGTGGTATCAGATGCCTTTGTTGCAGAGATAGTGATAGACTTTGATTTCCACTGTGACCAAAAATAGTGTAGACTGTGACTAAGATGAAGAACTTACAGATTCTAATAGCTCTCAATTTGGTCCAGGCAGTGGGCAAATTTTCACCAGCAATGCATGTGGACTCCGGACAAAAAAATACAGATATTAGGACATAGAGTGGAATCGCTCCACTACCTTGCTTCCAATGTGGCTATGCTCCGGAAGTAGGCTTTTAATGGTTCAGCTACTCACTTAGAAATTGGACACGTCCCCAGGGATAACCCTTGATCCTTTGTAGTAGTGACTGTATCATAGCTGCTCTACGAATTTGACCCCGTCTTCTTGGCTGATCACAGATCTAATCGATGGATACAACAAAACCATACTTCTGCCTTGAAGAAGTTCGTTGTCTCGTTATCGGCCGTTAAGGGGCATCTCTGTAGGGTAGAAGTCCTTTTCCCAGAAGCTGTCGCAGCCCAAAAAATAGCAATGTCACTTTGAGATCTGCGAAAGAGAGTGGAATGCCAATTCTTGAAATACTGATCTGTCTCGTTGGACGGAGCCATAGCATTCATGTTTGGCGGACAAACCATAGAGGTTGCTTAAAAAAGGACCGCAATGAGTAGGACCGTCTGCCCCAACCAGTCCAGCTTGATCCATTGCGAAACTCACCGGCAACTTTTGCAAATCCACACGATCACTGATTGAACGAGGGTTTAAACACCACGCATAAAGAAGAAAAATAAAAATAAACATTCTTCTACCCTAATCTATTATTTCCAGGAAATCAATCTTCACATCTTTTCATTTTCTTTTCTTTTTCTCGTAAGAGAATCTAACCAGAAAATCTTCACATCTTTATTTTCTTTTCTTTTTCTCATAAGAGAATCTAACCAGAAAAAGCTCTGATACTATGATAGAAATTTGAGAAAGAACATATAACAATTAATTAATACCTAAAAAATCATGATGATAACCGCATAACGTAAAAACATTACTTCCAACAATCACTATCTTCCACTTTTGAAACTAACCTTAATCACCACTCTATCAACATTATATAAAAAACAAATACTTCTACATTTATTACAAAAACTCATGATGATAACCACACATAACATAAAAACATAACTTCCAACAATCACTGTCCTCCACTTTTGAAACCAACCATAATCACCACTACAAATACTTCTAGATTAATACCTAAAAACTCATGATGATAACCACATAACATGAAAACATTACTTCCAATCCTCCACTTTTGATACCAACCATAATCACCACTCTATCAACATTATATGAAAAAATGTTTACGATTTACATCGTATGAAAAAAAGTTTAGAATTTACATTGTATTTGCGAGTAATAATTGAAAAATTAAACATCTATAACCTTCACCGTTTACATTGTAGTTTCGAGCATTAGTATATGAAATGAAGCATTTATGACAATAACTTTTTGAATTGTATTTTCTACAACTAAACAAAGATTTCAAAAAATAAATACATAAATCAATTTTGGACATTTTTATAAATCCAACGTTTGCATTCAACCGAATTTACATTTATGCTTGCAAGAATTCTCGAGAGCCCCTCTCCGGCACAAAGGTGATTGACAAAATATTTTAGCCCAAAATGTTGAGTGAGAAATTTGTAAAGTCTGCACAAATTTGACTGAACCTCCTAACGAACCCTCTCGTCTTATCATTTTTCCTCATCATGTTCTTCATATTGATATAGAGTACTTATGCCAAAGATGTCAGTTACCATAGAAAATAAGAAAATAACAGGCGTGCTAATGGGAAGTAAATACGGTTAACTGTATAGGTTCACAGTTAGATTTTGGCAAATTAATTATTTAACAATAAAAATATATTTGTAAGAGAATTTTATCACATAAGTTAATGAATTTTCAGTAAACATTATTCTTATAACATTGTGGATAATTCCAAAACTTCTCTTACAAATCATAAGCACAAGAAACTTGAAAACTAACCATATATATACAACGCAGCCGATTTATTACCCATTGACAAACCAGATATGTATATCTCTGCTGTCTAAATTTTTATAGAAATGATATATATCCAATAATAATGTATTTAATACTTTATATGTTCGCTAACAACCAGAATGTACATTTAATATTTCATATATTTTTCATACAAATGATATACATTTAACATTTCATATATTAACAAATATATAGCAAATTATTTCAAAAAAAACTATATATTGTTTGAGATAATGCCTCATTTAATATTTATAATACAGATTAGGGATTGGTTTGGTGTGTTGGAGGATGTTGAGAGAAACTCTCAACTTCTCCCTCCAAGAGTGGAATCAGTTGGATCTCAACATTACTATAAAAATTGTAATATATTCATTTGATTATATAGAAATTATTTTGTGTGTTCAATGGCTCTCTCCAATTTTTAATTTGGTATCGGAGCCTGTTCTGGCTTGATTCCCTCACAGGAAGGCCAGGTAGATGTGAGAGTCTAAGTCATTGATTATCTATACATATAAGAGTGTTGAATTCTTGGTGCATAATATTTATAGTGTGGTTGCAATTTTTGATTCGCAAATACTGTAGGTTTGACATTGCATTACCCTGCAAATGTGGAAATATAGGGAGCCTGAAACTCTCTTAAATTAAATCGGCAGAAATAGTTTTCTGCTGCCTTGTTGCCTTCCTTTGTAGAATGAATGGATTGAGATCAGCATTACCAGGCATAAAAATAGTTATTTTAACTTTGATATGTACGTTATGGAGCCAATATTGCAGATATTGCAGTAAGCTGTATTCCAATCAATTGGAACTAAACGACGTAAATGTATGTGACTGGTGCCTACATTTCCAAGCAAAAGCGAAACTTCAGAGCCGAAAAAGGAGAATTGAATTGCAAGAGATGGCAATTCGGAAGGCCGAGTAGCAGCCTGCAATGAAATTGTGTCCACGTCTGCATCCATAACTGTTGAGAAACCCAGAATGGGTAATGCCAGGCCGGGTAGCCTTAAACCTCGCGTGAAATTAGGGGAGAGCAAGTAGAGCCAGCATTTTCAAGAGACCGGGATGAGATCCCACATGCATTTTCATGAGCCCTGCGAAGAAATTTAGATAAAAGCAATCTAGGGATCTGTAATCTATCAGGGTCGGAATTTCTTTCTAATGTGGAGACGGTGGCAGAGTAATCCAGACGACGGATTGGAATTTTTTTTTAACTGTGGAGTAGGTGGTACTAAAAAAATCGAAGAAATAGTCAAAGCACTGTCAGGTTTTCTTTCAGCGAGAACCAGAGGTTTGTTGAATGGTATTTATGATGAGGAAACGATATTGGCCCGAGTCCATTGAAATGGACGGAATTACTGGTTCTAAGGTAGCTGCCGTGTGCAAACTAGATACAACTCCATGAATTTGAAGTCATGCAAACTTATTTGACATCTTTTGTCTATTCACAGTTTGCATATCTAGATTGCAGCGAGTTCATTAACTTATGGGTTGGTCACTTTCTTGGTTGAATCCGTCAGAATTTTATGTCAAATTTGTTATTTTTATATTGTTTAAGTTGTAAAGAAGAACCAATCACTGAATATATTTACACAATTTAAATTAGTGATTCTCTACGTTCTTCGGTGCTGAGAGAATGTATCGCTAATCTGATTGTGAGAATCTGTTATACGTTGATGGGTCTTGTTGTGCTTCGGACTTTAAGAGCATCGGTTACAGGTTATACAATGAGATCCTTGTGTGTAAAGGTCACTTTGTAGGATTGATCGCTGATCATATTCTGTACCTAGAATATTTTCCTATAGACTCTTGAAATTTATTCTTCGGGGTTATTTCATAGATGGAAATATTTCAATAGGATAGTTCAATGTCGAGACTCTTCTTCGGGGGTGTCAAGAATCTTTGATCTTACAAATTCAGTATTGCTGGTCATAAACAAATGTATTTTAAATGGGTTGAATGGTAGCTCGAAAATGGTGGAGAAAAGAGCGTTGTCTATGAGATCTCAGAGTGGGTACAAATGTTAATGAAGACCAGGGCAGACAAATGTTTGTTTTAAATTAGTGTGTTCTCCATTTCTGTAATGTAGGTATTAAGGGGGGGTGTTTGAGATAATGCCTCATTTAATATTCATACTACAGATTAGGGATTGGTTTGGTGTGTTGGAGGATGTTGAGAGAAACTCTCAACTTCTCCCTCCAAGAGTAGAATCAGTTGATCTCAACATCACTATAAAAATTGTAATATATTCATTTGATTATATAGAAATTATTTTGTGTGTTCAATGGCTCTCTCCAATTTTTAATTTATATACATTTCAAATGCTTGTCCTGTATCACTCTCAAATTTCCAATACAGAGTCCAAATTGATAACAATTTTTCAAAGTGTCTGTAAGAGTTTCTGGGGAGAAAACTCAGTCATCATAATCAGCATACTTTGATGAGGAGCACGCATCTCTCCGCGTTATTGATGAGTAATGGGTGGCTTACTGATTATAGTGATGAGCAATGTCTTGATTTGAGAGAGGTAGCATAAGGCTTATTAAATGGTATTTCTTTCCAATCCTACCCATTCCAATCAACCTCAACCAGAACATCACACCCTCCACGTTACATTGAATCGTCGCAAACTAATTATGTCACAAATCCATCACATAAAGGGAGGTTTGATCTCTGGAAAAACTTTACAGGTTTATATAAATCAGAGTATCAGTTAGTTATATGGTATTCATGAAAATGGTATGCTCAGCAGCAAAATAATCATGACCTTCGTGCTGCAGTAAAATCATGCGATGAAACAAGAAGGTTAGTTCTGTGGTGGTCACGAAAATGGCATGCTCCCACATACCTAATATATATGATGAGACGATTACACGTTTGGCATCAATAGTTCTGCCACCGTTACATTGAAATCACAATCACATGATTTTAAATGGAGCAGTATGAAATATTCGATATTTAAAAAAAAAATTGGCAGGTGGTATTGGAATTGGCTATAAAATCATCTGTGGATATGGAAATAAAGTATTTCATTATTAATATTATCAAATACATAGATCGATTTAGTCCAATTCTTTTTTTGGTTCATTTAGATTATACAATGTTACTCAAGTCCTATCATACTCCAGCAGTGTTGGAGTATCATGGTGTTTTCTTTCAGAGCTCAGAATATTATTTCTTCCCTATGTTTTCTTTTTGTTTTTTCATATTGAAAATAAACAAAATATATATATTTTTTTTCAATAAAAATATAATTATATCCACATTAGTAAAAACTAATGTGGTTGATATACGCCGATAGGCGTATATAAAATAGATTAACAACCACATTTACCAATGTGGTTGATATACGCCGATAGGCCTATATCCACTACCCATCACATTAATTTATATATCAATAAATAAATATTATATATAATAAATTTATTATATTAACTTGAAATATATATATTATATATTAATAAGAATATTAATATATTAAATATATTAATTATGATTAAAATCACAAATTTTATATATATATATTAATAATATTATAATAAGTATTAATAATATATATTAAAATTATTTATTAATACATTAAATATATTAACTATATACATACTATAAATTAACTTGAAATATATATAATATATATTAATATAAAAATAATATTAATAATATATAATAATTTAATATTTATTTATATATTAATATCATAGATGGTTATATTATTAATAAACCAAAAAAACTAATAATATATTAAATATATTATATCATAGTTGGTTATATTATTAATAATATATATTAATAATATTATAATATTACTAATAATCATTATTTATAAATATTTGAATATTTATTTATAATGATTATTGGTAATATTATAATATTATTAATAATATTATAATATTAATAATAAACATTATTAATAAATATTTGAATATTTATTAATAATATATATTAATAATATTATAATATTACTAATAATCATAATTAATAAATATTTGAATATTTATTTAAAATGATTATTAGTAATATTATAATATTATAATATTATTTAGTAATATCAATAATATTATAATATTACTAATAATCATTATTAATAAATATTTGAATATTTATTTATAACGATTAATAGTAATATTATAATATTATTAATATTACTAAATAAATAATATATAATATATATTAATAATATTTATTGATATAAAAATAATATAAATAATATATAATATTTTAATATTTATTTATATATTAATAATATTAATATATTATAATATATTAATAATATATATTATATCATAGTTGGTTATATTATTAATAATAATATTATAATATTACTAATAATCATTATTAATAAATATTTGAATATTTATTTATAATATATATTAATATAATAATATTATTAAACTCAAGAGAGTAATAAACCATATGAAATAATATTTAAAAACAAAAAACTTAAGAGGTTAATGAACCCTAACAATTAATATTTTAAAGTGAAGATATTAATAAACCCAAGGAATAATTAATAATACAAACCCAATGTCATCATAAACCAAAGGTTTAAATATTATAAACCATAGGAATTGGTGAACCCAAGGGATAAATATTATAAACATAAGGGATTAATATTAAAAACACAAGAGATTAATAAACCGTAAGAATTGATATTTTAAACTAAAAAACCTAATAAATTAATAATCCATAAGAATCAGTATTTTAAACATAAGATATTAATAAATCAACGAGATTATTAACATTATAAATCAAAAGAACTAATAGACCCAAGGGTTTAATGTTATAAAGCAAAGGAATCAGCAAACCCAAGGGATAAATATCATAAACCTAACGGATGAATATTATAAACAGTAAAGATTAATAAACCATAAGAACTAATATTTTAAACTGAAAAATCTAAGAAATTAACAAACCCTGAGAATTAGTATTTTAAACTCAAGAGAGTAATAAACCGAATGTGTGATTAACATTATAAACCAAAAGAACTAATAAACCCAAGGGTTTAATATTATAAACCAAAGGAGTCAGTGGACCCAAGGGATAAATATTAAAAACCAAAGGAATCAATATTTGTCAGAATGTGACATTTGATCATGGATGACATTGATCGATTATTCATATTATAAACCAAAAGAACTAATAAACCCAAGGGTTTAATATTATAAACCAAAGGAATTGGTGAACCCAAGGGGATTGATTGAAACATTGAGATAATTGTTCTCACAATGCGACATTTGATCATGGATGGCATTGATTGATTATTCATATTATAACCCAAAAGAACTAATAACCCCAAGGGTTTAATATTATAAACCAAAGGAATTGGTGAACCCAAGGGAATTGATTTAGACATTGATACAATTGTTGTCACAATGTGATGTTCGACCAACTATGACAATGGTTGGCCATGGGTGATATTCATATTGAGACAATGTTTGTCAGAATGTGACATTTGATCGTGGATGACATCGATCGATTATTCATATTATAAACCAAAAGAACTAATAAACCCAAGGGTTTAATATTATAAACCAAAGGAATTGGTGAACCCAAGGGAAAACCATTACCCAACAAATTATAAACCAAAGGAATTGGTGAACCCAAGGGAATTGATTTAAACATGGGATGACATTGATCGATTATTTATATTATAAACCAAAAGAACTAATAAACACAAGGTTTAATATTGAAATCAAAGGAATTAAAAAGAAAACTCAAGGAAAAACTATTACCCAACAAATTATAAACCAAAGGGAATTCTAAGAACCTAGGTCATGATTTAACATTGATACAATTGTTGTTGCCAATGCTGCTGGACAGTTATGGCTATATAATAAGTAGATTTTGCCAGAGATTGACAATAAATTGTTGAATGTGACATTTGATCATGGATGACATTGATTGATTATTCATATTATAAACCAAAAGAACTAATAAACCCAAGGGTTTAATATTATAAACCAAAGGAATTGGTGAACCAAAGGGAAAACCATTACCCAACAAATTATAAACCAAAGGAATTGGTGAACCCAAGGGAATTCATTTAAACATTGAGAAAATTGTTGTCAGAATGCGACGTTGGACCAAGTATGACCATGGTTGGCCATGGCTGATTTCATATTCAAACAATTTGATGATGAATGACATTGATCGATTATTCATATTATAAACCAAAAGAACTAATAAAACCAAGGGTTTAATATTATAAACCAAAGGAATTGGTGAACCCAAGGGGATTGATTTAAACATTGAGACAATTGTTCTTACAATGCAACATTTGATCATGGATGACATTGATCGATTATTCATATTATAAACCAAAAGAACTAATAACCCCAAGGGTTTAATATTATAAACCAAAGGAATTGGTGAACCCAAGGGAATTGATTTAAATATTGAGACAATTGTTGTCACAATGTGACGTTCGACCAACTATGACCATGCTTGCCCATGGGTGATATTCATATTGAGACAATGTTTGTCAGAATGTGACATTTGATCATGGATGACACTGATCGATTATTCATAGTATAAACCAAAAGAACTAATAAACCAAAGGGTTTAATATTATAAACCAAAGGAATTGGTGAACCCAAGGGAAAACCATTTCCCAACAAATTATAAACCAAAGGAATTGGTGAACCCAAGGGAATTCATTTAAACATTGAGACACCGTTGTCGAATGCGATGTTGGACCAAGTATGACCATGGTTGGCCTTGGCCGATTTCATTCGACAATTTGATGATCGAGGACATTGATCGATTATTCATATTATAAACCAAAAGAACTAATAAACCCAAGGGTTTAATATTATAAACCAAAGGAATTGGTGAACCCAAGGGGATTGATTTAAACATTGAGACAATTGTTCTTACAATGCAACATTTGATCATGGATGACATTGATCGATTATTCATATTCTAAACCAAAAGAACTAATAACCCCAAGGGTTTAATATTATAAACCAAAGGAATTAGTGAACCCAAGGGAATTGATTTAAATATTGAGACAATTGTTGTCACAATGTGACGTTCGACCAACTATGACCATGGTTGGCCATGGGTGATATTCATATTGAGACAATGTTTGTCAGAATGTGACATTTGATCGTGGATGAAATTGATCGATTATTCATATTATAAACCAAAATAAGTGATAAACCCAGGGGTTTAATATTATAAACCAAAGGAATTGGTGAACCCAAGGGAAAACCATTACCCAACAAATTATAAACCAAAGGAATTGGTGAACCCAAGGGAATTCATTTAAACATTGAGACAATTGTTGTCAGAATGCGACGTTGGACAATGTATGACCATGGTTGGCCATGGCTGATTTCATATTCAGACAATTTGATGATGGATGACATTGATCGATTATTCATATTATAAACCAAAAGAACTAATAAACCCAAGGTTTTAATATTATAAACCAAATGAATTGGTGAACCCAAGGGGATTGATTTAAACATTGAGACAATTGTTCTTACAATGCGACATTCGATCATGGATGACATTGATCGATTATTCATATTATAAACCAAAAGAACTAATAAACCCAAGGGTTTAATATTATAAACCAAAGGAATTGGTGAACCCAAGGGGATTGATTTAAACATTGAGACAATTGTTCTCACAATGAGACATTTGATTATGGATGACATTGATCGATTATTCATATTATAAACGAAAAGAACTAATAACCCCAAGGGTTTAATATTATAAACCAAAGGAATTGGTGTACCCAAGGGAATTGATTTAAATATTCAGACAATTTTTGTCACAATGCGACGTTCGACCAACTATGACCATGGTTGGCCATGGGTGATGTTCATATTGAGACAATGTTTGTCAGAATGTGACATTTGATCATGGATGACATTAATCAATTATTCATATTATAAACCAAAAGAACTGATAAACCCAAGGGTTTAATATTATAAACCAAAGGAATTGGTGAACCCAAGGGAATTCATTTAAACATTGAGACAATTGTTGTCAGAATGTGACGTTGGACCAAGTATGACCATGGTTGGCCATGGCTGATTTCATATTCAGACAATTTGATGATGGATGACATTGATCGATTATTCATATTATAAACCAAAAGAACTAATAAACCCAAGGGTTTAATATTATAAACAAAAGGAATTGGTGAACCCAAGGGGATTGATTTAAACATTGAGACAATTGTTCTTACAATGCGACATTTGATCATGGATGACATTGATCGATTATTCATATTATAAACCAAAAGAACTAATAACCCCAAGGGTTTAATATTATAAACCAAAGGAATTAGTGAACCCAAGGGAATTTATTTAAATATTGTAAATAAACCCAAGGGTTTAATATTATAAACCAAAGGAATTGGTGAACCCAAGGGAAAACCATTACCCAAGAAATTATAAACCAAAGGAATTGGTGAAGCCAAGGGGATTGATTTAAACATTGAGACAATTGTTCTTACAATGCAACATTTGATCATGGATGACATTGATCGATTATTCATATTATAAACCAAAAGAACTAATAACCCCAAGGGTTAAATATTATAAAACAAAGGAATTGGTGAACCCAAGGGAATTGATTTAAATATTGAGACAATTGTTGTCACAATGTTACGTTTGACCAACTATGACCATGGTTGGCCATGGGTGATATTCATATTGAGACAATGTTTGTCAGAATGTGACATTTGATCGTGGATGACATTGATCGATTATTCATATTATAAACCAAAAGAAGTGATAAACCCAAGGGTTTAATATTATAAACCAAAGGAATTGGTGAACCCAAGGGAAAACCATTACCCAACAAATTATAAACCAAAGGAATTGGTGAACCCAAGGGAATTCATTTTAACATTGAGACAATTGTTGTTAGAATGCAACGTTGGACCAAGTATGACCATGGTTGGCCATGGCTGATTTCATATTCAGACAATTTGATGATGGATGACATTGATCGATTATTCATATTATAAACCAAAAGAACTAATAAACCCAAGGGTTTAATATTATAAACCAAAGGAATTGGTGAACCCAAGGGGATTGATTTAAACATTGAGACAATTGTTCTTACAATGCGACATTTGATCATGGATGACATTGATCGATTATTCATATTATAAACCAAAAGAACTAATAAACCAAAGGGTTTAATATTATAAACCAAACGAAATGGTGAACCCAAGGGGATTGATTTAAACATTGAGACAATTGTTCTCACAATGAGACATTTGATCATGGATGACATTGATCGATTATTCATATTATAAACTAAAAGAACTAATAACCCCAAGGGTTTAATATTATAAACCAAAGGAATTGGTGTACCCAAGGAAATTGATTTAAATATTCAGACAAATGTTGTCACAATGCGACGTTCGACCAACTATGACCATGGTTGGCCATGGGTGATATTCATATTGAGACAATGTTTGTCAGAATGTGACATTTGGTCGTGGATGACATTGATCGATTATTCATATTATAAACCAAAAGAACTGATAAACCCAAGGGTTAAATACTATAAACCAAAGGAATTGGTGAACCCAAGGGAAAACCATTACCCAACAAATTATAAACCAAAGGAATTGGTGAACCCAAGGGAATTCATTTAAACATTGAGACAATTGTTGTCAGAATGCGTCGTTGGACCAAGTATGACCATGGTTGGCCATGGCTGATTTCATATTCAGACAATTTGATGATGGATGACATTGATCGATTATTCATATTATAAACCAAAAGAACTAATAAACCCAAGGGTTTAATATTATAAACCAAAGGAATTGGTGAAGCCAAGGGGATTGATTTAAACATTGAGACAATTGTTCTTACAATGCGACATTTGATCATGGATGATATTGATCGATTATTCATATTATAAACCAAAAGAACTAATAACCCCAAGGGTTTAATATTATAAACCAAAGGAATTAGTGAGCCCAAGGGAATTGATTTAAATATTGAGACAATTGTTCTCACAATGCGATGTTTGACCAACTATGACCATGGTTGGCCATGGGTGATATTCATATTGAGACAATGTTTGTCAGAATGTGAGATTTGATCGTGGATGACATTGATCGATTATTCATATTATAAACCAAAAGAACTAATAACCCCAAGGGTTTAATATTATAAACCAAAAGAATTGGTGAACCCAAGGGAAAACCATTACCCATCAAATATTAAAAACCTAAGGGATCAATAAGGCTAAGGGAAATATTAAAAACAATAGAGATTTATAAAACCTAAGGGTTTAATATTATAAACCAAAGGAATTGGTGAACCGAAAGGAAAACCATTACCCAACAAATTATAAACCAAAGGAATTGGTGAACCCAAGGGAATTGATTTAAACATTGAGACAATTTTTGTCACAATGTGACGTTGGACCAACTATGACCATGGTTTGCAATGGGTGATTTTCATATTGAGACAATATTTGTCAGAATGTGACATTTGATCATGGATGACATTGATTGATTGTTCATATTATAAACCAAAAGAACTAATAAACCCAAGGGTTTAATATTATAAACCAAAAGAATTGGTGAACCGAAGGGAAAACCATTACCCAACAAATTATAAACCGCAAGTGATCAATCTACCTTACTGATTGTTAATATTATAAACCGATGTTGGACCAACTATGACCATGGCTGGCCATGGGTGATTTTCATATTGAGACAATATTTGTCAGAATGTGACATTTGATCATGGATGACATTGATCGACTATGGCTAATGCTAATTAACAATGGTTTCCCATGGTTGATTTTCATATTGAGTCAATGTTTTTCATAATGTGAAATTGGACCATGCATTAGTATTAAAGTCTAGGACTAATATTTAAAACCCAATATTTGGGGAACTTAAGGGAAAAATATTAAGAACATAAGAGATCAACAAGGCCAAGGGATACCTATAAAAAACAAAAAAAAATTAGTAAAGGCTAGGAATAAATATTTTAAATACAAATGAATGAAAAGCTCACATGATTAATAAAGAGATTAATAAATCTTAGGAATCAATATTTTAAAAATATTGTTTATCAGTAATGATGTTAATACTATTTATATTAATAATGTTAATTTTGATATCAATAGTAATATCATTCGTAATATTAATCATCATATTTTTAGAGTGAATATAATTAAAAAAAGAATATTAATAATAACATATTTATTATTATAAAGAAAACATTATTAATATTATTTATCAATATTAATGTTAATAGGATTTATATTAACAATATTAATGTAATTAATCATATTCATATTATTAATAAAATGTTATTAATATTATTATTATTATTTAAATGTTATTAATAATTTTAATAAACGTTAATCATGTTTGAAACTTATTGTTATTAATACAATTATGAAAATTAATGTAATTAATCATATTAATATTAATATTAATATTATTTATCAATATTAATGTTAATAGGATTTATATTAACAATATTAATGTAATTAATCACATTAATAATATTAATAAAATGTTATTAATATTATTGTTATAATTTAAATGTTATTAATAATTTTAATAAACCTTAATCATGTTTGAAACTTATAGTTATTAATACAGTTATGAACATTAATGTAATTAATGTTCGTAATTGTTAATATTACGAATATTAATAAATTAAAATAATAATAATAAATAATATTGTAAATTAAAATTTGTTACATTATTGTTAATACTAAATGTTGCTAATATTATTTATTAATATTAATATTAATAATATTCTTATTCTTATTCAAATTAATTAATATTAATAATAAAACTTATTTATTTATTAATATTAGTATATTCCTACATATTAATTATTTAATATCAAATACTAATACAAATTATTATTAGAGTAATAAATATATAACAAAGTATAATAATAGTTAATATATTATTATTATTAACTTTAATATTAATATTGATAATATTAATTAATACTAATATCAATAACATTTAATTAATATTAAGAGTGACATTAATATTAATATTTGTTAATAGTGGGTACCATTAATTTTAATATTAATATCAAAATATATTATTTGCCTTTGTAAATTTTTAATAATATTATGATTAATAATTTTAATTAGAAAGTACAAAATAGAAAAATTAAATAATAATTACTACACTTAATTTTGAATTAAGTAATAATTATTACACTTAATTTTGAATGTTTTAATATTAATTTTTTTACAACTTTTTCTCTTCAACTCAAAGAAGCCACGAGACCCATATCCTATAATTCTTTTTAGGATATGCATATTGTAACTTTGTTCTTAATTTTCATGATAGATTAAATTACCAATGTTTTTCTTTAAAGAAAAAAAAAATCAAATAAGTTACTTTAGAAGTTATTTTTTAATAAACTTATGATATGTAAAATTATATGAATAATAAAAATTTTATGTTCAAAATTTTTAATTCTCAAACTCTATTTGTTAATAAAAAATAATGATTGAAATCAAACTCTTACCATGCAGGTATAAACCCAACCCAACTACCAATACCTCTAATAAAATAAAATAAAATCAATTTAATCAGGCTACATATACCTGACTTTATTGCAAGTGGTTATAATCGCAATATCACTTTACAGCAGTACTAGAGAATCATAATGAACACAAAAGGTAAAATGCCCTTTGAAAAAACAACCCATTGCTTTAACTTCTTCCCCGCGATGGCGTACTCTTTGTCCCTAGATACAAAGGATCTGACTCAAATTATTGTTCTTTAACCCAAGTCAAGCCCAAGGTAAATATATTTTGTAAATAAAATATTTCAAATATCACTTGACTTATTTTTAATAGTTTAAAAAATGTGTTTTTTACCGGGTCAAAGAATTAAATTACTAATAAACTATAAATAATTAAAATAAAATATCTATAATGTGATTAACATTAAAAACATTATTACTTAGCATTAAAACGATGCTACAGCTATTTAATAAATACAAATTATAAAATGGACACTTTCAAATATCACTCATAAATAATAACAAAACATCGAATATCAACACTCATAATAATAACAAAACATCGAATATCAATGATAAAAAAACAGAGCTATTTAAGATCCAACCTCTAAATATTGATTAACACAATTGACTTAGGGTTGAGCAGTGGTCAAAAGGTACACAGTTTTGTAATTGCTTTTGAACCGTATTTTCCTGTGCTGGCTTTGTCATGAAGGTAGGACCTGTGGATTCTCTAATGGCTTAAGATTATGCTTTTATTCATATGAAAATAATCTTTGGTTATTTTATCTTATATGCTTGTAACAAAAGCATACTCCAAATAAAATATAATTTGGGAAATAATATGGCTGCACCAGGAGGAGTGGACGGATTTGACTATGTAATCAAGAACACTGACAAAAATGCTCCAGAAAAATTAAATGGCCTATAAAAAAAAAGTGAAAAAAAAAAACTCCCATGGCCAATAACAACTAATATGGCGCACGAAACGGGACACACAGAAAGTACGCCAATGATTTTCGTTTACCTTGAAGTTTCAAATTCCGACAAAATCTAGCGGAACATTGGGGATATTGATCAAAGATTCCGAAATACCAATTTCATTTGCATAGTAAATACGGTACAAATATAATGCATTCTCGTGACTCTACTCATGACACTACATTTAGTTGCATCGGTTACATTTACCGATCCGCGTCGGACATAACCTAGTATCCGAATTTAAAAACATCTCCAAGCGACAGTCTGCAAAATTGGCACGGCTTTGAAGAGGAATTTCTAAATTTAACAAGTAAAATGATAATAATAATAATAGCAATAAATTGCTCAAAAGAATGGAGAGAACCTGTGTTCGATCCCTCTCCCTATCTGTGAGCAGTCACCAGAGTTTCAAAAAATTGCAGCCCGTCGAACCTTGGCGCGAAGGCCTCCTCGACGATCTCTGAATTCGACTTCTGAGAAACTCTGATGTCATCATTTGTCGATTTGGCCTGTAAACACAACCAAAAGATGGTTAAATTCAAGACAAAATCCGAAAATTTCCATCTGAAATTTAAAGTTTAGTGTTTCAGACAGCGTTGGAAAGAAGAAAAGAAAAGAATAAAACGGATCTAAAAATCTCGCGTTAGAAGGAAGTATTGACTGACCACAGGAGAGGATGCCGTGACTCGGAACTCATGGTCGCTGAAAGCATTGAACGCTGCAGCTGCACACATGAGTGCTAGGGGCTGCCTCATTCTTCAATTTTTCTGAAAACAACGCTTTGAGGAATCGAACCTCCGATCTGAGAAAAAAAACCCTTACTTTACAATAGAAAAGACGATCTCTTCAAACTCACGGAACAAACACCTGAATATCAGGTATAGCGACAGACAGAGTGGTGGCCCTTTTGAAGTCTTCAAAAGAAAAGGAAAAATTAATCGTGCGAGGCAATTTCGTAATGAACAAAACAGCAAAATGCGTGCTCACGATGCGCAGCTTCCGCTCGTCACCCAGAGTGTAATGTACAGCCATGCGAGGATTTGAAACGTACAGTAATAAAGTGGAAAAATCCCACTCGCCCACTACCATACCATACCATGGCGAATAGGATCAGCGTCCAAGTGGCAAAACCACGTCAGAATCCGCACGAACAGAGAGAAAGCGTATTTGATAGGTGGCGCACCCGTTTATTTGAGAATTTGAACCATCAATTAGGTGGCATTTTAGTTTGAACCATCACTCGTTAATTTTTATAGGTGGCGGTTAACAAATGGCACAGTAAATTTTTAATCATGTTTTGTAAAAAATTAATTTAAGTATGGTTTAAACACGTGATTTAGACATGCAAGGAAGTTACTTTTTTGAATTTCATCCATTGATTTAGTGGCGACGACCAGAATATACCGACATCTTTCAATCTAGACCATCAGATCAAAAAAATTAATTAGCCTAATCACAAAACATGCTCCTTCCGATAGGGGGTTACGCCTATCGGCGTAAAAATAAACAAAATATATATATTTTTTTTCAATAAAAATATAATTATATTTAATGTTTATAAAATAATAATAATAAATAATATTTGAACACAAAATATATTAATGATTAAATTAATTAATTTATCTACTATTCAATCGTGATTGAATGTCAAAATTTTATTCTCGAAAATAAATTGAGAAACTCTTTTTATAATTAAAATTAAACTTATATAATATTAGCTAATACCATTTAAAATAATAATAATAATAATATTTTTTTAGCGATAAATAAACTGAATGTATAATATATTATGGTGAATGTATAATATATTATGGTTAAAAAGTTGACGTATGATATAACCGTCAATTTATTATATCATACCAAATCAAATATTTTAGAATGTTTTTTATTTATTTATTTTCAAAAAACTTAAAAATTTGATAAAATAAAAAACATCATAAACATTCGTTACAATTTATTATATTGATAACTAGTACGGGTTAAATATAATTTATTCTTAAACAAACACCTAAGGGTGAACTTGCAAATAATTTTGAAAAATGTCATAGTGACATGTATTTAAAAAAAATAGAAGTTTATATATATATATATATATATATATATATATATATATATATATATAGCTTAGCTACATATGTGGATTCTTGTGACACCCTACTTGCTTGTTCCTACTCTCAAACAACCCTCAATGCAATGTATTTTGTTAAATTCCACATAACTTGTGACTTAGTAGAGTGACTTATTCAAATTACATAAAAATAAAAATAAAATTAATATTAATACTAAATAAAATAAAATTATAAACTAAAATAAGATTAAAGTAAAATAATTAATCTATCATAGATAGTTTTTGTACTCTACATTTTGAATATAATATTTTAAAATGTAATATTTGTATTTTCAAAAATAATACAATATTATTTAATATAATAATTTTTATTTTTTTTAATAAAATTATTTATTTTTTAACTGAGTGAAAATAGAACGCAATTAAAAATAGATTTATGTGAAAACAATTTTATTTGGTCAATGTAAAATTAAATTAATAAAAAATAACTTTAAAATAAAATTAACGTCATGGTATTGCACCATGGTATGACAACCCATGCTATTCATGTGGAATATATGGTATCAAATCTCTTTTCACTCTAAAGAGGTTTTCATGTCAAGTTATTTGATCCCTCTTGGCCCTTGATTGTTTATCCATACATTTTACTTGATCAAAATAAAATAAAAATAATAAAATAAATAACATTAAAATAAAAATAATTTCATGTTCTTCACGCATGCTATTGACACATGGTATGAGAACCTATGGTATTCATGTGGAGCATAACATATTTAAAGGGTAAAATTAAACCAACCTAGATCCATCTTAACTGAAGATCTACCAAGCAAGCATGCATATGTCCTAGATCCACCTGATCTCACACTATTTAACTTTATGCAAGATACTGAATCTATTCAACTTGTTAATCTTTTGCAGAAAAATTAATTGCACACATGTGAAGCATAAAAAAAAATAATCAATCGCACATAACACAATTTTTAACCGGAAAAGCCTGAAGCTGAAAACCCTAACTATATATTATGTAACATGGAGATCATATGACAATATCATACAAAGCATATAAAGCTTATCACAAGCTCTTAGTACAGTACAATCGTCATACACTAATCAGGACCAATCTTGCAAATCCATGCACCGATCTTTGCCTCCTGCTAGCCTGCCTCCACTGTGCAATCCCTGCTGAAGAATAGCTCTGAATGAATTCGAATTACCCTTTCCTTGATTGCGCAATCCTCATTGGCAAGTCCAATGTGTGTGTGATGCAATCAATGCATCACTATAGTCACAACAAATAGTCTATCTTGCCCTTTCACCTATCTCTCCACTAGGTCTCCACTGAAACTGCCATGCACTATAGTTAGCTGCTGTATTGTTCAGTTGATTAATGAGTTATTATTTGTGAATTAATTAACTAATTAATTCACTCCACTCTCACTAGTGTATCAATCAGTTAGACTAGATACAACTAGCTCAACTGAGTCTAACTGAGTTAAACTAAATACAACTCCATAACTACTTCTTCCAACTGTGTCATAACTCTGCTACTTGAGTTCTAACTGAGTCCTCCATGCATTAGCTCCAGTAAACCCTTGGGAATTGCGTAATTCCCTCAGTCCACTGATGTGCCACATCTGTGCACTGAAACAAAGTGCTCCAAGAGAATAAGTTGTTGTTTAGTGTCTAATTATTATTAAGAGCTAATAATAATCGACATGCATCTATTTTTAGATCAACGATCTATAAATAGACTTCGCCCAATATTCTAAAAATAGAATTTCATCTATTTTTCCAACTTGATCAACCATCCACAAATAGCATCCTGCAACTTCTAAAATATGATCATCATGTCTAAAAATAGACATAGTCTAAAAATAGACTTGCGCCAAAAATAACCTGCGGGCCCACTTAGTGAAGGCGACTCTTTTCACTAAGCTCATCATCTTGTTGAATCTCAACACTCCCTCTCAACAAGATAGGGATTATCCTTCACCCCGATCCTGCCTCTATGGTATTCGAATTTGCTCTTGGTGAGCGCCTTCGTCAGAATATTTGCATCCTGATCCTTCGTAGGAATGTACCGAAGCAACATGATCTTCCGCTGCACACAATCTTTGATATGATGATACCGGATATCAATATGTTTAGATCTATCATGAAACACATGATTAATCGAGAGTTTAATGCAACTCTGATTATCACAATGTATCACCGTGGGATCTAAATGTGAACCGAACAAACCAACCAGGATCTTCCTCATCCAGATAGCCTCACATGCAGCTTGACTTGCTACCATGTATTCTGCTTCCACTGAACTGAGTGCCACGGATCTTTGCTTCGCCGTACCAAGAAACCGTTGTAGATCCGATATTGAATATCCCCCCCCCGATGTGCTCTTTCTATCCGTTGGGCTTCCTACCCAATCCGCATCCGTGAAGCCATGCAAGTTCACCTCATTTGTCTATATGTACCATAAACCATACTCGTATGTAGATGTGTCCCCGAGATATCTCGAGACATGCTTTCCTACCTTCCAAAGAGCTCGGTAGGATTAACCATCACTTGTGAAAGTCGTCTATCGCATAGCATATGTCCGGTCTTGTATTGACTCAAATACATAAGCGAACCCACCAACCTGCCGATAAACAAAGGGCATGCACTACCTCTCGCCGATGTAGCATCCTCTTTCTTGCAATTTCCGGAAGAGGAGTGTCGATAGGCTTGCAACCTTGCATGTGAAACTTCTCCGCATCCCCAGGCATACTTTCCCCGAGACACAAATAGTTCACCTTTCCCGTCGCCATATTTCCAATCTAAGGAAATAATGAAGGAGGCCCATATCCTTCATCTCAAACTCCTTTGCAAGGTCCTCCTTGCATGAGTGTATCAACTGCTCATCACCAGTCAGTCTTAAATCATCAACATAAAGAAAGATGATTAAAATCTTACCCTCTACCACAATTTGGTATAGGTTTGCATCTACCTCACTCTTGGTGAAGCCAAGTCCAAAGGAAATAACCGGGCTGCTCGGGTGTACCAAGCACGGTTCTTGTTACAGTATTCATACATCACTCTTTGAGCCTCGCACATGCGACTCGGGCCGTCAAGATCTCAAATCTCAGTTGCATGATGTACACCTCTTCCTCAATGATCCCATTAAGGAACGCAGTCTTCACATCCATATGATGAATGTGCCAACCCATCTGCGCTGAGAGAGCAAGGATGGTCTGTATGGAAGAATACCATGCGACAGGTGCAAAGGTTTCTTCATAGTCAACCCCCTCAATCTGTGAGAAGCCCTGGGGAACAAATCTTTCCTTATAGTTCTCGACACTCCCATCAACATCTTGCTTTACCTTGTAGGTCCATATTGATCCTACAACTGATTTTTCCACCGGCCTTGGAACAATCTCCCAAGCACTATTTCTAATAATGGAGTCATACTCCTCCACCATGGCATCTACCCATGTGGGCTCCTGCACTGCTTCTTCGAAAGAAGATGGCTCTGTCACGATACAGTTGCTCATAAGAGCCATGTATCCAGTATATCAGTCAGGTGACTGTCTCTGTTTGCGCTATGATGTAGGGACTCCATCATTCTATGCCGCATCAAGCTTCAGTCTCTCAAATTCTATGGTATGCTTTCTGCCTTGTTTGATTTTTGGTTCTGCATGAGTAGACTCCTCCACTCCTGAATCTCCTCTTGTGGCTAATCCACATTCGGAGGCTCATCTTTCGGAACAAAAATTTCCTCCTCTGCCTGCAAGTGTAGCTCCCTCCAAAGCGACAAATTCATGGCTTTCACCTCATTGAATTTTATATCCCATCGCACAATAGTCATCTGACTGTTTGGAAAATACACACGATAGTTATGGGGTGTTTCTGTGTACCCCACAAATATCCCAACTTCTGCAGTCAGCTCCAGCTTCTTCGTGGCGTCCTTTATCACATGAATGCAAATAGGTGAGCCAAAAATCTTCAAATGAGAAATATCAGGCTTCTTACTGGTAAAATCTTCTTCGGGTGTACTTATGCCAAGTACTCTATGAGGACAACGGTTTTGCAAATAAACTGCAGTGTTGCATGCTTCCACCCACAAGTGCATCGGTAGGCCCTGGTCATGCAGCATCGCTCGTGCAACACCCACGATTGTTCTGTTCTTTCTCTTTGTGACCCCATTCTGTTGTGGGTTATGAGGCATTATCAGTTCTCTTCGAATTCCTTCTTTGCTATAGAAGTCTTTGAATTCACCCGAGATGTATTCACCACCATTATCGCTCCGTAGAGATTTCACTTGCTTCCCCGACTCCTTCTCCACCAATGCCTTGAACTCAAAAAAATTTGAGAATGTTTCACTCTTCTTCTGCATGAATAAGATCCAGCATGTACGAGAATAGTCATAAAAAAATATCACATAATACCTGTGTTTTGCTGTTGAAGCAACTAAGAATGGTCCACACACATCTGTGTGAATTCTCTCCAGGATCATTGAAGCATGGTTCTCCTTCTCATGAAATGTGGTCTTCACAAACTTACCCATAGTACATCCCTTGCACTGATTTGACTGCGCAAGAGTACCCTTGGGAATTCAAGTATAAATCTACTGCAAAATCTTCAAAGTCCCATGGTGAATATGGCCTAATCTCCTGCGCCATAATTCACCCTCATGTCGGCTGACCACTTCTTCTGCTTTGCCCACCATTGCAGTGTAGCTATCTACCTCCAGCTTGTAGATATTCTTAATTCTAACCCATATATTCTTGGTTTGATCTGTTGTTTTATGTCAAAGGAAGGATTTTCTCTCACTGAAAACATCATAACCTTTGTCTTCCAGCATTGAAACTGAGACCAAGTTCTTCTTCAGACCTGGAACATGCATGACATTCTTTAACAAGAATGGATTACTGGACTCCCTCTCAAAGGTAATGGTCCCAATGCCAGTCGCACTATACCTACCATCGTTTCTCATCTCTATATTCATCTAGAGGTCCTTCTCCTCCAAGTCACTAAAAAAATCTTTGTCTCCCGTCATATGGAAAGACGTACCACTATCAAGATACCACACCGATCCCATGCAGCTTGAAACCAAGCAAGCGATCAAGGAGAAATCAAGCTCAAATTTTGAGGCTAAGGCCTCTCCAGCTACAGATCCAACAACCTGCTTATTCTTCTTCTTTTGTGGACATTTAGTGGTGAAATGTCTACGCTCATGACAGTGAAAACACTTCACTTTGGAAAAATCCTGCTTCATGCCTTTAGCACTGGATTTTGAAGGATTTTTCTTCCCCTTCCTTTTCCTTGCTTTGGCAGCCAAAGTGAAATTCTCTTCATATTCATTCTTCGATGAAGATCCATCCCCGGTACCCTGCCTTATCTCCTCCTACACAAGATCTGACCAAAGTCGCTCCCATCCTGGAAGTTTCTCTCGTCCATTGACAGAGTCTTCGTAGCTATGCCAACTCTTCGGAAGCCCAAGGAGAGCCAAGCTCACCAAGTCTTCTTCATCAACAATAACCCCCACACTTCCCAGTTCATCCTTGCAGTGGACAAACTTCATGAGGTATTTTGGAATATTGTCGCCTTTTTCCATTTTTATTTTTCTTAGCTTGTCTTTAAGCGCCAACTTCCTCTGGTCACTTCTCATTTGGAACAAGTCTATCAAAACCTTCCACATTAAGAATGGAGTGGCTTTCTCGTGAAATCTGGACACAATATGGTCCTTCACACCTTCCAACAGAATTCTTCTCATCTTTGCTGTCTTCTTTTGCCATGCATCAAGTAATGCAACATCACTAGATCGCGGCTTAGGAACATCGTTATCGATGAACTCCTTCAGCCCATTATCCTCTAGCACCGCCTCCATCCTGTCCTTCCAGGCTATGTAATTCGAGCTCCCATCACGGGCATACTCCAATCTCAACCCATTGAAAGATATTTCAATGTATACTCAATTTCTGTACCAACAATCTTTTGTAGCAAATTCGAATTGTCCACCAGCACAAACTCACTTCACAATTGCAATCTTCAATCAGCAATGCTCTGATACCATGTAGAAATTATATGAAGTAAGAATTCATATGTCCTAGATCCACCTGATCTCACACTATTTAGCTTTATGAAAGATACTAAATCTATTCCACTTGTTAATCTTTTGCGGAAAAATTAATTGCACACACATGTGAAGCATAAACAAAAATAATCAATCGCACATAACACAATTTTTAATCAGGAAAGCCTGAAGCCGAAAACCCCAACTATATATTATGTAACATGGAGATTATATGAAAATCTCATACAAAGCATACAAATATTATCACAAGCTCTTAGTACAGTACAATCGTCATACACTAATCAGGACCAATCTTGCAAATCCATGCACCGATCTTTGCCTCTTGCTAGCCTGCCTCCACTGTAAAATCCCTACTAAAGAATAGCTCTGAATGAATTCGAATTAACCTTTCCTTGGTTGCACAATCCTCATTGGAAACTCCAATGTGTGTGTGATGCAATCAATGCATAACTATAGTCACAACAGATAGTCTATCTTGCCCTTTCACCTATCTCTCCACTAGGTCTCCACTGAAACTACCATGCACTATAGTTAACTACTGTATTTTTCAGTTTATTAATGAGTTATTATTTTTTAATTAATTAAGTAATTAATTCACTCCACTCTCACTAGTGTATCATTCAGTTAGACTAGATACAACTAGCTCAACTGAGTCTGAGTTAAACTGAATACAACTCCATAACTACTTCTTCCAACTGTGTCATAACTCTCCCACTTGAGTTATAACTGAGTCCTCCATGCATTAGCTCCAGTAAACCCTTGTGAATTGCGTAATTCCCTCAGTCCAATGATGTGCCACATTTGTGCACTGAATTGAAGTGCTCCACGAGAATAAGTTGTTGTTTAGTGTCTGATTATTATTAAGAGCTAATAATAATCGACATGCATCTATTTTTAGATCAGCGGTCTATAAATAGACTTCGCCGAATATTATAAAAATATAATTTCATCTATTTTTCCAACTTTATCAACCATCCACAAATAGCATCCTGCAACTTCTGAAATATGATCACCATGTCTAAAAATAGACATAGTCTAAAAATACACTTGTGCTAAAAATAGCCTGCTGGCCCACTTAGTGAAGGCGACTCTTTTCACTAAGCTCATCATCTTGTTGAATCTCAACATGAGAAGTGGATATGTTTTTTTTTTTTTTTATGTTATATATTCCTAGATGAGGGTTTAGAAGTGGGTATGTTTTTTAGGTTATACATTTTATTTTAAAATATTGTTAGGAGTGGTAAATAATTCTTTCCCCATTAAGCTAGAGATTTAAAGATAATAGGGCAATTGACATTATGGATTGTGTGAGTTTCAATATGATGTTTATACAAATAGTTGTTTCCTTTATGTGAGTGAGTTATAGCTTAGTGAGAGTCTTTATATTCCAATTTCTTGATCAAGTCTATCAATATGTATTTCGTGAGTGAACATGCATACACCTAATTTAATAAAGTCTTTATTAGTATTTTTCTCTTATCACTAGCTGGCTAAATATTTATCAATGCTTCAAATTAAAAACCACTTGGACTATTGTTCAAACCCTTTCACGTCTGAGTCGTGATTACTAGACTTTACTCAAGCGGAGACTTCACCTAAACTTGGGTAAGTTCGAGTAGATTTTAATATATTTGAATAATTTATGTATGCAAATTCTGATATCTGCAGCTGAGACATTTGTTATACAAAAACTAATTGTAATTTGCTCAAAATGTTAGATTTCATGGAATCTTTTCCCTCCTCCATGGAATTCCTCCAAGATGAGGCTCCTCCTTTAACTGAACCTCATGAATAATAGACTCTTCTTTATGGAGGTTTTGTTTTAAATTTCAGTAAGTTAAACTAGCCTTACTTTCATTTGCAAACCTTTATTGACAATATCTAATATCTACAAGGTAGACATCATTTTAGCAAAATCTTATTGAAATTTAAACTATAATGTTAGATTTTCTTAAAAATAAATTTAATTAAAAATGCAACTTTGGAAATTTATTTTTATCAATGGCACACTAATTTTCACCCTAATCTCTTCACATTTTAATTGCATTAGCTTCAATATTTGCAGGTATACATTGTGTTTTTTTCTTTTTAGTGAGATGAAACTTGTAAAAGGAAATATTAAAAGTGATATGAAGGGCCATCTAAAAATAAGATCGTCATACAAAAATTATATGATGGGTAGGGGGGCCTGTCAAATTTAACCACTGATAACTGGGAACTTCTAATCAAAATTATAAATTAGACAATCAATTAATTTAAATTTATAAATTTTAGTGTAATTGGTGTACTGTTAAAGTATTCCTAGATGTTAAGTCACTTGTTCAATTCTAGACGAAGTGTTATTCTTGGATATGATCATGATGTAGCCTCACCAATACCAAAGTTATATATATATATATATCTTACAATTATTAATAATTTATAAACATATAAGTTAAATTAATAAATTCAATTAAACAAAAATATGTGTAATTTGATTTTAAAAAATGGCTAAAAGAAACAAATTATTATATTTTATGATAAAAATATAAAATTTCCCCATCGTAAATATTATCATTGGTCAATGGGCGCAGAGTAAGACACTCATTGGTTCCTTGTAGTTGTCCCACCAACTTGACCTAGGTGTCCCTCTCACTTGACCTCCAAGTAGAGGTTATAGTGGTTGGATAAGAGTAAGATATGTACATCTAGTTTCCAATTCCTCTAATCCAAAAAATAATAACATGTTTTTTAATATTGCTAAAATATATATAAATACAAAATATTTTTTTATTTTATTTTTTTAATAATCCATATTGAAAATAAAATTGTGAAATTAATTAAAAAAAGTAATGTATTTGATAGTGAAGTAAGCCTTGTATATATAACCTTATTGTACCTATATATAAGACTCAGGATATGATCTCGATTGGATTATTATATTATTTTTCATCCATTTCGAAACTTCTATACTAGAAAAAGTGGAGGAATTAGCTCACATGACTAATTTTATTGATATGCAGTAGTTTGGAAAAGTGGGGCTTGAAAACATCTAGGAGTAATTTGAGACATCAAATGGAATTTTTGGGGTAAAAAAATTCTGGTTAAGGGTGAATATTCACCTAAATTTGAGTCTATATGCTAAAGTTATGTCACTTGGAAGTTGACCTTCTTGTTTTGACTACCATGATTCAAGGGGATGCCATCTTAGCCACCATTAATAATGGAAAATAGGCTAACCATGTGATCTTAATGAATAAGATTATGGAAGATCTGAAAATGTAGCTATAGTTAAGAGTTGAAAGAGTCAAACTTAACGACTAGTATACTATTGGTGTGCATTATAACTAGACCATTAGGAGGAAAAGGAGTTCCATTTTATTTGAGTGCATTTATTCCATAGATTAGTAGATTAGTTGAGAGTGGATAGTGAGACAGAAAAATGGAAGATTTTTACATTGTAGTAGCCCATTGGCTAAAGGCTTCACTTCTTTTTACTTTCATCCATTTTCCATTTAGAGAAAGAAAGCATAGCAATCTCACTTTCTAGCTAGGTTTTCTCCGAAAGAGGTTTTCGAGGTTAGCACTAGTGTCATTTTATGGTTAGTCGGTTTATTTTTCTATTCTCTATTTTTTACATAATTTTCATTTGCATACAACAAACAATGGTTAACATCTCTGAAAATCTAAGGAGAAATAAATCCTCGTATTCTACATTTCATATTTTCTCATATATTTTAGTAGATATGTTCCGATAAACCTATCGAGTGGAATATCCATGGTAGTTTATGGATCAAGATAAAATTATTCACTTTAAGTATACAATCATTATTATTTTCCACATTTTAGCGAATTTATATGGGATTATTTTGGAAAAGAGGATTGACCTTTGGCTTGAACTCTATGGTAAAAGAGTTAAAGGCAAAAGAAATAAAATGCAATATTGGAGTGAAGCCAAGGTCTCCCTTATCCCCTACATTTTTGGTATATATCGTGATACCCTTGATAAATTTATCTTTATGAATTATATTCTACATGTGACTGAAAATTCAAGTGGTACAAGTAATGTGTTGCAACATTGTAAATATTTATTTTTGATTAATGAAAGAGAGAAAAAATGTTTGTGTATTATTATTCTAGAAATATATTAAAGGTTATCCTATGAGATATTAGACTCCTAATTGTTAGGAAAAAATTTCGATTCAATTATTTCCAAGGGGGCATGAGAAAAGAAAGAAAAATCCTCCATGGACAAAACAATAGTAGTGCCTCAAAAAGAATTTTAATAAACTCCCATCACACGGGTTCACCTCGCCTAAGTTTTTGTTTATGATTTTACCAAAAATAAAATAAAATTAAACAACAATCATATTATCTATAAAAGTATATAGGCACAACTATGCAAAATTACATTACATTTTAGAGTCTACAGGGGATACCCTCACACTCATACATGGAGCATAAACAAAATGGAAATATTAACAATATTAGAAACCATTGATGTAGATAATATTGCATATACAATAAATAAAATAAATTATGTAAATAACTTTTCTTGAAAATAGAAAGAAAGATTGCATAGAATTGGGTAGCTTTTTTCTTCATTGACGTTTCAAACCAGCTACCGATTCTCATCACTAAGATAAGATTGAATGAGAGAAGTTGATCTCAAGTATGGTAAATAAATATTTTAAAGGTTTAGTGAAAATATTTAAGAGCCATGCTATGGGATCGATTTTTTTTCCAGGCTAATATGTAGTTTGTAAGATTTTGAGGATAGAATATTTAATTCAAACCTTGTTATTTTTATTTCTCGGCACAAGAGAGGCAGACTAGTTTTAATGAATATGTGATTATTGGAAGGGTTTCTTAGGGTGTGTTTGATCTAGGCGAAGGAGGGGATATTGAAGTAATCTCTCCACCGTTTCAGGAAAGCGATATCAACTTTTCTCTTAGAAATTAAAGATGTGTATCATTCCAATGTACGAATTTTTTTAGTTGTGTTCCTTCCATTTAGGTGTGATATTTCTGATTTAAGACTTCTGCGATCTCTATTTTGTAATAATGTTGTTTATGGATCCATCGCATTGGATAGGTTTTTTCTTCATTGTCGTTTTGAACTAGCTACCAAGGTTCATCATCAAGATAAGATTGAATAAGAGAAGTTGATCTCAAGTATGGTAAATAAATAGTTTAAAGGCTTGTTGAAAATATTTAAGAGCCAGAGTATGGGATTGATTTTGTTTGCTAGGCTACTATGTATTTTGTAAGATTTTAAGGATAGAATATTTAATTCATATCTTGTTCGTTTTATTTCACAGCGCAAGAGAGTAGTTTTAATGAATATGTGATTATTGGAAGGGTTTCTTAGGGTGCGTTTGATCTGGGCAAAGGATGGGATAATGGAGTAATCTCTGTAGCGTTTCAGGAAAACGAGATCAGCTTTTCTCTTAGAAATTAAATATTTGTATCTTTTCTCTTAGCAATTAAATATCTGTATCGTTCCAAAGTAAGAATCTTATTATTTGTGTTCCTTCCGTATGTGTGATATTTTTTATTTTAAACTTCTGTGATCTCTATTTTGTAATAATGTTGTTTCCAGATCCATCGCATTGGGTAGATTTTTTTCTTCATCGACGTTTCAAACCAGCTACCGAGGTTCATCATGAAGATAAGACTAAATAAGAGAAGTTGATCTCAGGTATGGTAAATAAATAGTTTAAAGTTTTGGTGAAAATATTTAAGAGCAAGAGTATGGGGTTGATTTTGTTCACTGAGCTAATATGTAGTTTGTAAGATTTTGAGAATATAATATTTAATTTATATCTATTTCTTTTTATTTCATAGCCAAGAAGATCCAAGCTAGTTTTAATGAATATGTGATTATTGGAAGGGTTTCTTAGGGCCTATTTGATCGGGGAAAAAGAGGAGATAATGGAGTAATCTATGCAGTGTTTCAAGAAAGAAAGATCATCTTTTCTCTTAGCGATTAAAGATATGTATAGTTCCAAAGTACAAATTTCTCTTTAGTTACGTTCCTTCCGTATAGATTTCATACAAATGATATATATCCAATAATAATGTTTTTAATACTTTATATATTAGCTAACAACTAGCATGTACATTTAATATTTCATATATTTTTTTTGAACAAATAATATTTCATATATTTTCTTCATATGAATAATATATATCTAACAATAATGTATTTAATACTTTATATGTTTGCTAACAACCAGCAACAATAGTACATTTAATATTTCATATATTAACAAATGTATAACAAATGATTTCAAAAAACTAGATATACATTTGAAATGCTTGTCGTGTATCACTCTCAAATTTCCAATACGGAGTCCAAATTGATAACAATTTTTTCAAATTTGTTGTAAGTCTTTGGGACATAACTTTGTCATGAGAATCACAATACGTTGATGAGGAGCATGCATCTGTCCGCGTGATTGATGAGTAATTGGTGGCTTACTGATTATAATGATGAGCACTGTCTTGTTTCGGAGAGAGGTAACACAAGGCTTATTAAAATGCATTTCTTTCCAATTCTACTCATTCTAATCAACCTCATCAACCTCAACCAGAACATCACACCCCCGCCACGTTACATTGAACTATAGCAAACTCATTATGCAGCACACCCCTGCCACGTTACATTAAACTATCGCAAACTCATTTTCCACTATTACACTAGGGTCATTTTTAAGATATTTGTTTAAATAAATCTTTTGTTTTAAAAAATCAATTTTTATTTTAGTTATTTATATTAAAATTTAATATCAATTGAATTGTTTTAGATATAGAATTTAAGATAAATGTAGTGTGATACAAAAATATAAAATTTAAGACAAAAGTAGTGAGGTACAAAAATCGTTTGAGACAAAAATTTATATTTAAGAAAAAAATAATTCGAGACAAAAATATTTTAAAACGAAAATAACTTAACAAACAAATATTTTAAGACAAAACTTTATATTTAAGACAAAATAGTTTGAGACAAATATTTTAAGACACAATTTTATATTTAAGACAAAAGCAGTTTGAGACAAAAAAAATTTTAAGATAAAAGTAGTTTGAGACAAAAAATATTTTAAGACAGAACTTTATATTTAAGACAAAAATATTTTAATATAGAACATTATATTTAAGACAATGGCAATATAAGACAATAGCAATTAAGATGAAACCCATTTAAGACAATTAACAATTAAGGAAAAACCATTAGCAATACTTCCCAACAAAGTGATTGTCAAGTGATTTACATTCCATAAACTACAATTGTTTTTTTTTAATACGTGAAAAAATTAAATACAATATAAGGATAATATTTTTTTTTTTTTTTTAAATTTTCTCAATTGTTGATATATATATATATATATATATATATATATATATATATATATATATATATATATATATATATATATATATATATATATCAAAACTATACATAAAGAAATAAAATAAAAAATACAAATTCATCTATATATGGATTTTAAATCTTCATTCTTTTCACTCAAATTCCATGAGTGGATAGTGGATAATTATATTTTTAGTTTTTGAAAATAGATATTCAAACCACATGAAATTTTCTCATCTCAATTTTATTTCTTTTATATTCTATTTTTCCTTTTCCATTAAACCACATTCTAAAAATATAATAAATAAATAGATAAAAAAATATTATTTTTTGGTTGGCCACTCAAGGGGATTTAACTTTCAATCTCATGTTTTAACATAATACTTCATAACAAGGTGATTGTCAAATGAGTTACATTCCATGAACTAAAATTGTTTATTTCTTTTAAATATGTAAAAATAAATAAATTACTTCAAGTAAACTTTGATATAAATTTGCTAGAAATTAAATAAAATATAACTATAAAACAATTTAAATATTCTCTCAATTGTTATATATATATATATATATATAATAAAAAGATAAAAATTCATCCATATATGCATTTTAAACTTTCATTCTTTTCTTTCTAAATGAAAAATCAAAATTTTGATTCTTGCATATGTCTTATAGTCACATCTCAATTTTCTTTTCACTCTTGAACAAATATATCGAAGAGATAAGTAACAATACTTTAATTAATTCTTATATAAATTTTAGTATTTAAATTTTTTCTTATTGTAAAAAAACTTTCTACTAATATTGTAATATATATATATATATATACACACACAAAATGCAGTTTAATATTTTTTTATATTAATTTATTATTATGTATTAAGCATTGGTAAAGATTTTCATCTTGTAATTTGAAAACTATGAATGCATTATTAAGAAACCAAGTAATATTAGTAATTGATATCATTTCAAACTAGGGAATAACAATTATATGATTTATCTTCCTCACTTAATAGAGATATATGTAAAGAAATTGTGAAGGAGGTTGAAAGAGTACTCTAGCATAAACTTTAATTTAACCTAAAAAGCCATTTTCAAGCCCCTATAGTCACCCATATAGTCACCCATATCGAAGATTGACTTAGCACACCCAGATGGCCCATCACTATAGGTTTGTGGTTCATATAACTCATTTCATTTCATCAATTTTTTTAATCTAAAACTATGTGATTATATACTACACCTCAATTTTTATATTTCACGATCATTAAAATTCATAAGTTTAACACTTATTGAAGTATGTAGATAATAATTCTATACAATTATGCTATGCAAATGATATGAATGAAATTAATCTTATAGAATCAAAAACCTAACTGGCCTAACAGTTGTCAGATATTCAAATGTGTTACAATAAAGTGAACTCTAGTCTCATATAACAATTTAAATTGTAAGAGAACACAATTCATACAAACCTGTCATCAAATTTCCTATTTCATTACAATCATCGATCGCAACTTTGTCATAGATCAAAATTGTTTCACTTGATAGAAATAGTACATAATCTCGTATGCATGCAATGTATGAAGAGTAAAATTAAGTGAAGGAAAGAAAGTTAAGTCTAATTAAGTCTAATATTAGAATTCAAGTGAGTCAAATTTAAAAAGGTAATGCCTTGTCAAGAAAAGCTAAGTGAAGGAAAATAAAAATTTCAATTTATGTTAAAGTAAAGTTTGAAAAGTTTAGTTAAAAAGCCAAGTCATAGTTTGCATGAAGAAAATAAAGTTAGATTTTTCATGATTCCATATTTAGAAAGTTCAGTGCTTATATACTCATGGTTGGGTCATTGTAATGTGAAGTAAGAAGAGAGAATAGAAACAATTCGGTGGATGTATATGAGAGATTAATTAATGAATATAACTTATTTATTCATGAAGCTTGTGTAGTTATTTGTCTTCTGTTTTCATGTTTATCTTTGCATCTAAATAACAAGTGGTATCAAAGCAAGGTTTAACAAGGTTTCAAAGCACCAGAAAAGTTAAGAAGGTCATGAGCTACTTCCACTAAGATCCTTGGTTATTGTGAGTAGTCTACAAATCGAAGTTTACAACCATCAGTCCATAAGTAGAAACTAGAGATTGTGGAGAGTTTGTAAACCCAACTACTAAAATATTAGGGTGAGTAGCCTATAGAGCCACCACCATATCAAGAGGAAAGAGCCACCACCATTGACCAAAGAAGGAGTCTCCACCGTAAGTTGTAGCCATTAGCCTCCATAACAATATACATAGAAGAACTTAGCAAACTTGCTAGTATTTATTGGGAGCCAACATTAAAGTGAAGGTTAAAATTTTTATTTTTAAATATAATCAAGTGTATGTGATGTTAATTTCTATAAGGCTAACACAATACGGAAAAAAGGTAGAAGACAAAAGAAAGACTACAACCATGAGTCACAAAGTAAGAATGAAGCAAAGGAAGAGCCAAATTATTTTGAAGATCTCATAGAGGTTCTCTCCATAGTCGAGTCATCTAAAGGACAAGTAGCTGTAGTAGGAAAATTTGAGGATGAATGGATGAGGATAAATCTTGTAACACTTCCAAAATTTACTAGTAAAAAATTTATTTTTTAGGAACTATCAAAATGAAAACTTTTCTTTGATGTAAAGAGTTGATTTAGTATCAGTCTAAGAAACCATGTGATGAAGTATGTGATATCTTAGTATTGGATCTTATAAAACATGCATTGGATGACAATTCCTTGTGTAAGGTAGCAAAAGATACATCTTCCTAGGAAGCATCGAAGACCCTGGAAGTAGAATTTGGTATAAAGGAAGTGACATAAAGAAAAAAATTATCTTAAAATCTGTTGAAGAATCAATAGAAAGTTAACTGCAGTTCTGAGATTAAATGAGCAAGACTCTAGGAGGAAAACAGAGCTTGGAGAATCCCACACAAATGTGGATGACGGTCATAACGACTATAAAAGTGAAACCCATCATGCAGACATGCATATGGATGAAGAAAACACATAAAATATTGCAGAGTGAGAAGTTGAAGCCCCTACATATGAGGTAGAGTAAGAACATATAAATTATTGAGAACCCCACTGTAGCATGGATGGTGAAGATGATGATGAATCCCACTCTGATGAGACACATGTGGATGGTGACTGAAAAGTGAGTAGTGAATTGGTGAATCTAACAATAGTCCTTGTTGATGATGGTGAAGCTTCCAATAAAGAAGCGAATAACATGTGTGATCTAATTGGTATGATTGTAGTTTATGATGATCTCTTTGCATCAGAGTTTGAAGCATTTAAATTTGAGAATAACAAAGACAATTTTTCATATGAAGTAATTGTTTGTAGAGTTGAATGTGCATCTCTCATGAATCCAACAAGAAATGATGAATTTGGTGAAGTTGAAATTGTTAATGAGCACATGCATGCTTAGATTTATAACCAAAAAGTGGATGAAAATTATGTTGATGAAATTTGTGGTATTTTTTTCGAAACAAGGATTAATTATGGAAATATGGAAAGTGCCATGTTTGATGAATAATTGAAGGTTGAAGCTACCATTGTAGCAGAAAGTTGTAACAACCCTGGTCAAAAATCCATGTAAAGGTTAATAAAGGTAAAATAAGACCTTGGTCATGGGACACGTATTCCAAGTTGAATGTTGGGAAAAAAACATCCTAGTGGGTGTTCATTTTGATTTATTAATGGTTGTGGAAATTGGCAAAGGAAATGGAAAAGGCTTTGGAAAGGCATGAGGAATTTATTAGCATTTTATTTATGAAAATAATGGAAAATATAATAGAAGGGAGGTGAAATATCACAGGTTGAATGTGAGGAGGAAAATGAAACAAAATTATGGAAAAATGAAGAAAATATAGGCCTCATTTATAAAAAGGCTTATGAGGATCAGTTGGTAGATTTTGCATTAACTTTTTTCAGTTTAGTTTTGGAGCTCTCATTTTATTCTCTCTCTCATAGTCTTGGACTGTTGGAGTTTTCTTAGAGAACTCTTGGAGGACTATGGCATACCTTGGATTTGGAGCAAGAAGGCACAGGAAAAGCAAGAAAGTGAAAGAGGACTACGAGATCAATAGCTATAGCAGGTTTTGCTTGCAGGTGATAAGTTTCATGTATGGTTCTCTTACTAGTTTTGGCATGCATGGCATATGCATGTGCTTATTTTGTTATGATTTTTCAATGGCATGGGGGATTGCATGGATTGAAAGTGGTTTTGCCTAGCCTTGCTATTTCCTGGATAGCCATGTTGTTGTGGGTTTTACTTTTGTTTTTTTCTTGGTTTTCTTGTGCCTTTGGATGTGGGTTGAGTTATTATTTCCTAGAAGCCTTTGTTGGAAAAATTCTCAGGAAGCCCTTGTTGGGTTGAGTTACTAGTCCTAGAAGCCCTGGTTAGAAAATTTCTCTAGAAGCTCGACAACAACTGTGTGTTAAGTTACTATTCCTGGAAGCCCTGGTTGGAAAAAACGCGTTGGAGCCTTGGACAGCTTGGGTAGAGACGAATATGGTGATGGTTAGTGATGTTCGACCATGAAGTGGAATCATTGATTGAGGGTTGAGGTGGTTTGGCCTCTGGAATCCCTAGTTTGGTTTTGATTGATTTTTTTTATAAGATCACACATTCATGCTTGGAATATAGCATGAGGGTGACTGGCTGAATGAAAGATTTGGTTCATCCTAGCTTATGGTCGGGTGATTCATGGAATTCCCATACCTAGTCAGCCTATGCAATCAACGATGACAGCTCTTTATCCTTGGTATTTTATGGGTAAATATACTTGTTTATATGTGGCTTATATTGTTGTTATATCCTTGATATTTTTGTTGGTTATATATTGGTTATGATTGAGTTTTATGAAAATGATAATGTATGGCTCTCATCATGTCTGGGTTAATCACTAAATTTACAATGACTATATGGCTTAATAAATGGTAATGAAGTTATTATGATGAGGCATCAATGCTTCTTAGTGATTCTCAGATAATTGTGAGACCCTTGTGCTCATGTCTATTGTTTTAACTTGTAGTTCATGCATATTTGTGACATGTTTGACGAAATGGCTGTCATGGCTAGTAGGGGTCCACTCAAGTCCTTGCTCAAGTATTTACATTTTTATCAGTATTTTTATGTTAATTTTAATTTCTAGAAGTTTCATGGAGTTTTTGGCAGTGGCATGAGTCCTGGATCTGAAAAAAGTGGCTAAGAATCCAGAGTCGTTGGCACATAACTACCTAGAAAAGTCCTTAGTCATAAGCATGCCTTGATGTGGGAGTGACTGGAGGTTCTAAGTCGCAAGCCTACCCATGTCAAGGGAGTTATTAAGGCTTTGATGAAGAAAAGTGTTAATTTGTCTTAAGGGTTGGTCACCCGGATGGGTTGGATGGCTCCTGGGGTTTTTTTTGCAAGTGGAGAAGGACATGTTGGTTGTGTTCCATCAGTTCCACTTCCTTAACTGATATATAGGGAATTGAATAATATCATAGTAACTCTTCGTCACATGTTTTCCCCAGTTGGTCAGTTACTTGGGCAAATGTGGGAGGAGGGTGTTATAGAGTGGTATCATAGCATGGTTCCGTTCTCCTTGGGTGATGTCTAGTTTTTGTTCCCCTTGGATGAATGTGTTGTCGTATGTACATGTCGGTTGCATATAGGTTCTTGTGCTTGTGATCTATGTGCTTGTTGTGTATACATGGCATTGGTCATGATTGTAGTGGTGTTGCCATGTGAAATTTGATGGTGTCATTGTTGAATGTATTTGTTGCGACTTTATGCCAGTCGTGCATCGGTTATGTGTATCAGTGTTTGTATTTTGTTATGCATACTTTGACTAGATGATGGTTTTTGTGCATGAAGTCATTGTATGTGGTCAACATAGTCATGCATTGATAACTAGATAATGGCTGAAAATATGTTTATATGTTTAACTGATTATTATATATATATATATATATATATATATATATATATATATATATATATCTGTGTGTGTGTGTGTGTGTGTTGCGCTAATATGGTCAGTCTTGAAGATGAGATATCCTCTCCGAGCTATACTAAGGTACATTGGTTTGTTTATGATTTGGTTTATCTAACATAATATACCTTGCAAGAAGAAGAGATCAAAGATGAATAACAATATGGTAGACTACATTCTCCCTATGAATCAGATGAGTAGCTTGGTGTTGGGAACTCTTCTGACTTAGCATACAAATTTAAGATTTTGAAGGAGGAAATAAGGATTTGCAAAGAAGATAATGACAAAATCATGCAGGCATAGGAGGATATGACTACTGGGGCCTGTGGAATTAAACCCCATAGTCGCCACAATTCAAATAGAGATGACACGAGTAGGGATGTTAGGTTCTTGGATACTCCAGAAAGGAGAGGTGATGGACACATGTACTATTCTAGTTCTGGTTCGGATAGGTATCATGGTCATCATTGTTAGATCATCCTTACAGGAGAGTGATGGGGGATATTTTCCGGATGATTTCAAGAAATAAAAGCCACCTACATTCTATGGGGAAATAAAGAAAACACAAAATGAAGAAGCATGGTTGATTTGAACGAAGAAGTGCATGCAGAGTCTTGGTTAATGTAGTTGGATATAGGTACAAGGAAGCGAGTTAATCATTGGGTAAGAGCTTATGCATTTGATTTGAATGGTATATATACATCAACACATTTGAATGTATTGTCATTGGGTTCATATAACATTCTTTTAGGTATGAACTAGTTGTATCTCCATAGGACCAAAGTGGACTGCTATGAAAAAGCTATTGAGTGCTTGGATGACAATGGAGAACAAATATTCTTGCAAGGTAAGAAGAAGGAAACATCAATTAGAATGGTGACAACTATACAGATAAAGTGTAGTTGGAGGAAAAAGTGTGTGTTATTTGCAGTAGATATTTCTAGTGACAAAGATAAGGAAGCTGAGTATGTAGATATCTTGAGCAAGTACCTGATTTTACAACAGTTTCAATATGCATTTCCTGTAGATATTTCAGAGTTTTCGCCTCATAGGGAAGTGCATTTTTCTATTGATTTTCTATCAAGGGTAGCACCAATATCAAAAAAACTAGACAAGATGAGCACTTCACAGTTGGTAGAGCTAACGTTGCAGTTGAAGGAAATGTTGGACAAGGGATACATTAGGGAAAGTGTATCACCATGGGGCACACCAGTATTATTTATGAAGAAGAAGGATGGTACTCTCAGATTTTGCATTCTTTACATGCAATTGAACAAGGTTACCATTAAGAATAAATATCTATTGTCGAGGATTGATGAGTTTTTCAATCAATTGAAGGGAGAACGGTGAAAATGTGAAGTTGGGAAACACTTTTTGCCCTTTTTTGACGATGAAAATTGTAATTTTCTATGTTTTTCAACTTCAACTCCAATAAAATCATATTTTTATTGCAAATTATACTTTGACATAAAAAAACGAATTGTAGAGAATTGTCTTACCTCCATACCCATATTTAAAAAAAGAAAAATATTAACATATAGAGGGGTAAATTTCTTGTTTACTAACTGCATATACTTGAAATTTTCAGGCAAACATAAATAGTCAGTTTATGATCCCTAACTTTTTTTAGGGAAGGTTATTCATTTTTTGGAAAAAAATAATAACATCATAATTTGCATATATTTCATTAGTGCCTAGACTACTTTCCGGTAATTTTCGGATTAAATCACTATTTGTTAATATTTTTTGAAATGGACGAAGAAAAAAAACAGTGATGTTTCAGTACATTTTATGATCCTTAGATTTTCTTTTCAATGTGATCATCAATAAGAAAGATGAGAGTACCTTTTTGAAGTAGACAAGGAGAGGAAATGCAATATGATTCTTTTGAATTTTTTGGTGTCCTCATTTGAAAGTTATTAAATTTTCATTCAGTGCGATTTTTCGAACAATGAAATTCCACAGTGACACAGTTTAGTAAAAAATTAATAAAAAATTGAATTTTTTAATGAAAATCCATAAATATCACATCATCAAAAACTAGATTCATAGATGAATCTAATGGTACTTGGCTCAACATATAAAATTTTGGTTTTGAAGGTGTTTCGTCCCTCCAAAGTTGCAGGTTACTGAAAACTGCAGAATTTTCTGAGTTTTTCGTTGACTAGAAACTCTCGGCCGAGATAATGTCTCGGATGAGAAATTTATAAAACTCTCGACCGAGAAATTTATAACTCTCAACTGAGAGTTTAACCCACCTAAAGTGACATTTAACCGCGCGGCCAAACTCTCGGCCGAAAGTTTAAAAAACTCTCAGCCGAGAGTTTGCGCCCGAGAGTTTACCAATGAAACTCTCGGCCAAGAGTTTAGAAAGCTCTCGGTCGAGAGTTTTATTAAATTTTTAATATAAAAGTTTTATAAAATGTTTTAATCAACAGCCGACACAATCTTTCGGTCGAGAGTTTTATATAAATACTCTCGCCCGAAAGATTAATTTCACACACAATTCCGAACCACTGAAAATTGCAAATGTGCGAGGGTTCGAAAATTGCGAAGGTACGAATTATTTTTCTGTAAAGGTGCGAATATTTTCTGTGTAAAATATTTCTTTTGGCAAAAAAAAAAAATTCAAGTTTTTTGGGTGCGAAATATTTTTTGAAAGTTTTTGTGGGTGCAATTTTTTTTTTTGAAATGTTTTTGGGTGCATGCATGAAGTATTTTTGCATAATGTCTCTATGAAGACATAGAGTATTTTTGCAATCTTTCAATATATGAAGGCATGAAGTAATTTTGCAAAATGTCTTTATGAATTTAATTTTCTCTCTTATTGAAAGCATGATGTACTTAGTCTGAACTCTTTATGTTTTTTTAGGTATTTGGTCCAAATAGAATTGGATTTTAGGTTTCCAATTTTGTGAACATGGGAAACCAAAGGAATTGCATATCAAGGCACGATCGAAAAAGAAAATATTTAAAGGATAAAAATGAGAGATTACAAAAAAATAGGCGAGAGGAAAGGGAAAGATTAAGGCATGAAAGAAATGTGGAGGTAGAGCATCGTGAAATAGATGTAGAGGTACATGACAATGACAAGGAAATGAGAAATGTTGAGGAACTTGTCAAAAAGAATATTGATATCAATGTCACTGGTGAGTCAATTTTGTTTCTTCAATTTGAATTTTGTAATTTTTTTTAAAAACATTGTAGTTAAAAATACTTTTAAAATAAAAAATATGTATCAGGTCAATTTCAAATTAGAAGTTTTCATATTTTTTTTTATGCAGCGACAACATCAGAACCACAAGAAGATACTACCACAAATGTTCAAGAGAATATTGATATCAATGTCACTGGTGAGTCAATAGTTTCTTCAATTTGAATAAATTGTATTTTTTTTTTTTTAACATTGTAGTTAAAAATAGTTTTAAAATTAAAAATATGTATATGTTAATTTCAAATTAGCAGTTTTAATATTGTTTTTTATGTAGGGACAACATCAAAACCACAAGAAGATACTACCACAAATTTCCAAGAGAATATTGATATCGATGTCACTGGTGAGTCAATAGTTTCTTCAATTTGAATTTTGTATTTTTTTTTTAACATTGTAGTTCAAAATAGTTTTAAAATTAAAAATATGTATATGTCAATTTCAAATTAGAAGTTTTAATATTTTTTTCTTATGCAAGGACAACATCAAAACCACAAGAAGATACTACCACACATCCAATTTCACTGCAATTAATTCAAAGTTCCAAGAACGTTGTATACAACTACAAGTTTCTAGAAAATATGGATGCAACTAAAATTGAAGAATTGCGACCACCATTGGCTAAAAGGACAGTTCGAGATAAAGTCAAATCTGGATTGAAACATACTTTTGAAGGTTTATCTATCATAGCACAAGCTCAACTGTTACATGGATTTATAAAGCACAAATCTCTCAAAAATGCTGTGGAATTATTGGGCATTAAAAGTGAAAAATAGGTTTTAGAAAATGAAATGGTAACAAAAAATGTGACGTCGGCGCTTGGCATACTAGCCAAAGGGCGATCTGATGTTGTAAAGAATGCTCATAGAGCACTTTTAATAGGTGCAGTTGCGAAAGGAACTTCATTAAGTCGGTTGATGTCAACAACTTCAAAATTTATTAAAACATCAAGAAAAAGTTTATGGAGGCATTAAAAATTTAGAACTCAAATAGATGAGAATGATGAACTTGCATGTTGGGCTAATATCTGCAGACGTCCATATCATGATAGACTTCCTGATGGTGTGAGGGATAGGGTAGAATAGTTTTGGGATTAGAATTCTCGTGTGTCACCAAATGAAAAGGATCAATTGTGACACCGTATATCTAAGGGAGTTTATGAATCTCATTCCAAACATATAACACAGGTCAGTCAGGTAGAGTTATTCGAGAACTTTATGGAGAGTAATACTGATGTGAAGATTTCCCTTAGCATATTTGTGAAGCTTAAACTATGGTATGTCAGGCCAATCATTGTTTGAGACACATGTTGTTGTCGATACCATGTAGAATTCGAATTATTGTCAGACATTTGTAAATTTTGGCATAAAATATTGGTCAAATGACCCTCCTCCTTCAAGTGTTCATGAATTTTTATCAAAGATATTATGTCCATGAGATAATAATGAAATATTTTATAAAAAGGAACGTGTTGGTGGAAGAAAATGCGACAAATGTTCTCATTTGGCACTCTACGATGAAAAGTATCCCATTGATCCTAATGATCCCAAACTGTCAAATCTCAGTCTGAATTGGAAGCGATGTGAATATGTTACTTACACTCCTGTTGTAGATTCAAGCACAACTTCAAAAAAGATCACTTTACTTGATGACAAGATTCCAGTGACATCTTTTATGGAGAAGTTCATGGTGCAAATATACAAATTATTAAGCATTGTCATATAGCACGATGGTAGGATTTATAGTTCAAGAAATCATGTGAGCTGTTCCCAAAAGGAACAATATTATCAGTGGTTGATTTTGCTGAGAATTACACGTTTAGTCCACAAAAGAAGATACAAAGTGAGTATTATCATTCAGACCAAGTATCTATATTTGTGCATATTTTGTATAGACACGCAGAGCTTGCTTTCGATGGTTTTGATAGTGATGAAAATAATCATGAGGTGATTAAGGAGTACCATTTCTACATCAGTGATGATCGAACACATGACATGTTTTTTGTTCAGCATTGTTTTGATGTTATTTATCATGAATGGTTGAAATGAAGAGTCACTTTTAAAGAACATTGGGTATGGTTAGATGGTTGTGCTGGACAATTTAAATCAACAAGATCATTCTATTAGTTGTCTCGTCTTCATAAGAAAACCAGCATTCGACATACATGGAATTTCTTTGAGACAGAGCATGCGTAAAACATGCACTTAGGAGGCATCAATTGAATCACTCAGCTTCTTGACTTTCAAATTCTTTAGATGTTGTTAATTTGTGCAAGGACAATTTAAATCATGTATCGAACCCAAGGATGGCTGATGTGCACAGGTAGGTGTACACATTTAAATAACAATATATTATACATGCCTAGATATATATATGTGTATACATATATGTGCACGTATTTTGCTATCAAAAAATATTTAATATTTTTCAAAATTTGACTCATACATATATGTGTGTTTTTCTCAAGCAGGTACTTTTGGAATATTGCAATGGGTGATATTGATAGATCATTTCCATATAATACCAGTGTAATTCCTAAAACAAGAAGTTTACACTCAATTAGGAGTAAGAACATGAAAAATATACATTGCATTGAGAAACGAAAGTGCTCTTGCTTTTGTTATGCATGTATTGATTAGACAGAGTCCATCGATGAATGTGAAAACCAAATTAAGAAATTTTTTCAACCATGGAAAGACGAAAAATTGACACCATTGCCCCTATTTGGAAACGTGAGTGACAAGGAAATGGACAATGAAGTGGCTGTGATTGACAATGATTATGATCGTGTCTCTGATATGGCTAGAGAAGGTGATGTCTGCGCTATCATTGCACCAGAAAATAATCAAGAAAAAGTGCATTATTATTTATTACGATGCACTATGTCTAAATCCACGTTGTTGCAAGAGTATAATGATACATCAAATTATACATACCCAATTGGTTCAATGGTGTTAATGGGACATTTCTTTGAAGAAGTAAAGAAATGTAAAGGTCATATTATTTTTCAAGATTACCAGCCAGAGGTTATTTATGCCCAATATAGTCACTTGGTCATAGAAACTCGACTGCAGTTGAAGCAAGTGAAGAGTAGAAAAAAACAGTGACAATGGAGGTTATCGATAGATGATCATGATGCCATTCTGGAAAATTTTCCACTAGCACATTTCATATGAGTGGAACACATTGTTCAAGATGAACAATGAACTTTGATTGTAGGGTTAGAACATATAATTGTTACAATGCATTGGACTTTATATAGTTTAAGACTATATTGTGGATTGCTTGAACAAATAAATTGACATGTGGATGCTTAGATGTGTTGTGGTACGAACAATATATTATGATCCACTGGATTAGTGTGCTTTGCTAGATAATTAATATATGGTGATTTAATGTGTCCATCATGTCTACTCCTAGATGATCTTAACTCGCCCATGATCTACTAGATTAGGGTGCTTTGCTAGATAATTAATATATGGTGATTTAATGTGTCCATGGTGATTTAATGTGTCCATCATGTTTAGTCATAGATGATCTTAACTCGCCCTTTTTTTTGCATCGATATGATGGTGATCATGATCGATGCTTGAAACAATTAGATGGATGCCAAGTTAAAACCATAATTTACATGCTTGAAACAATCAGATCAATGTCAAATTAGATGCCAAATTAATAGGAATGACTTGCATTTCACCTTATGTTTCACCTTTGAAATCAGACATTGAAAGTTTGATATTATTGTTTTAGCATGTTTCTTATGGTAAATTAAATGTTTATCTTGATGTCACTCAAATGCCTATATCATAGCCTATTATACAAAATTTTTATTTGAGTTTCCCTTCCTCGGAAACCTTTTAAACACCTAATTATTACTTCGACCCATTATCTACATGTTTGAAACAATCAAATTGATGCCAAAATATTGGGAACGGCTTGAATTTCAAGTTATTTTCACCTTTGAAATCAGACTTTTAAAGTTTCGTATTATTGTTTTAGACCTAAGTATGTTTCTTATGATAGATGATTATCTTGTTATCACATGAATTCCTATAGAATAACATGTTCCCTATTGAAAGGACTTATCATGCTTGCATAAAGATACCTCCTTGCTATTGTTGCTTCATCTTTGGTTAATCATAATGCTGAGTCTTATATGAGTTAAATCAATGCATGATTTTCCAAAATTACCTAAAAACAAATGCCAAACATCAAAGTTATTTCATAACAGTTCTGTGCATTCCTATCATTGGTATTTCGATTGAGTTGTTTGCGAAATGTTGACGTGACTTTTATTATAAATTTGAGCTAATCTTCACTTCGAATATAATACAAGATCCATAGATGGAATCTGACACTAAACACTAATATATAATGTTACTTGTCACTACCTAAATCACATATCACTAGTTATTCTAACTTTCGTCATCATCCTTTAATATCACTGTTGGGTTGTTCTAATCACTGTATCTTATATGCAAGTGAAATATCTCTTCATGGAATACTGTAATGCTAATAAATTTATTCTGCTCTATTTTTTCTGTGGTCTATGCCTTTTAGTGCCCTCACATAATGATGTGTTGCATTTTTAGTAATTTTGAGGCTTATAACATCATATTAAAATTATCAGAATTTTCCATTACGCTTTGTAGTACATGTAACCATGAGCATAAGAGTGTGTAGGTAAATACGCCTAGTATTTCCCACTTAACTCCATCAGAATAAAAAATTGAAATTTAGATTTACTTATGTGAATATTATGAATATCATGCATCTTCTTCTTGTTGAAAATTCAATAACAAGTTATTTCCTTTATGTAGGAGTTAGAGGTACTCGTAAATTTCAAGTTAGTTGATCATATAATGTGACAACATACTTACCTTCCTACTGATTATTTAATAATATTTTGAGTTAATTTCTATATCAATAAAACACATATTGCCTGTTGGGAAATTAGAAAATCTCATTTACTACATTATATTACAGTTTGATAACATAATTTTTTCAATGAAAATGTCTAAAGAGACATATCTCAGATATCTAAGAAGTTTGTGTGAGCTTGCCTTTGTATCGTTAGCTAGTTAGATATTCCTTTTACGAGATAATAATTCTATATTCATTCTTCTATCCCTAGATTAATACTTTTAACTACTACAAGTCCAGAAAATGGAAACCTTTAAGTCAACATTTGTTTTTAATCCAACATTAGCCATTAAATCCAATAATATTTTAATGTTTGAAAATAGTAATTGTACAAAAAATAGATTTATAGCGGTGTTACATAGTTCCACAGTTATTGAATTATGTACACCTTTTTAAATGAAAATGAGTAAATTTGAAAAATTATTCCTCATTCATATGCTTATAAATAGAGACACTACATCTTTTCAAAATTACACATGCATGACTTAACTACAAGAATGGAATATGTTAAAGTTATACAACCACAATATAAAACACTTAATTCCTTGTCTATATTTTTCAATAGTTGACATTCAATATATTCAATCGATTATTGTCTCACATGTGAAACACTGACAAAGTTAATGCAACAACTAACAATTAATATCTCTATATTAACATGTCCTACATTCTAAATTGGCATCCAAAGTTAACCATAATAAATATATTCTACTCATCTCTTGCACTAAGTTCATATTAGAATGTGCATTTCATTTTATAAATGAAAGCATGCCTTAATAAGGTAAGTCTCTCTGGCCAGTTTCATGATACATAATGGCATAATTTGAAAAAATTGAGTCTTCTTGTGTTATTTATTGAATTTTCTTATGTTGTTTAACAAGAAAAAATAGGACAAGAGATTGCAATATCTCATCTATAGTAGGTAGACAGGACAAGACGTTGCAATATCTCATCAATGTTAGGTTGTAGAGTGCCTCTCAGCGTACTTAATGACGTTACATTGGCATACTCTCTTCACTATTGGATCGATGCAATTTGGTACAATTTGAACATGTTGGGTGTTTGTTTTAAAGGGCATTTCAGTTGTTACTTGTTTAAGGACAAACAAATAACATGATTGTCATTTCTTAAGCTGACTACAACAAGTAGTGTAAATAATAATGCCTCTTAAATTTTCTTGAATCACTCATTGTTTCAGACATCAATGACAACATTAAGTAAATTAATTATTGTTGAATGTCTAAAATGCACACTTCAAAGAGTTTAGACCTACACATGGTTTTCACACATTTCAGATATATTTTTGGCTTGCCCGATATTTGGCTCCTTGGATATCCAACTAGGACTAAGACTTTTACCTTTAAATGAGAGGTTGAGTTGCAACACCTCCCACTTACAACTTGCTTCTTAGTCCTAGGATGACTTCATCTCCACCCCTTCAACTATTACAATTAGGTTGAACAATAGCATCATCATTCTAAGAATCCACATGTGAAATCCACTACCACTAAATCATTCTAAAAGCCTCTGAGATTTCCATTATAGTGACTATGCACATTTTTATATCCTTCAAACTCTTTAGAACACTGCTCATGCCCAAAAACTAATAAATTTTTAATCTCTCTAAAAATTCCTTGCAGATTTATGGACATGCAACAATTTTTTACAAATTTCTATGACAATATCCCAAAAAAATTCTTATAACTTAAACATAATTCTCTTTAGCATCTTTCCATCTTACTTTGCAACAACTTGAGCTTACTTCAACATTGTTTAGCTTCTCCCATCACTTTCCTTGCTCTAATACCATGAAAAGCCCATGACACTACACAACAGTTGTATTTTATCACAAGCCATATATTTATAATGCATCAAACTTTCCATTTAACTATTGATGCTAATCTTCTCCTATCCTCTTATCTAGTTGCATTATTCTAATTGCACGTCCACAAACTGCAGTGGTTTATTTCTTTATTGCATTATTCTCTAAATTGTTCATTTTTTTCGATTCTCGAAGGTAACTCCTAATTATCTATTTCCTATATTTAGCTACTTCTATTTTAACATGAACAAAAGAAACTGAAAAGGGAGAGCTTTCTAGAGCTAGACAACATCGCTAACGCACTCAGAAGTAGAAAGGAAGACGAAAGGAAGTCATCCTAATGTCAACAAGTGACAAAACAATTCAATGGCCCACTATAAAGTACATCTTGTAACAATAATAAGGGTAAATCTTACACAATGTAGTAGAGATAAAAACCTTATAGAGACCACTCTTAGAAATAGGAATTTCCAATAATGAAGATAAAGGGAAAAACCTACAGGATATATTACAAACAAAAAGTCTATAAAAACCAGTCTTAGGAAAAGGCATTTCCTATGATGAAGGTGATGAGACAATACCAGACGGTTGAAAATACCATACTTGATAGGAGGCCTTGCGACAGTATTGGTATATCATGCAATTTGAGTTTGTTGCACACACAAGCATGCCCTCAGCCACCAACCATGCACCCTCAAGTGACAATGTCCACATGTGTGCTTGTGTTCCATCATTTGGCAGCCTCAAACCTATTCATCCCCTCCCACCAATTAACTCTGTGCTTTTTTCAACCCCTGTCACGAATTAAACTTGTCTTTATTGTGCGTTCTCGGGCCAATCAACCCCGTTTTATTGCCTTCTTCTAGCCGACTTAGGACATGTGTTAAGAGTCTCTTTCATCCACATATCAACTCCTGCTTTATATTTTCTATGAACATCCATGCTTTAGCACCGCTACAAGAAATCACATTTCCTTCAAATATTGGCACAAATTTGTAAAAGAATTATAATCGATTTCAACACAGTAAAAAATGTATAATAAACAAGAAAAAAAAACATGTATTTTAGTCACCTTATTTGTGATACTCACCACTTGTCATAAATTAAAATGGATAATAAAAAATATTAATATGAGGTTCATCACTACACAAATTTTTCAATCTGAATAAAAGAAATCCATATTGTACTGCTGAAACTTTATTTCCAAAATATATCAAATATTTTCAGTCTTGGTTTCTACCAATTTTCTTGCAGTATAGATTACAGAAATATCAAGGCTACAAACTATTTATTAGGCTTATAGCCAATTTTAAATATCACTAATTACAGAAATAGCAAGGCTATGAACAAATTCCTCTTATTTGATCTCATTAGGCTTATAGCCAATTTTAAATCTCACTAATTTGTTCACTAAACCTTCATTTGTACAAATTTGGGAACCTTCAATAAATCTTTCCAGCTGTACCATATTGTCAGCTACCAAGCCTGATCACATTTAACTCTGTTTTCAATTTCTTAAGCTGCGCAAAAAATCTTATAGCTTCCTCTCTTTCTTTTCATAAAGATTGTTGTTGTTCAATCTCAGCTTCAAACTCAGTTTTCCTTGCTTCTAGTGTGGCATTGTGATCATCAATGAGATTTTGGATCTCCTCCTACAATAACAACAAGATTATTATGGAATCCCATCAAAAATTAAAAAATAAAACAATATCTGAAATCATAAGATAATTACAATAAAGAGCATGATACTAAAGTAAGAATAAGGAACTGGAGCTGCTGGATCCTGGACAAAGTGCTTGCGTTGATTAACAGTAAGCAAGGTAAAGTATTCTCCTATTAATCTTATTTCACATCAGAATACAATAAATGCATGATGCTACAATGCTTAAAATAAATGTTCCCAATTTAATAAATCATCCACACAGATCATTTTTAGAAGAAACTCACATTCTCTATACTAACAAGTTTTTCTTGTAAGGCATACAACTCTTCTTCTTTCTCCTTAATAACAATTTCTCCTTTAGCAACATCCTGCACAGGGGAGGAACAAGTCACCATTGACATAGTGAGTTGTGTCAAATTCAACATGCAAATTTAAATAAGAGTTGTGTCAAATTCAGCATGCATCGGGCAAGTTAATGTTGAATAGTCATGTACCTCACGTTTAAACCATTTTCTTTGATGAGGTGAGTTTGACTTTAAGTACAATCCCAACTTTGCAAACTCTCCTATATATATATATATATATATATATATATATATATATATATATATATATATATATATATATATATATATATATATAGTGTTGTAATTGTAATCTTGTGATCAAAATCAAGGGTTTCATTGAAAAATTGCATGGGTATAACAATGCAAAGTTGGAGGGTTCAGATTATTAAAAATAAAATAACAAAGATAATATTGTTGTAAGATTCCACATAAGAAATAATTGAGATAAGATAATATTGTTGTAAGATTCCACATAAAAATAATAAATTTTAGATAATATTGTTCTAAGATTCCACATAAAAATAAAAAGGCTAGGCTAGATTGGATGAAATGGTTAGATGCATGCACTATAACTCCCAGCCTCCACAAAAATACTTTGAATCCACCAATATTGATCATTTATGGAATGACGAAGATACATGTGAGTGTGGCCACCCTTCATTTTTTAAAATATGTACAGAAGTATCTCGGTGTTTCAAGCTTGTGCAGTAGTCGTCATGTTTCAACCAGTAATTTCAAAATCTAATTTTCTATAAATCATCACTAAGAATTCAATATCTGCAAGCCTGATTAGTAGCATGCAGGTGTCTAAAAGTCACAGACCATGATCATCAATGGTGAAAGTTAACATTGCGTTATTTAGGATGAGAATACTCCACTTGAATATGATTGTCACTAAATAAACAAGGAGATGATTGTCATATATTTTGTGACTACCTGGAGAAGGAAAAGCAACAGGAGATTCTCATTGATGAAATGACCATGTTCTTAGATGACTGTATTGTTGCTTACCTTGCCTTTCCCTTGCCAATGATATCTAAGCAAGTAAGGGAAAACACTTTTTGTCCATGCTAACAAAATAGATTAAGATAGGGCATACCGAATTAAGATTTTGACAACCTCCATGATAATCCAAATATAAACTGATGTAAATGGATCCGGGTATAACTGATCAAGTCCTCCTAGTATTGGTTCCTCAACGATCGATGTCCTACAAGTCTGAGTAACACCCTCCATGATTTTTATTCAGCATCTGTGATGATTTTCCTTCAAGGAAAGGCTACTAATTTATTTGATATACCTCCTAATTCCTTTTCCACATGTGTTGAAATTTGCTATTGGTTAAATTAAACCTTTAGGAAACCTTAAATCCTAGTATACTTCGTCAAAATTGAAAAAAATAATTACTTTCAACCATGGAGAAACTTTCCTTTAACCTCCGCTTTACCAAGATTTACAAATTTATTACCGAGGTTATTAGACCTATTAATTAGGCTACTATGATGCATTATTAAAATATCTTGCCTCCTCCCTACCGTAATCGGTTAGAGGAGAAGAGTTTTTATAACTTAGCTTTAGCCCTGCATACCTCCCTTGAGTTCGAAAAACAATCCTTGAGGATAGGGATGCCTCTTGATGATCCCGAAAAAAAACTGACTTTTCTGTTGTCTTACAATTAGTCTAGGACATGAACAACAAGATGATTTATTTCAAAAGGAGGTTGGTAAAAACACATGCAAGAAGATATTGAGAAGGAACCACATCTTACCTTAGCAATATTTCTCCATAGCAGTGATACTCACTCTACCCTTTGCACATTCTCTCTATGTTAGCAAATGCTCTCGAAGCTATTTTTAAAGAGATTGCCACAGATCCACAGTAAGAACAACCTTGTAGTCCCATTGGGGGAAATGACACTGGGGTTCTTGATCAATAATAGAACAATTCAAAGAATAATGGCATTGATGCTATGAAATCCAACTCTCTTTAAATCAGTGAGGAGGTTGCTATATATCTATCAGAATAACACACAAAAAAAACACTAATGAACACATTAAACTAGATTTATTCATTGCACAAAGTTGAGACAAGTCATATTTCTTGTGTTTTGTCTATCCTCCAGATTTTGATGATGAGGTTGGTTGTGACCATAAAGACAAAAGGATATAAGCCAGCTTATTGAGAAAATGCAAGTGATAGAGCATCCCCGCAATGGAATTGATAAAATTCAAATGGAGTATTCCTTGAAAATCCACTAGACTTTGATCACAGTCATAAAAAAAAAAATGGGATGGCCCTAGAAGGGAGAAGACTGGTGGCACACATGATCAGAGAAAGTTTTATTCTAATTCCATAAAGGAAAAATTTGAACAATCTAATGAATATGACAAAGTTGAAAGTTAACATTGTGTTCTTTAGGATGAGCAGGAGACTCTGATCTCAAAGCATAAATCGAATTAATAATGCACAATATTGTATGAATTCTAATTCTAAAAATTATGGAGCCGATCTCATACTAGGAAATTAGCCATGCAATACAAATTATGATGAAAAAACTATGGACCCAACCTAATTAATTATCCAATGAAGGGCATTGGAATCCAAGAAGCATTGAGCTGATGATCTGCAAAGTGATTAATACTCATTGAGCCTTTCTAAGCTTAAAATAAATGTTCCAATTTAATAAATCATCCACACAGATAATTTTTAGAAGAAACTCACATTCTCCATACTGACAAGTTTTTCTTGTAAGGCATACAACTCTTCTTCTTTCTCCTTAATAACAGTTTCTCCTTTAGCAACATCCTGCACAGGGGAGGAACAAGTCACCATTGACATAGTGAGTGTAAGTTCATAATTCTTACCATTGCTTAAAATAAATGGGTATATGACTCTTACCACCCTTATAATGAAAAAGGATAGAGATATCTTATGTCAAAAATTTATCCAAACATCTTCATGCCAAGAAATAAACATCTAACCTTATCATTATTGCAAAAATTAGCATAAAACAACTCATTACATCAATGACCTTTCATATCCATGATTATGATACACCAGATCAGATGGATGAGAAACTGACAAAATTGTCTTCTTAGATATCCATATTTTATCCTCAACTTATTTGTGGAGCTAGAAAAAAACAAGGTCGATTCATGTTGGTCTACAAGAGCCTCTTCATTACTTCAACTCATTAACGTTGATATTTACAAACCACCCCTATGCAAATTTTTACTGGGATACCAGATTTTTTATTTGGAAAAAGATACACTCAGCAAAGATTTTATATTTGAGGATGACTATATCCCAGGTAATTCAAATGAAATTGAAGTGCCATTTATCAATCTTCTCCTTATTTTAAGATGACACCTTAGCATACCAAACCTAAAAAATACATAGATGAACTCTCTCACATGCTCTGCCTATTCAAATAATAGATCTCAATAGAAGTATATCAATAGAACCTTATTACTGAAATTGTAAGAATGACTGCAATTAAAGATACCAAGGGAATTACTCTCAATTTAGCCTTGGAATGATTTCCAAGTCTGATTATGCCATGGATACTGGCTTCTTGCTTGATCTTAAAATCTAGATAGACTAAGGAAATTTCAAATTATGCCAAGTTTCTTCTCAGCCACAAATACTACATCTGATGTACTGAATTTCTTCCAAGGTTCAATATTATTGCAGAAGAATGTCGCAAATAGTTAATGAAATTTAAAACGGTGAAGAAGAACTGTCTTTTTCCCTCCAGGTTCTGATGCTTGTCATTAAATATTGAATACTTGCTGCATCCTTGAGTTATGCTAATGAAAGGTCCAATGGTCAACCTGACTTCTTGTAGTGATTCTTGTCACAAGGGAGGTCTGGTCTTTAGATACCTACAAAATGTCTTCCTTTAATGATGCTACTATAGTTATTCAAAGTAAAAAATTCATTCTTCTAGAAACTGAACAAGGATCGATAAGCATGATGCTAAGAAGATCAAATTGTGACTGCATATATGAATGCTGACACTATTGAAGGAACTTGATTGTGAAGAAAATCAATACAACCCAAAATGATCAAGATCATTGATATTTTAGATGGAGGATATTGTAGCTACTCCACTACAACATCATTCTCGAATAGGATTCCTGACACCATATATAGGGGAATATTATTGTTTTGTATACAATGCAAAACTGAATGAATATAGACAATATGAATAGAGTTGAGAAGCCATATCTGAATTGATGGATGCACTTCCATATATTCATGTATTGTACCATAATTCATATACAAATGATGAAATTGAGGTCAAGATTATACTATTGTAATAGAAATACCATATTGCAGCTATTGCACAGTGAAATCCATACACAAATTTGAGAGTATATAGGAATGGGTTATATGCATTATTGCCAATATGGGAAACTCTACCAATGTAGAGTAATATGAGAAACGCATATATGACTGAAGCAATACAAAATGTCATAATGAAAAAAATCATACTAAATCATATGCCATATGACATTATAGGAAAATCATACCAAGACCATAGCTATTTAACGAACATCCAATTATTTCAGAGGTGCGGTATCAAGAGCAAGACTGAAAGAGACTGAAAAGAAGTTTTGTAACTCACTAAATCAATATTGTGAGTTTATGACCAACTATACTTCCTTATTTTGTTCAACAACAAGAAATTCAAAGAAGTGAAGCAGTTTTGCTGTCTCATCTCAAGCTTCTCCCTAAATAATCATTGTTTGTATGATAATTGTTGCCTCATATATAACAAAATATACTTGATCTTAACTGCACTATACATTCGGATGACTTCAGCCTAAGCTAGGCCTCAAAACGGACTTTTATGAGTTGCTGTAGAAGCAATCCCTTCTCTGTGGCCTAGAGCAAAATGATAATCTCCTTCCAGGACAAGGAACCACCCCAAACCTACCCTTTTATATGGTTATGTTTTCACTTCTCAATCAAACCTACCCTTTTATATGGTTATGAAGTTTGGGGAACATACCATATGGGAGTATAATGAAAAAGGATAGAGATATCTTATGTCAAAAAGTTATCCAAACATCCTCATGCCAAGAAATAAACATCTAACCTTATCATTATTGGTGTAATGAAAATAAAACCTACCTATTATAATTTAAATGTGACCTCTGCATTCATGGATGCAGTGACAGCACTGGGATTTTGGGATGGATGAGAAACAAAATCATTCTTGATACCTTAGTTATTTTCATTCCCCAACTTATTTGTGAGTTTAGAAAACAAGGCTTTCCATCTGTCGGCTCACAAGAGCCTCTTTCACGATTTCTAACCTTCACTATTCTGGATATTTTGCAAACCCAAAATTTTGCAAATTTCGTCTTTTGACATTTAAATTTTTTATTTTGTGCACAGACACCTTAAAAGATGTTATATTTGAGGATGACTATATCCAAGGTAATTCAAATGAAATTGAAGTGCCATTTATCAATCTGATCCTTATTTTAAGATGACACCTTAGCATACCAAACCTCAAAAATACATAGATGAACTCTCTCACATGCTCTGCCGATTCAAATGCCAGATCTCAATAGCAGTATATCAATAGAACCTTATTACTGAAATTGTAAGAATGAATAAAATTAAAGATACCAAGGGAATTACTCTGAATTTAGCCTTGGAATGATTTCCAAGTCTGATTATGCCATGGATATTAGCTTCTTGCCTGATCTTAACATCTAGATAGACCAAGGAAATTTCAAATTATGCCAAGTTTCTTCTCAACCACAAATACTACATCTGATGTACTGAATTTCTTCCAAGGTTCAATATTATTGCAGAAGAATGTGGCAAATAGTTAATGAAATTTAAACCGGTGAAGAAGAACTGTCTTCTGCCCTCCAGGTTCTGATGCTTGTCATTAAATATTGAATACTTGTTGCATCCTTGAGTTATGCTAATGAAAGGTCCAATGGTCAACCTGACTTCTTGTAGTGATTCTTGTCACAAGGGAGGTCTGGTCTTCAGATACCTACAAAATTTCTTCCTTTAATGATGCTACTATAGTTATTCAAAGTAAAAAATTGATTCTTCTAGAAACTGAACAAGGATCGATAAGCATGATGCTAAGAAGATCAAATTGTGACTGTATATATGAATGCTGACACTATTGAAGGAACGTGATTGTGAAGAAAATCAATACGACCCAAAATGATCAAGATCATTGATATTTTAGATGGAGGATATTTCAGCTACCCCACTGCAACACCATTCTCGAATAGGATTCCTGAAACCATATATAGGGGAATATTATTGTTTTGTATACAATGCAAAACTGAATGAATATAGACAATATGAATAGAGCAGAGAAGCCATATCTGAACTTCCATGGACATTATTCAAATGAATTCAATAGCACACAAGAATACATATTGGATGTAACGTCTCTTCCTTCCACCCTAGAATTTTTTTTTTCTATTTATAATTTAGTTCAATGCCTCTATTGGCCACAACTGTTCAATTTCATTTTCGAATTTTGTCAATTAAGATCTGGTATGGAGTAGAGTTACTATTCTTCCTATTACTCTTGGGAGTATAGTTTTTTATTGTTTTCTTCCACTAATGGTTGTGGCTGATAGAATTTACACATATATTTCACCATCTCTATTATATGGTTGCACTTACTCCCATGCTTGTCTATATATGCATATTGTAAATTATACATATGCTCTACAAGTAAATTGGTCCTCCCACATGCCAATTTACTCATAAATATTATGCACACCTTTATAGGCATATTAAATCTACGTTTGTATTCCATAGCATTCTCTTACATATTAGATATGGTAGTCGATGGGTTTTAAGTCTTTGTTTATTTCAATTCTTATTACCCCATTGTCGAATGGCGAATCATTCAAGGTCTATTCATATTTACCCTCCTATCAAGGTTATGAAATTATGGTGAGCATTACCATCGCATCGTTTATTCTTTACGTACATATCTCTTATGCTGAGTAACGTGGAGATGCGCGCATTTAATTTTCACTACGTTCGTAGTGTCTCGTTGGCATGGTTGACTAAATTATTTGGCCACGTTAACTTGTTAATCCACCTCGTCATCTTATTCGTTGACACTTTGTTAATTTTCAAGTTTATTAGTTCTGCATACGTCCATGTTTGAGGATATATGTATCTATATGTTGTTCATGATATGCCATGCCAGAATGCATTTTTAATACGCTGGACATGTGATATAATCGATGGTACTGTGGTGTAGATTCCTTAGATCGACATTTACGTGTTGAACTACTGTGTATTAAATGCCAATTTCCCAAACTCGATCCATGGCTAAGCCGTGGATTCCAGGCCACTTGGATGGTGAAGATCATACCTGATCGTTAGGGTTTCGTCGGTTCTTGGATTTGGGACATTCGTATAATTATATGTGTTATTTGTTGAGGTGGTTCTTTCTCCCTTCATTCGTTCTAGTTGCCTCCCGGTGGCGAGACTCTGCACCTTGGAGGAATTGCGCGTAGACGCTTCTAGACTTCGGCGTAGCTATGCCCTCAACGTATGATGTTTCAGGTATGACGTTTATGCACGTCTCTAGTTTTTAATGTTAGTCTTACACTCTATATTTATATCTGGATATGGATTTTTCTTTCCATACAAACATGCTCTGTTGCTCGAGCGAGAGCTAAAATTAAAATAAATTCCTTTCCATCGTCTCATTTACAGTCAATGTTTCATATTGGTCAGTTGGACAAACCTTTGGTAGAGATTTTTCTATTCGAGGATGTCGATTTTTCTTTTTTTAATTCAACATCTCTTCTGCTACCTCATATGTCTTCCTAGGAACGATGGGTGGGATGAATGCTCTATCATTGCTGAATAGAAGTTTACCCTCTCTCCAGTGTCCTTCGAGGTTGTTCTAATGTTGTTCAAATGGTGATAGGTGGATCTTACTCGTCTCAAGCCTTACCCATGCCCTGGGTAAGTGATCAATTCCGATTTTATCACAGAAACTATGGCTTTCTCATTCCCAATTGAAACTCCTATTCTTTGAATTTTTAATATGATGTCTCTACTTCTATTGCAGGTCGTTTTGAAGGGAATGAGGTTCTCCTTTGCCAGGTAACCAGTTATTACTTTGTTATTATTTCATTCTTGATAGAATTTTTGTCAATTACTCTACTCGTATTCTCATTGTCGATTGTTTCTACTATAGGTATTTCCGAACGCTATACACTTTTCCTTTCTCGGTGAACCATGAAAGGCGTGGTTTCATTCGACACTAATTTTAATGCACTTGGTGTTTTTAGGTCGGTATTCACAGTGTACTGGTCGGAGAGAAGCCAAACTCTCATTATGTTGTTCTACATAATTTATTCAGACAATTTAAAATTTTCATTGTCATAAAAAGTGTTTATTTTAATATTAAACTCGGCCAGAGACTGTGACTATTAATAATTTGTCATTTGAAAGATGAAATTTCCTGTATATCAAGTTATGGAATGTTATGATGGCACTATGATATCCTATTTCCATAAGTGGCTGCAACATTTGATATATATATATATATATATATATATATATATATATATATATATATATATATATAGGAGATATCTAGTCTTCATCTCTGTTATTATGGACAACTCAATATTATATAATTTTTTTCCTGTTTGATAAGGGCAGAGTTATGTTACTCTCTCATGATTTCAGATGTCTAGTTTATATTGATACTCATGATGAGAATTTTATTCCTGTTAAATCTGTCCGTTTCCATTTGCTAGATAGAGCTGATAGTTTTGCAAATCTTATATTGTATTTATGCTTCCTGTAATAATTTCCTTACCACAGTAGGAAATGATTTATTTCACCAGGGTACTTACCTCTGAAATAAATTTTTGGGGCTTGACATCTGTCTTATGTAGTTGTATGTATTTATCTACTTCAGTAACATACCCTTTTCCCTGTCTCTTGACTTAAATTTTGCAGATATTACTTATTGGATAACTAATAATAGGTTTTGGAAATCTATTGGTTGATTTTCTCATCTGTTTAGTAGGTTTTATTCTCTAGCTAATACTTTCACTAGCATTATTAATTCTCATTTGTTTTTTTGTTCATAGATCTGATACACTGTTAATTTCTACCTTCCCCAGCTTATATAGTTAGCAGGCCTTTATTACAATTTCCATGCAATTCTTATTTTTCCAACAAGTATTCAATTTTGATCATTCCTTGGTAAAGGATGTTAGTCATAGTTTTATACATAGCTTTCAGCTCACAATTATATACAAGTTTGGCAATTGTGTTTAGTTATATTTCATTGCTATTTAAAGATTTCCATGGTACTAAAGTATGTTTCCTTCCATTCTGTCCTCATTATAGAATAGAAATTTATAAATAGTCATGCAATACTATTTTGGAAATCTATGTCTCTGTACCTCCCTTAGTACTTCAGAAATCTATAGTTCTGCTCTGTATGTGCTTAATTCCTCCTGCCCATAGGTTTAGGGGTTTTCAATAGTGTGGAATGAATTAATTCTATATTTTTTCCAGAAACAGATTAAAGTTACATAATTAAAAATTATGAGGTAACATAATCTCCAGATTTAAACCAGGAACTGGTTTAGAGTATCTGGCTGATTTGCCCTCATATTTCTGGTTCCTACAACCATGCAGGACTCATAGAATTTAATTATTCTACAATTCTGTAAAGGTAAGGAACACCAGCACAAACAAAACATTGCAAGAATTATACGGCTACAGTCACTAACCTTTACACTTAACAACAATTAATTTTAATCATTCATAACACTGTGTGCATACCACTTTGGTATTTGACTAGTCCTCCCAACCATAGAGTCCCTCTATCTCCAGAACTCACCCCCGAGCTGAGATCACCTCCTAGAATAGACCAACCTGCTAATCTATTCAGGAACAACTTATTTAAGTTTTTTCTCCCCAAAGCTTGTTTCTAATTCTGCGTTGAGAATATCAGGATAATTTTCTTCCTGTTTGCCTAGGCTACCTTATTTAGGGACTTTAAAGCTGCTTTCTGCTTTTCCCAGCTTTTTACCTCTTCCCAACTACTCTCCACATCATTGGGGAAACTAGATTTTCCTCAAAATCTAATTTGGGAATAAATTATTTCAAGGATTTTTGAAATATTTTTGGGGAAATATTTTTCCTCTTTCCATCCTCATCGATTTATCAAGTGATCTCGTAATTCTCTTTTTGATCAATCTGCACAGAATCTATTTATTTACTTTTCATAATTAAATATTTAATTACATCCACACAATACTTGTTCTTTGGGGTCCACTCCCCTTAGGATTAAAGTTCAAATGTCTAGTTTTTAAAGTCAAAAACATAAACTAGGAGTGTTACACATTCCCCCTCTGAAAGCAAAGACCATCCTCAGTGTTGGTATCTAACTACTAGAGTTCATTTTTTTTTTCAAACAAAAATGGATATTTTTCCATAATTTCAGCTTCTCTTTCCCAGGTAGCTTCTTCAGCAGTAAAGTGCTTGCACTGCACCTTTACTCTTGCTACCGTCCGATTCCTTAATTGAATTTCTTCCTGCTCCAATATTTGAAGCGGTTCTGGAAGGAAATCCCCTTCTGGTTCCACCTGTATCACATTCCAATCAACTATGTGAGAAGCATCATGTACATATCTTTTTAATAATGAAACATGAAACACATCATGAACTCTAACATGGGGTGGTAAGGCCAACTTGTAAGCCACTGGTCCCACCCTTTCTAATACTTCAAAAGGACCACAATATCTAGGAACTAGTTTTTCACAACTTCCAGCATAAAGTGTGATCTTTTTGCGTTTAATACGCAAATACACATGTTCCCCACTTTAAATTCTCGATGTACCCTCTTCTTATCAGCATAGTTTTTCTGGCGATCTTGTGTTGTCTTGATGTTTCTTTGTATTTTTTTAACAATTATTTCCATTCCTTGTAAGGCATCTGGTCCCAACATTAGTTTATCCTTAGGCTGGCTCCAGCTCAAAGGAGTACGACATTTCCTTCCATAGAGTGCCTCAAAGGGACTCATTTTGATGGAGGATTGATAGCTATTATTATAGGCAAATTCAGCTAAATGCAAGTAGTCTTCCCATTTTTATGGCCTATCCATGACATACATTCTCAACATATCCTCCAAAATCTGATTAGTCCTCTCTATCTGACCATCGGTCTGAGGTGATAGGCAGTACTAAAATTCAACTTAGTGCCCATACCTCCAAATAGACCTTTCCAAAAGGATGTTGTGAACTTAGCATCTCTATCTGAAACAATCATCTTTGGGACCCCATATAATCTTACTATTTCTTTTAGAAACACATCTACTACTTGCGCTGTCCCAAAAGTAGACTTTATAGGTATGAAGTGTGCAACTTTTGTTAAAGTGTCTACTACTACCATCACTGAATCATGTTGTTATTTAGTTTTGGGTAACCCTGTTATAAAATCTATAGAAACTATGTCCCATTTCCATTCTACAGTCGGCAAAGGGTTTAAAAGACCAGCAGGATGCTGATGCTCAACTTTAACTAGTTGACACTCCATGCATCTAGCTAAATATTTTGCTACATATCTTTTCATTCCTGGCCAAAAAAACTTCTTTTTCAAAGCTCTTAACATTTTCTGATACCCAGGATGCCTTGCATACGGCTGTTTGTGATATTCATCTAGAATCTCTCTTTTCAAGGACTCCACATTGGGGATATATAATCTGTTTTTGTAGCAGATCAACCCATTTTGGTTTTGAGTGTAATCATCCATATCTTTCTTTCGTAGTTTCACCTGTAGTGTTTCATAATTTGGATCCTGGTCTGCTGCCTTTTTCACTAAATCTTCTAACTCCAAATTAGCACTACTTCTAATACTATTTATATTTTTGCAAGCATTTCCGCTCAAAGCATCCGCAATTTTATTTTCTTTCCCTCTGATGTGTTTTATGTCCATATCAAATTTACTCATAAAAGACAGCCATCTGGCCTGTCTAGCATTCAAATCAATTTGGGAAAATAAATATTTAAGACTAATATGATCAGCCATCAATGTAAATTTTTTTCCAAGAAGATAGTGTCGCCACATCTTCAAGGCATGAATAACAACAGCCAAATCCAAATCATATGCACTATTTTTCTATTCATGTGTCTTCAGTTTCCTAGACTCATATGCAATAACTAAATTTTTCTGCAAAAGGACTCCTCCCAACCCCTCTCTGTAGGCATCTGTACATACAACAAATTCTTTATTAGGATCTGCAATTTTCAATATAGGGGCTGTGGTGAGTTTTAATTTTAAGTGTTCAAAACTGTTTTGGCATTTTTCAGTCCACTCAAATTTGACCCCCTTTCTTTGTAGTGAGGTTATGGGATATGCTATGGCAGAAAATATCTCCACAAATCTACGATAATAACCTACAATCCCCATAAATGACCTCATTGCCGTAACATCAGTCGGAATAGGCCATTCTTTAATAGCCCTTATCTTTTCAGGGTCAACAACCAACCCTTTTTCAGAAATAATATGTCCCAAGTATTGGATCTTGTCCTTATAGAATTCACATTTACTGAATTTGGCATATAATTGGTTTTCTTTCAAAGTTTGTAGCACTATCCTCAAGTGCTCTTTGTGCTCCTCCTCATTTTTGGAATAAACTAAAATATCGTCTATGAACACAAGCACGAACTTATCCAAGTACTTATTTAACACACTATTCATTAAGCACATAAAGGTGGCAGGGGCATTTGTCAAACCGAAAGGTAGGACTACAAATTCTTAGTGACCATACCTGGTTCGAAAAGTTGTTTTACTAATGTCTTCCTCCTTAATTCTGAGATGGTGATAACCAGTCCTTAGATCAATCTTAGAAAATACTGAAGCTCCTCTCACTTGGTCAAAAAGATCATCAATTCTGGGCAAAGGGTATCTATTTTTAATGGTCAACTTATTCAGTTGACGATAATCAATGCACATCCTAAAGGTTCCATCCTTATTTTTCATAAATAGCACCGGTGCTCCCCAAGGGGACACGCTCGGTCTAATATAACCCTTATCTAAAAATTCTTGCAATTGCATTTTCAGCTCCATGAGTTCAGTGGGGCTCATTTTATAATCAATTCTCACATGTTTTGTTATAGTTCCTTATTACTTTCCAAATTCATGATACGAAAAGGTCTACAAATTCTACTAAAAAGCCACTGAAATAATCATCAAAAGCATACCTTTTTAGTACTCCACACTCGGAACAATGTATGTTTCTAGGGTACCGCATCGATTGAAAAGTCAATGTCTCTTTTGGGGGGAGTTGAGGAATCTCATCTGGAAAAACTTCCTTAAAATCCCTCACTACTGGCGAAGCATCCAGCAGATTTTCTTCAGTTTTTTGTTCTATTTCTTCAACATGTACTGCATAAACTTGATATCCTTTCCTAGCTGTTATTTTTAATTGCAGTGTTGATATTTGTCTTACAGAGATGGGTTTTGGTTTTCCTTTGAGAATAAAAGGTTTTCCTTCTTCATCTATGTAATGCGAAGTTTTATCCCAACAATTCATCATAGCCTTTTTCTTTTCCAGCCAGTCCATTCCTATCAGCAAGTCATATGAGCCTAAGGGAAGAATGTTCAAATTCATTTCTGTATGAAAATCATTTAATTTAATTTATGTTCGAGGTAATTTATGTGTTACCTTCCTCTTGGTTCCAGTGGCTAACTGGACCAACCAAGACTACTGAAATTTTTTAGTTTTGAGATTGCATTTTTCTACAATTTTTGGACTAATGTAACTCAAAGAAACACCCGGATCAATCAACACAGTAACAGATTGGTCAACAATCTTACCTTCCATCTCCACCATGGTAGCTTGATGTTCTGCTTGTTGATTCTCCAAGGCTGCACTAATAGTGGGTATATTTCTTGCTATGTCATTTACTATGGTAGCTTCTCGATCTCTCATAATCATCTGAATGTTTCGGTGGGGACAATCCCTCAAAAGATGGGGTTCTCCACATCCCCGGCATTTCAAGGGTTCCCTCATTTTAACTGTGCTTTCTTTCTTATTGTCTCCATCTATTTGTTTTGAACCCACTTGGGACTAAGAAGTTTGAATTTCTTTGGGTTTGTTAAATTTCTTCTGCTGATGATCCCTGCCAAAGTTCTTCAAATAAGCTGGTTTCTATTTCTTCCCTTCGAAATCACTCTTATTTACCCAGATTTTTCCATGTTTAGTTTTTCCTTTGAGCTGCTGGTAACATAATCTAGCTTTTCTCACCGCTTCATCCATGGTTTTTCGATTATCAAACTCTATTTTCTCCTTGTATACAGTAGGCAAACAGTTCAGAAACCTTTGCACCTTTTCCTTCTCTTCTCGGATGTAAGGGACATATCTCAACAGATTTGTAAACTTAGTGACAAATTCATCAATAGTAAGTTGTCCCAGTCTAAGCTCATGAAATTCCTTTTCTTTATCATCATAATAACGTTCATTTAAATAACAGTTTTTAAACTTAACCTGGAAATCTTCCCAAGTAACTGTCTTTTCATCAATGGCATGAACCATTTTCGTCTCCTCCCACCACAAAGTAGCCTTACCTTGTAGCTGTTAGACAACTAGTCTGGCCTTCAGATTGCTTTCATATTCATAAACTTGGAAATATTTAATCATGTTCAGCAACCAGGCTTCAACATCTTCCTTCTTCTCCCCATCATAGGAGGGAGGTTTGATCTTTCAGAATTCCCCCTGTAATTCCTTTTTCTGCTTATATTGATGCCTAACAACGTCATCTTCCTCAGACTCATCATTCCTCCTCTTTCCCAAACCTTCACCTTCTTGGCTGTTCCGCGAAGTTAGTTCTCTGATGAGCTTCTCCTGCTCCTCATTTGCTAATGAAAATCTGTCATTCTGGCTTCTTAACTCAGCCATCTCTCATTCCAAACTGTGCAACATAGCCATCACTGGAGCGTTGGGATCTAGTGTATTATCTTCATCACGCAAATCAACATAAATTTCATCATTTCCAGCCATTGGAATTGTTTGTTTCAGCACCACACTGTACACTAAACGACACAGATCAGTAATAATAAAAAAAATTATAAATAATAAATACAATGAGCACATAACAACAGTGAGCACAACAAAAACAGCCCAGTGTTATGTAACATGAGCTCTGATAACATTTGTAACGTCTCTTCCTTCCACCCTAGAATTTTTTTTTTCTATTTATAATTTAGTTCAATGCCTCTATTGGCCACAACTGTTCAATTTCATTTTCGAATTTTGTCAATTAAGATCTGGTATGGAGTAGAGTTACTATTCTTCCTATTACTCTTGGGAGTATAGTTTTTTATTGTTTTCTTCCACTAATGGTTGTGGCTGATAGAATTTACACATATATTTCACCATCTCTATTATATGTTTGCACTCACTCCCATGCTTGTCTATATATGCATATTGTAAATTATACATATGCTCTACCACATTTATATGGTCCTCCCACATGCCAATTTACTCATAAATATTATGCACACCTTTATAGGCTTATTAACTCTACGTTTGTATTCCATAGCATTATCTTACATATTAGATATGGTAGTTGATGGGTTTTAAGTCTTTGTTTATTTCAATTCTTATTACCCCACTGTCGAGTGGTGAATCATTCAAGGTCTATTCATATTTACCCTCTTGTCAAGGTTATGAAATTATGGTGAGCATGACCATCGCATCGTTTATTCTTTACGTACATATCTCTTATGCTGAGTGACGTGGAGATGTGCGCATTTAATTTTCACTGCGTTCGTAGTGTCTTGTTGGCATGGTTGACTAAATTATTTGGCCACGTTAACTTGTTAATCCGCCTTGTGATCTTATTCATTGACACTTTGTTGATTTTCAAGTTTATTAGTTTTGCATACGTCCATGCTTGAGGATATATGTATCTATATGTTGTTCATGATATGCCACACTAGAATGCGTTTTTAATACGCCGGACATGTGATATAATCTATGGTACTATGGCGTAGATTTCTTAGATCGAAATTTATGTTCTGAACTACTGTGTATTAACTGCCAATTTCCCAAACTCGATCCGTGGCTAAGCAGTGGATTCGAGGCCACTTGGATGGTGAAGATCATACCTGATTGTTAGGGTTTCGTAGGTTCTTGGATTTGGGACATTCAGCTAATTATCTATGTTATTTGTTGAGGTGGTTCTTTCTCCCTTCATTCGTTCTACTTTCCTCTCGGTGGCGAGACTCTACACCTTGGAGGAACTGCGCATAGACACTTCCAGACTTCGGCGTAGCTATGCCCTCAACGTATGATGTTTTAGGTATGACGTTTATGCACGTCTCTAGTTTTTAATGTTAAGCTTACACTCTGTATTTATATCTGGATATGGATTTTTCTTTCCATACAAACATACTCTATTGCTCGAGCGAGAGCTGAAATTAAGATAAATTCCTTTCCATGGTCTTGTTTACAGTCAAGGTTTCATATTGGTCAGTTGGACAAACCTTTGGTAGAGATTTTTCTGTTCGAGGATGTCGATTTTTCTTTTGTTAACTCAACATCTCTTCTGCTACCTCGTATGTCTTCCTAGGAATGATGGGTGGGACAAATGCTCTATCGTTACTGAATATAAGTTTACTCTCTCTCCAGTGTCCTTCGAGGTTGTTCTGATGTTGTTCGAATGGCGATAGGTGGATTTTACTCGTCTCAAGCCTTACCCATGCCCTGGGTAAGTGATCAATTCCGATTTTATCACAGAAACTGTGGCTTTCTCATTCCCAATTGAAACTCCTATTCTTCGAATTTTTAATATGATGTCTCTACTTCTATTGCAGGTCGTTTTGAAGGGAATGAGGTTCTCCTTTGCCAGGTAACCAGTTATTACTTTGTTATTATTTCATTCTTGATAGAATTTTTGTCAATTACTCTACTCATATTCTCATTGTCGATTGTTTCTACTACAGGTATTTCCGAATGATATACACTCTTCCTTTCTCAGTGAACCATGAAAGGCGTGGTTTCATTCGACACTAATTTTAATGCACTTGACGTTTTCAGGTCGATATTCGTAGTGTACTGGTTGGAGAGAAGCCAAACTCTCATTACGTTGTTCTACATAATTTATTCAGAGAATTTAAAATTTTCATTGTCATAAAAAGTGTTTATTGTAATATTAAACTCGGCCAGAGACTGTGACTATTAATAATTTGTGATTCGAATGATGAAATTTCCTGTATATCAAGTTCTGGAATGTTATGATGGCACTATGATATCATGTTTCCATAAGTGGCTGCAACATTTGATATATATATATATATATATATATATATATATATATAAGAGATATCTAGTCTTCATCTCTGTTATTATGGACAACTCAATACTATATAATTTTTTTCCTGTTTGATAAGGGCAGAGTTATGTTACTCTATGATGATTTCAGATGTCTAGTTTATATTGATACTCATGATGAGAATTTTATTCTTGTTAAATCTGTCTGTTTCCATTTGCTAGATATAGCTGATAGTTTTACAAATCTTATATTGTATTTATGCTTCCTGTACTAATTTCCTTACCACAGTAGGAAATGATTTATTTCACCAGGGTACTTACCTCTGAAATACATTTTTGGGGCTTGACATCTGGCTTATGTAGTTGTATGTATTTATCTACTTCAGTAACATACCTTTTTCCCTGTCTCTTGACTTAAATTTTGTAGATATTACTTATTGGATAGCTAATAATAGGTTTTTGAAATCTATTGGTTGATTTTCTCATCTGTTCAGTAGGTTTTATTCTCGAGCTAATACTTTTACTAGCATTATTAATTCTCATTTCTTTTTCTGTTCATAGATCTGATACACTGTTAATTTCTACCTTCCCCGGCTTATATAGTTAGCAGGCCTTTATAACAATTTCCATGCAATTCTTATTTTTCCAATAAGTATTCAATTTTGATCATTCCTTGGTAAAGGATGTTAGTCAGAGCTTTATATATAACTCTCAGCTCACAATTATATACAAGTTTGGCAATTGTGTTTAGTTCTGTTTCATTGTTATTTAAAGATTTCCATGGTACTAAAGTATGTTTCCTTCCATTCTCTCCTCATTATAGAATAGAAATTTATAAATAGTCATGCAATACTATTTTGGAAATCTATGTCTCTGTACCTCCCTTAGTACTTCAGAAATCTATAGTTCTGCTCTGTATGTGCTTAATTCCTCCTGCCCACAGGTTTAGGGGTTTTCAATAGTGTGGACTGAATTAATTCTATCTTTTTTCCAGAAACAGATTAAAGTTACATAATTATAAACTATGAGGTAACATAATCTCCAGATTTAAACCAGGAACTGGTTTAGAGTTTCTAGCTGATTTTCCCTCATATTTCTAGTTCCTACAACCATGCAGGACTCATAGAATTTAATTATTCTACAATTCTGTAAAGGTAAGGAACACCAACGCAAACAAAACATTGCAAGAATTATACGGCTACAGTCATTAACCTTTACACTTAACAACAATTAATTTTAATCATTCATAACACTGTGTGCATACCACTTTTGTATTTGACCAGTCCTCCCAACCGTCGAGTCCCTCTATCTCTAGAACTCACCCCCGAGATGAGATCACCTCCTAGAACAAACCAACCTCCTAATCTGTTCAGGAATAGCTTATTTAAGCTTTTGCTCTGCAAAGCCTGTTTCTAATTTTGCGTCCAGAATATCAGGATGCTTTTCTTCGTGTTTGCCTAGGCTTCCCTATTTAGGGACTTTTAAAGCTGCTTTCTGCTTTTCCCATCTTTTTTCCTCTTCCCAACTACTCTCCACATCATTGGGGAAACTATATTTTCCTCAAAATCTAATTTGGAAATAAATTCTTTCAAGGATTTTTGAAAGATTTTTGGGAAAATATTTTGCCTCTTTCCATCCTCATGGATTTAGCAAGTGATCTCCTAATTCTCTTTTTGGTAAATCTGCACAGAATCTATTTATTTACTTTTCATAATTAAATATTTAATTACATCCACACAATACTTGTTCTTTGGGGTCCACTCCCCTTAGGATTAAAGTTCAAATGTCTAGTTTTGAAAGTCAAAAACATAAACTAGGGGTGTTACATTGGAAAATCTTCACATGAATCCCTATGGTTCATATGTAAAATATAAATATTGGATAACCTTGAATTCAGAGCAAGACACTCCTTAATACTAAATAGGCTGGTAATAAATTTCCAAAGCATCTAAAAGTAAATACCTTACTCAATCGTGATGATAAACTACTACGAGAAATATAAAAATAGCAATTATTTGAAATCAGTCACTGCCTTTCATTGTATTCAAATATAATAAAAGAAAAAATGTTGAATATAAACCTTGAACATTGATGTTGATAACTGAATAAAGTTATCCATAACTTCATAGAAAATTGGGAAAAAGTTCTTGATTGAATAAGAAAAGATACAAAAACTAGGATACAAATTCTACAAAAAAGGCAGGTGAATCTCCTGGTACACTCTCAGATATTTTTTGAATACCATAGCAACGAAGAAAGGGTAAGAGGTTACCATGGTTTAATGTAGAGTCTATGACCCAGAGACTACAGGATCTCCTTGAGGCTTAGTCTGCATCATGTCAATATCCTTTGTACCCTGAAAAGTAGAAACCAAAGTTAACAGTCAAGTTTGTGAAAATAAATATAACGAACACTATAAATATGCTTAACAAAAAGTATCAATACCTGTGTCATGACTGGAACCTCAGAAGGAATAATCTCTTTAGGTAGCCCTTCATGTGTAGAACTAACCTGAAAATTCCATAATGTTAAGACTCATACCAATAAATTTATGTGACATAAATTCAATTTCAATTTGAGATACAAAAATATAGATAGATAGTAATGAGTAATGGCTATGGCACTTATACATGATCATGTCGACGATCTACAGAATGAGCACGAGGGGAAAGGAAATGTTGTTCTAGGAATTTTGTAAACTGCATAAGTTAAATAAATATATTGGCGTCAGTTTTTTGAGACTAAATGTATATATACACCAAAAAAACATGTTAGATCAAAACCTGCTTGTACATACCTCGCCCATGGTGTGCATTTGTATTGTCCTTGATTGCTCATAGAGGTCTCTACATGAGGCTGCATACTCAATAAGCTCATCTTGCTCCATCTCCCTCAACACGTCATCTGGGATACTCACAAATGGACGCCCTCCTGCACTAGATGAAGGTTGGCTTGTCCCTAAGCCGACTTCCACCCCTCCTAAAGCAGTTGCAATATGTTCTTGTATCTTATCCCTCATTTTTGATGCAGCACTGGAGATAAGGGCTAACTCCTATGGAAGTGTAACTACCCTAGGTGGTCGAGCTGCTAAACGAGGTGCTGGAGGCCTAAACCCAACATCTCGTATAGCATCAGGTCGTTCATACGTATGACCTTTTCCAGCTCCATAGAATTTGGACCCAGTATCTGTATAGTTAGGGTCCATGTGCTCTTGGAATTGAGAAAACAACATTCTAAAAAAATATTGTGGCACCTCATCATTATTTGGGAACTTCTCGTATGCATATAGGAACTTCTCATAAATATGGGGTGCAATAATAGGATCATTGAATCTTGCAATCTTCAGACTTTTTTTTTCTTCAGGCCGCAAGTCAAATAGTGACAAGGCCATTTCTTTAGTGACCTTACTTTTGAATTCATTGTAGGAGTGGATACCAATCACTGATGCTCTCCTCCTACGCATCATGTCAAAAAAAACTTGGGTTGATGGTCCAACCCCACAATAAGTCTCTATCAAACTCTCCAAATTGTGCAAAACAATTTTGAGACAGTTTCGACTAGGGGCAGAGAGATTGCAACTTTGCAATTCATTACGCAATCTCATGGAATACTCCCTCATCCCATCAACAGTAAGTAATGATATGGTATCTTCCCAAGGCATCTGCTCAGGAATATCACCAGGATGGGTGTAAAGGGGTTCATAGCTCGGATTTCGAGCAAACTCATGAACCCTATGACCTCTACCCCTAGGAGAGCGACCACCACCACCTGTAACATGTTAAATTATTGCACATATTAAAAATTAAATAACTTATAAGGAAATTTTGTATTTAAAAAACTTGTTTGGTAATTTGAAAATACCTGCTGGAAAAACTATCTCTTCCTCTTTGTTCATACTATGGTCCCCTGACGAGGAATGAACGTGTCTATGGCCCACTGTACAAAACATTAAATTGTTAGAATTTGGGTACATGAGTATCACAATAAGTTTGAAATTAAACATACATCAAAAAATAAATATTTATTTAGATTTTACTTGGAGAAGTATCCAATTGTGGGGTGAATCCCACAGGCTGAGACATTGTTCTCCTTTGCCCCTCACCAGCAATAGGGCCAACCCCAACTCCAACATTTGCACCTATGGAGCATAATATTTTCACATTAAACACATGTCATTTGAAAAAAAAATTCACCTGTTCAACATTGAATATAACGTAAAATTGAAAATTTTAACTAGCAATTGATCTAATGTGTACCTATGCCGTGTATACGACCCTCGTTCATGCCATGGTCCCATGGCGAGGAATGAATGTGTCTATGAACCACTGTACAAAACATTAAATTGTTAGAATTTGGGTACATGAGTACCACAATAAGTTTGAAATTAAACATACATCAAACAATAAATTTTCATTTAGATTTTACCTAGAAAAGTATCCAATTGTGGGATCAATCCCACAGGCTAAGACATTGTTCTCTTTTTCCCCTCACCAGCAATAGGGCAAAAGGGAACATGTCCTTGGGGCGCCTCTTGTTTTATTCCGTGACTGGGTGAATGAGCCGGACGAGTGCGTCCACCTGTGCAGTAAAAAAAATTCCCATTAATCAATTTTTCACAACGAACAATAAATATATCCTACTTGAAAACATGACATAACTAAACAACCAATGTACCTGATAATCCTCCTCTCATGGAGGCGTCTCTGTAGGGATCCCCTGATGGCATGGAGGGGTCTGTGTAGGGCTCGCCTGCCCCTCATAAACAAATTAGAAAACAAATTATCAATCGACAATTGAATGTCATCAACCAATTGATAACAAGTACTATATAGGTAATATGTGTGAATGCATAGGCATGTTGAAAAGTATAACTAGATCGGTCTTCATGTTGACTATGTAATTATATTCCTATGTAAAGAAGAAGTCAAAGTAATATTATCTAAAGACTAGGAACCAAGCTTTCCTAGGACTGGTACAGAAGAGTGCAAGAAAGAAGGCTTTGTCATCATTACAACCAAGATCTAATCCTTACCCTTGAAGAAGATCATTCAAAGAGAAATCACCAACACATATTTTCTCCACCATTGAAGAAATCAAGATGAAGTCTTTATCTTCACTTATCAATTAAGTATCTTTCATTCTATAATCAAATTTTGTTTAAATGACTTTTTTTTGACAGGGAGATCTATAAGCTGGTTGGGTTACCAAGATTCCTTGCATGAGGAGAATAGTCACAGTCCTCAAAGAAAGTAAGGTTAAATGTCACTTAGACCAGATTTATACAAAATTTAGGTATCAAAGAATTAATGGATATCTTCATAAGATGTTAACAGTGAGATATGCGAATGACGATAAGGTGGACAACGTAAAAAGGAGAGAGATTCTATAGAAATGTAGCCATAATTTTCAAGGCTCCTCCTCTAACTCTATAATTGTTATGGAACACTTTAGACATGTTTCTCCCATTCATGAAAAGCATCCCACAATTTCACTTTCAATTCCACAAATGAGAGAGTATTGTTGTTTTTATTCCACCTTCCTCCACCACTACTAGTTGCACTCAACACACCATTGAAACCATTTGAATAAGTACAAGGAATATTATTATGAGTACATGGCACCACATGGCACCATTTTACTGAACTTCATGAGGGTTGCAAGCACATGACTCATACTTCAAGCACCAAGCTTCAGATTTATAGCTGATTTATTTTTCCAGTCCTTATATTCATCATTGCAATGTGATTATACTTCAATTCTGAGACTTATCTTTTGACACATGACATTAGATTAGATTATAATTTTGAGTACAATGCCTTTCCTAATTATTAAAGTGATATATTTCATGCAATAAGGTCTCCAAGGTAACAGGAAAAATAGCTAGCAAATCTCTCTCAGAATTCCCACTATATCACAAAGATATACCATGACTGGGGCTTCACTACTTCAACTCAAAAGTTGTAACAAAGACAAAAGAAAATAAAACCAACTTGTTCAATCTCCTGAGATTACTTGGTATTCGAGCTAGATTATGGTGAAAGAGAAGCCTTGAAGTCAAAATCATTTGGCCTAGTTCAAGAACACTTTTGAAATGAAGGGTGAAATCATCTATTGTTACAGTAGGTCGAAAATATGAAGGTTCCCTACAACAAAAATACCATAAGAAAATATGTTACAAGGAATTTCCTTTTTTGATTTGTTTCTCCTTGCCGCCAACAATGAATTTGTCAGTTTGGGACTAGTGCATTCTATTTTTAGTCGGGTGTACCCAATATATTGATGTTGTTTGAACCATGAAAATTTGCAAGTATATTTTTGAGTCACAATTGTACACTAATTGGTTTTTGTGGACATATGACTATTGAAAGAGTAGCACCAATTGTTTTAAACATGTGACCAGAGCATACCCAAAATATCGAACTGTTAGTGAGAGTAGAGACTCATTATTTTTAAGGGGATGGAAAATTATAGCAACACCCTCTTAGATACACCCCACATAATATCTAACATGTATATATGAAATTTGAAGAATACCATGCACTAGAGACAAAGGTTGGACACAACACACATACCCTCAATTTCCATGTTAAAATGTAGGAGTAAGAAACATACCATACCCCATAAAGCAAGATAGGACAACAAAATGATATATTTTGAGTGTTGAGGAAGGTATAACCATGACCAATTAGAAGACGAGCCCTCTAACAATATTTCTTAGGAATAAGATAAAATAACAATGACCTCCTTAAAAAATCCAAATAATTGTGAAAATGTTGTGGGAAAAAACCAACTTAATGTGAGAAAATTCTTGACTCCTCAATTTACATACAGATGATTAAAAGAAACCAACTCACAATGTATACCATGTAAGAGGAATGTAATAGTCAAGGTGGGTAGCTCTTCTCTCCACCACCACTGATTACAAATACCTTGGCCACTATGAGGTAGATCCCATGATTTTATAACAATTTGACAATAGAGAATGAATCTAGGTGGGAAAACCTTTTAGAAAGTAGAGTAGGACTAGGAAATGACAAGTTTTGGTGTTGACATACTTATTGCAAACAAATATAAATACTAAATGAATTTACATGAACTATCTCTAAAGTACCAAAAGAAATAAATTATCGCAAACAAATACAAATACTTGTGTAAAAATGAGTTTACTCAAGTTAAAATGAAAGTTGGTAACTATTATGTGGAATACAAATACCTAATGAGTTCACCAAAAAAGAATTTCCAAATAAATGAGAAAATGCACTATGTATGTATTACATCAGTATCGAGACAATGAAACATAAACAACTAAAAATAATTCATGATTTCGACAAAGGCTAAAGACAGTGAGGCACAAAAAACTGAGCTATTGGAGCTTGACCCCCTAATTTTGTATTACTCCATACAAACAATCCAATAGAGAGAGATGCTATGTCATTTCTACCTCTTTCATGATCTCAAATTCCTTTTTCTTCAACTGCAATTCCATGAGTTCGAATTCAAGTTTATTATTTTCATTTTCTAAATTTAGTATTACTTCAACTATATTTACTTACTCATACAAATTACCGGCCCCTTAAACCCCTCCTTCTGAAGCTCAAGTTGTTGTGCCTGAACCTCCACTTTCAGTGTTTTCACCTCAAGAAGTTGTCTTTGCATCCATGCTATTCTTGTACTATCTTCTTCAACATCTTCTCCATTTTCATCTTTAGTTTTCCCATTTCCTGATGATTCTCTCTCCCCTTACGAGAATATGACTGCATACCATAACCTGCCAGGATATGTAGCTTGGAATAAGAAAAAATTTCTTCCTAGAATAAGTGATTGGAATCTGTAATTTTCATCAGACCCTTTTTTGTCCCCTCAGAAATATGATCCATAGAATAAATGAGATGATGATTCTCAACAACCTTTGATGTGTCTCTTCCAAGCACATCATTTAGTGCCTTAAAATTCTTGTTCATGTCATTGAATTTATCTTTGCACTGCTGACAATAAATATGAAATCCTTTCTCCTTCAATATTTTAGAAATATATTTCCACTTTCCCTTCAGCACATGAGAACTAGACTTGTTCCTATTACATTCCTCAATAAAAAAAACAAACCAATTGAATCATAAGATTCACCATGTCCCCTCTCCATTTCATAAGTTTCTAATGGTCATCAATCTGAGGTCTACATTTCATAAGTGGATGATGCTCATCACTTTCATCTTTATCTATTCAAATGAGACTATGATGTTGATGGTGATATTGGTGTTGTTGGTTCATTTGTTGTGAATGACGGTCATCACTTTCATCTTAATCTCTGGAATTGAGACTATGATGTTTATGGGGATCTTGATGTTGTTGGTTCTGTTGTTGTGAATGATGGTCATTGAGGACATCTCCAACCTCGTAGTAGACCTACTGGGCAAAGTGAAAATTGAAAACCTTTCCTCCTTGGTTCTCAATAACCATGTTTTTTTTTTAAACTTCGTTAAACCCCTATACATTCCAAATGAAACAACTGTTTTTTTGGTGTTTCCTTTAAGTCTATTTCTAGTTTGAGCAACCAATGGTCTGACCCTAGACAAGGCAAGATGGTTTCCTCTATGAAAATATCCCTTTGTAAGAATTCTTTGGTTATGAGAAAACGAACTAAACAACTGGGTATTTAATGTATTTCACTCCTTTTGTTATTCCAAGAAAAATGACCATGAACCCTAGGTGTATCTACTAACTTCAAATTTTTTATAAGGTTATTAAAGTTGTTAGAAACTGGTTCAAGCCTTCATAGGCCTCCAAGTTTTTTCTCTCACAGGGACCGAATGAGATTTAAATCTCCCCCTAAACCCATAAAATAAATGGGAAACACATTTTATGAAATGAAATTTGACTTAACAATTGTGGCATCTCTGTTAGCACTAGGGGTCCATATACTGTTGCTAAAGCAACTAGGTCCTTTGTGGCCAAATATCATAATCATCCATTTATTATGTGTGGGCTTGAAACCAGTCTTTAAAGACAACCTCCTAGGGATTCCCCAAGACATCCAACCTGCGAGAACTACCTTGTGCATATACTACCATGAATTGACAACCCTGCCAACAAAAATAAAAATCTTTGTCAATTTATCCCCTGCTAGTTAGGTTTATTTTAGAGTAACCAGCATCAACGTTTATTCTTTTAATTGATACCATAAATATCTTTGTTTTTTTTGCTATTAGGTCCTCTAATATTCCATGTGAGGATTTTCATTGAGAAGGTTTTGATATTGGGGGAAAAAAGGTTGGGAGCTCCATAGCTTAACCAGAGTTCACTAGCTCCTCTCCTGCATCTTGCATTGATTCTTGTTGAGATTTATGTCCTTTTCATTTCACTTCTCTATCAAAGTCCTTAAGTAAAATGATCCACAATCCCAAAAATTGCAATAGATCAAGGCAGATGCATAGTTCAAGGCAGACAACGGCTTACCTAGATCCCGATGACAAAGAAAATAGCTCTTCAAAATGACAGCTATAGTCCAAGAATTCGCGAAAACGATAGCTACAGTCCAAGAATTGGCGAAAACGACAGCTACAGTACAAAATGAAAACAACAGTGCAGAATGCTAGACGAATGAAAAATTTTGGGCTTTTATTATAAGAATAAAACTCTCCGACGAGAGTTCAAAAAACTTTCAGACGAGAGTTCAAAAAACTCTCGGATGAGAGTTCAAAAACTCTCGACCGAGTTTTTTTTTAACTCTCGTCTGAAAGTCTTCCCGAGAGTTTATGTCACTACAACTCTCGGATGAGAAAATGCATAACTCTCGTCCGAGAGAATTTTAATTCCGGTTAAACCTAACCAAACACTTGGACGAAATATTTAAAATCTCTCGGACGAGAGTTTTCAAAACTCTCAGTCGAGAAATTGAGTTGACTATTTTCTCGGCCGAGAAATTAAAAATTTCTCTCGAATTGTAACCATCCACCAAAAAGTGTTTCCCAACTTCGGGATTTCACCCGAACAATAATGTTATCGAAGATTGATCTGAGATTAGGATATCATCTGAGATTAGAATATTGACTATTAACATTTTCCTAAGAGTTGCAGAACTAGGGTTCATAGATGAACTTGTATTCTATGGTTTCAAACCCTTCTTGCCTCCTTCAAGGGGGTTTCTTCCGCCCTTCAAAAATACTTCCTTTTTCTAACCAGATGGATTGTTTCTTTCACACATGTATGGAAACTTACTTTGCAAATAATATTGTAATAGATTCATAAGATGATATTATTGGTATTGACTACAACTTATTTGGAGACATAATTTTTATTTTAGGGGTTGGTACCTTCCGATTGGATATGGTTAGTGATGTAAAGACTATTCACCTTCTAGTAAAGATTCACACTAACTCTAACAAGCCTATGGATGCTTGTTTATAAAGGGAGACCCCTCTTAGCTTAGCTCACTGGATTATTTGTTTGTTCATGCTAATTGTTTTTTATAAAATTCCCTTCTCCAAGGGGTTGAGACTATTTACTTCATTTATTGAGACTAAGAAAAGGTGCTTTCAAGTAAAAAGTATAATAAAAAGTTTGGATAACCTGTATAATTTTAAAACTCATAGGGTGGTTGGTTTGGTTTGGATGATGCGATTTTCTTAGGATATATCATTTCTACTACTTTACCTTCCTCTAGCTCAAAAAATTGGAACACATTAGTAAGTGTTTCTTCCTCTTCTTTCTTTGTGATGATATCTCTCTCCATATGTGAATCAATGCCTTGCAAACCGAGGCTTCTTAGTGATGGAATGGTGCTATGTGATCTGACCGTTTATTCCTATTGCAGTTTGCAGGAGGTTCTTGATCCTACCATTTATTCCTATTTAATTCTTTTAATCCAAGTTGAAGAAGCTAAGGGGGTTGAGTTGCAGACAAAGCCAAGGAGGATGCATGGACTACAACTTGCACGAGGTTCCCGATCCTGCATGTTCTTCCTATTGAAATTGAAGCATTTTTATCCCACTTGAAGGAGATGAGGGGGAGTTGAGCGGGTTGAGTCACAGGAATAGTCAAGGAGGATGCAAGGACTACATCTTACTCGAGTTTCTTCATTTCGTCGATTCTTCCTGTTGAAATTGAATCCTTTTCATCCCGATTTAAGGAGTGAAGAGGGGTTGAGTTGTATGTGAAATCAAGGAGGATGATGGGATCTAGGTTAAGGGGACATGATAATGACTGGGTTAACTGGTTTTTCCTTTTATTTCAGTTTAGAAGAGGTTTAGGGTTATAATACTTTGATCTATGACATATTTGCATGCCATCAATGGGCGTGTTGTTGGGGAATTTCCCATTCCAAAGTTTCCTTGAGTTCTATCGTGCCACTGTACGAACATGGTATATGCGATGAATATAGAGCCCAAACTGAGGAGTGTTGAGCTCATCGGTCATATAAAACCCCTCATTTTAAAAAGTCCTCATTTGTGAATTCAATGACTTGCTAGGAAACATAATGAGAGGTGTTGGCTTATAAATTCCCCTTTCGAAGACCCTTGCAATATTCTATTTTTTGGGTGCACTCATGCGGTATTATTGGCAAGAGAAATGAACAGATTTTTCACTCAAAGAGTTCGACACGAGACAACTCTCTTATATGCCCTTATTATTTGAGCCAGTAAGAGTTGGGAGTAAACATATATTACTCAATCTCGAATTGTAGGACCTTTTTCGAAGTAAAGATAATAAAAACCTATGGGATTTGGATGAGATAATTACTCATTTATAGTTCTCCTAAATATGAATGGGGACATCATCTAGAAAGACCAAAACCTAGCATGAGTAGCATTAGGGTGCACCCTTTAGAAAGTCAAAGGTTTTATGATTTAGAGGTTTTTTGAGGAAAATATTGATGGGTCCTTGTAATTCTCTAAATGGATCTGTTTGTGAAGACCAAGCTTTAAACAATGATGACATGGATTGTATCAGAGAAGAATGGAAATTTTGGTTCACACCTCAATAATACATTTGGTAGATAACTTTCTTGCCCCAATACCAATGGCATAAGAATCATTCATTAGTTGGGAACATTCCTTACAAATATATAAGGAAAAAACTACCGATATCACGGTCATTTACCATCACCCATGGGGCAGAAAGGCTCAGAGGTATGGTGGTAAGTGATTTTTGGGCTTATATATTGCAATTAATTGGATGTCAACCTTTGTTCTTACATTGATTTCTCATTTCCATATTTTTTTGGGGTTTCCTCTTGCTACAGATTGTAGTGTTTGGTGTACATAGGATAAAATATTGTGCCTTCCCCATTGGTTTAGATTTCAAGGGCCTGATTTTTATCGGTGAGTAAATTTCCTGCCTTTACAATTTATTGAAGTAATAAATACAAGCCAATGTAAAAATTTGATATGCACTGAGTGATTTCTAGGGTTGAGCAGTTTAGGGATAAAATGATGTTATGTTGGTGTATATTTTTTAGAAATAATTTTTTCCCTCACCCTTTCTCCTCTATCTTTTCACCCAATTTTATCTAACTGGATCTCTCATGAAAACATTTTTTTTCTATAACTTCTACTAGTTTTGGAAAAAAATATTTCCTTGGGTGCGTGCCATTAAAATTTTGGGTACATTTTCTGGTAGATGTGTCTTTATGTAGATTGTATTCAATTTGAAAAGTATCATAAAAGCTTTCATCCATCTAGATTTAATGAACATGGTGCATAAGCCTTAAATCTACTCCCAAAATTTTAGGCCCTTCTTTTATTAGATTAGCTAGGTTTGGATTGGTTTTCCTTTAAAATTTATTTCCTCTTAGGTTATGATCCAAGAAAAATTGGTGGTAGTTTCCTCTTATTTGTATGGAGGACTTACCCTTCAATATGTAGGTGGTTTTGTGTTGTATATGCACAACATGTATGTCCTTTTCTCCTCCAATATATTTGAGCTCAAACATAATATTTGCAATGTTCATTACAAACCTCTAATTTATTACAAAGCACATTTAACTTGTTTATATATCATTGAGCTTCTCGTCTATTAAAATATCAAATATGGAACAAATGCTTCAATTTTTTTTTTTTAATACCCCATGGGAGAAAATCTTGTTATATTGTTGTTTTGAATGGCGCAGTTTGATCCGTCCATTTCTTCCTATTGCAGTTTGTAGCAGATTCTTGATCCCACCATTTCTTCCTATTTAAGTCTTTTAATCTAGGTTGAAGGAGCTAAAGGGGTTGAGTTGCAGACGAAGCCAAGGAGGATGCATGGAATACAACTTGCTCGAGGTTCTTGATCCTGCCTGTTCTTCCTATTGAAATTGAAGCCTTTTATCGCAATTGAAGTAGATGAGGGGGAGCTGAGCATGTTGAGTTGCACGAATATTCAAGGAGGATGCAGGGATTGCAACTTACTCGAGTTTCTTCATCCCATTGATTATTCGTATTAAAATTGAATCCTTTTCATCCCTGTTGAAGGAGTGGAGAGGGTTTGAGTTGTATGTGTAATCAAGGAAGATGTAGGAACTGAGGTTAAGGAGGATGATAATGACTGGGTTAACTAGGTAATGATGCAATTCAACCTAGCCATATATGCAAGGGTTTTTTTCTTCATGAAGTCGAATTAGATCTACTTTCATCCACACATGTTAATTATTACAATGAGAAAGGAAAATATTGAGAGGTGATGTAGTCAAAAGGGATTATTATTGGCAGATTTCGTTTTTCAACCATTCAAACAATGAATCGTCTTGGATAGGGTGTGCTCAAGGAGGATAATTATTGGCAATGTTTGAATTTCATCCATAAAAATGACAATCAATAGATATATATGGTTAGTAAAGGAAAAAAACAAGTTATTACAAAGGGGGCACCATATTGAACTATTTCTAGTAGGTTGGAACTTCATAATAAGAAAAAAATATATATCGTGGAGAAGCAATGGCATGTTGTTGTGTTGACTTGTTTCTCATACATTTAATGCATTATCATGCGTATTATGTGATAAAACAACACATATTTTAGAAGACATGCACCTCACTAAATATACTTTCAACATATTTGTCAATTAAAGGAAAAAAATTAGCTACGAAGTGTTTTGAGTAGGCCTGTACTTTCAACAAACCTAGTTTTGAAAGAGAGAAAATTCACTAGAGAGGAACTGTGACATCCAAAATGATCTAGCACACAAGCCTGTAATGCACAATTTGATCCTCTTCTATTTCCTCAACTACATTATCTCTCCTCTTATCCTGTTCTATAAAGGAGAGGTGAAAGTCCTCATTCTAGAGGGTTGGTTTACTTACAAAGGTGTCAAGAGCTTCTCATCACCTACCCTTATCCATTTGAGACTTAAGAGCGTTTCCACTACTGCATGTAAGAGCTTGATAGGGTAGCACATGGTACAATGTATTTATGATTTACTTTCTAACACTTTATTCACATATCAAATGGATTCTAAGGATTGTATTTTATATATGTTATCATGCTACAAGGATTGTGTTGTCATTCAAGTGCACTTATTTAAATTTTACCTTCATATAAGGTGCATATTCTTTGCTTCTTTTCCATGTAATCACTACAAGTATTTTAATTAAGAAACTCATCACATCCCTCTATAATCTAATTTGTATTTTAATCTCTATCCTCTTTAAAGCACTCAAAAAAAACATTTTATCCTGGATTATTTTAAACTTACACCTAAATTATGCACAGACATCCTATAATAATCCCCATGAATAAAAGAATAGTAATCCTCTATTTATAAAAACAATAAATGATTAAACAACCATAGCAATTATATCACCACTCCACATAACAATTATATCACTCTAAAACATTTTTTTAAGGCCGACTAATATTTTGTTTTAAAATCCTAAATTATTATTTTAATTTAAAAACTAAACTAAAAGTATCACAATTCAATTTATTTTATTTAATATAAAATATAAAATATTCATTTTAATTTATCATAATCATTTGGAAATTGCATCCAAAACATGAATAGATTATCAATTACATCAAAATTATAATAAGTAAATATATAGAAAACCAGAAAATATGATTATGATGTTTAATTCAAAATTCAGAAGAGCAGCCTATAGAAATTAGAAATTTACAACAAAAATCCTATTCGCATTTGAAGAACATGCACATATAGAGTTATAATTATTTCAATTTAAAAAATAAAACTATATTAATTGTGGTAAGTTAGAAATTAAGACAATTCCTTAAAGGAGCGGTAAAATGACAAAAAATAAGAGGGAAAGTAGACACGGTGAAGGTTGGGGACATGTAATTGTTACAAGCAGGTCGAAAGAGGAGTGCAAGGTTGACTGGTCGTTTCTTATGATAAAGCATTGTTACATTGTTTTACCTCTCGAATCCAGGGACAAGGCCAACGTCGCCTCCAGTGACAGGGCCAATCTCGCCTTCTTTTGCAGGGGTTTTGGTAGGGCTAGGCTTGCCTCCATTTGCATGGGTCTTTAGGCTCTTCGTCATGCCTCTGGACTTTACCACTACGTCTAAAAGATTGTGGAGTGTAATATTCTAAGGAGGAAGTGAAAAGAACATTTTATAGCTTATCCCCTTTGATTGTATAATTGTCGATGAGACATCGCTAGGAAATGCATCGACTCTTAGGTTTTTGTCTATGGTAGGTTATAGAACAAAAAGGAGACAATGGATTTGAAACTATGGGTCAGTCTTCCTGGTTGTGGTGGATGTATTTTGCAGGGATATAGCACTATATGTGGCTTTCAGGTTGGTGATTTTGGAGATCTTAAAGGTTCCGTGTGCATTGAGTTATGGAGAGTATTCATTGCACTTGCAATGTTTGTGGTTATTGATGCTGAGATTTTAATTGTTGATATTGCTAGGGAAAAAGTTGCAATGCGTGAAGGCAGTATTGGGTTCCATTGGATCTTGAAAATTTGTGCTGAGAGGGGTATAGCCATAAGCAGAAAAGGTACACTGCACTTTGCAACACCTTCTCAATATTGCTTGTTCATAATTGATCCTGTGAAACCAACAATCCCAATTTATAGGTCATTCAGTCTATTTTGCCTTTCATTCTGCACAAATTTCTTAATTTACTTTTACATCGATGATTTTTTGAAATTAATCATCGCTATTAGCTATAATTGTTAGTTGTGTGCAGGTGGAGATTCAGTTTTCTTGAGCGCTTATCCAATTACATATTGAAAGGCTCAATTAGGCTATCCACAAGTGCATTTTATATGTTCTTTTGCGGGTCTCTGCTTTATTTTCTTTATTTATGTGTGATGTTATCTGATATTTTCTAATATCATACATCGGGTCTGTAATTGGAAGATCCTATGGCCTTTCTATATTTCTATTTGAAGATCTTGTATGGTCAGTAATTGATCTATGTTTAGTTTCTGGCAATTATAATTGGCGGTAGTTCCACACGGAAATTTTGGGATTATATGTATTGTTGTTTTATTCGGCGTTGTTTTCTAGTTTTGGTCTGTTCATTTGAAATGTTGAAATATACAAGAATAATATTAACATGTGCTATCACATAGAGAACTATGACAAATTTGGAAGTAAAAACAACTCAGTCTTAAATCACCCAGTGAGCTTGTTTCCCATAAATTCTTTCCAATGCACATCTCTCCCATATAACCCATCATATATTTTGGGGAATGTATGTTCCTTATGTGGGCCTCAGTTAGTGAAGAATTTTTACCATGATTTATCTTCAAGGGACATCTCTCCCATAGAACCCATCCTATATGCTGGGTAGTGAGTGTTCATTTTATGGGCCTTAATCGCCAGAGAAATTGGCTTTCTATGGATCTTTCCATATTTTATCAACCTCTCAAAAGTCAGCAAAGGAGTTTTACCATGATTTATCTTCAAGGCACATCTCTCCCACAGAACCCATCCTATATGTAGGGTAGTGGATGTTCTTTTATGGGCCTCAATCACCGGAGGAAATTGGCTTTCTATGGATCTTTCCATATGTTATCGACCTCTCAAAATACCATACAGGGTTCAATATCACAGGCTGCAAATGGTTTCCAGTGGGGCTTGTTTTAATTGCCAAGATGACTCCATTTACCATAGCTTTATTTGCTTTAATTGTGTGATATAACACTATGCTGTGAGTGAAGATTTCAATTTTTTCTTCTATGCAATTTTACAATATTTTTTATCAAAATTTGAACTCAGGTTTATGTCTGAACCTGGAACGCATGTAGCTTTAAGTCATACATATATAAGAGTGGTATACTCAACAACTCCTTTCTTTAAAATAGCAACCACAATACACTCAAAATCTGAGTCTGCCTTGGAAATAATTTAAGGCACAATATCACTTGCAGATACAAGTTCCGCAAAAATGTACACAGTTGATTTTAGTATCTTCACATCAACGAAATTAGAGAGTATTATTGCTGGTCTAAGTAGGAGTGACTGAATGGTTGGCTCTCCCTCTACAAGATCTCCATACTCTCGCAATGGTCAAAACAGTTTATGTACAATCCTCCAAATCCTTGGAAGTAGAAACCATTGAAATATATGGTACTAGTTCGCAAGGAGAGTTTGATTGATTACACTGGTTGGGGAAGAAACTGGGGTCACTCTGATTATAAATCCCCCATGACATTTTACTAATTATGTTTAGCTATTTCATATGTAGCACTTAATAACATTGTATTACATTGTATTGTTCTAGGTAGATATTTTATGATATTGTATTGTATTTCATATGTAGCACTTAGAGGATATTTTATTGAACCAACCATCCAAGGATTCTAGTGGTTGATGGAATCCTGATTCTAGGCTGAGTGAACTCGTTACTGTAGGTATCCAGCTACACAAAAACTGGAAATGGAAAGACAAGAACCTGGAAATGCAGAGTCAAGAAAACCAATATATTATCACCAACGCTGCTACAACTGTATTGCAAGAAGAGAGGACTATTCTGGTATGCCTTTGCAATCAGTGTCGAAAAGCATATATTTAATATTTATACTTCATTTCTACAGGATGGAGAGAATTTTTGAGTTTTACAGCTCGAATATAGGGTGATGTTTTAAGGCAGTTTCGATTCTTGTAGGTTTTTTTTTTCCATCCGTTCTTCACATTGATATTGTGCCAGAATATTGTGATTTGGAGTTCAAATTATTTCCTCAAAAAATACAAAATAACTGGATTTTCCTAATTGAAACATTATATTAAACATTCTTTCTTTTTTGAATTCTTTGTTAATGAATGTTTGTCTTATATTCTCTTAGTTCATGTTTTTTTGTAAAGTAGAAAATTTCATGCTCTTTCTACTGGGGTTTCTCATTGTCAGAAAAGTGCAACTGCCATTGACCTTCAACTATTTTTTGTTTGAGGTGCGCTTTTTCATCCCTCGAAAATAGGCTAAGTAAAGGGTAAGGAAGAGGTCGTGTGGATGAAATATACTTGAAGCTTCGCACAAGAACTTGTATGTTATTTATTTCTCCTCTCTTTTTGTGATGGCTACATTATTTTCGTTTGGGGTTAATAAATTCTAGGAGAACTTGGAAATAGTTGTGACAATTTTTTTGCTCTTTATAAGAGGATCAAAAAATGAAGAGTATTTTGGTCCCACTAACTAATATATTTCCATTTCCAAAGAACTCTATTATTGGATGAGGCATTCGACTCTATTTGATGCCACACTACCATAGGTGGAGTTAGATATATTGTTCTCTCTATCATTCACTATAATTCATTCTCTTTTCTTTCTTAAATTTTTTTTAAAGAGATCCTTGAATAACACTTGAAGAGTCTTATTGGGCAGTTAAAGAAAGAAAAAGGAAAGGAATTTTCAAATCTCAGGATTCAATTCAAAGTTCAAATGTCTAAAAGGTGTGACTCAAATAGTATACATCTTTCACTCCCTCACTATCTAAAAAATCCTTTGAGAAATTGGGTCTGTCAACTTATCTGTCTGGTACCCATCAAAGTAACTCGGCTGAAAACAATGGATTAGAACCTTTTCTTGATGGGCTTCAAATACCTCTACACCTCACTCATGAAGATAGCAAATCACTAGCAACTTTTTTGCACTTCGGCTTGTATGATGGTGTCCCGAGTTAGTGGGATGGTAAAATCAAGGTTGTATTATCAACGGGCAAACAGAGTAGTGGAAAATGATTTTTATTAACCATTTATTTGGCTCTCTTTTCGATGTGGCTGGGTGAAGATGCACTAATGGAGTGTGGATGACAGTTTGAATGGATTCAGAGTGCCTTTATGTATTAATGGGCTTTGAGGGATTAGGGAGTTTTGAGAGAACAAAGCAAGAAGATATGTTACTCGTATTCCTAAATGCTGCCTTGAGTAATTTAACAATATTCAACAAGAAGGTTTTTTCTTTATTCATTTGCTTTTACTAATTTACCATTTGATTTCTCATATTAAATAGTTGCCTTAGCTTTCATCTTTATTTTACTGTAGCTACTTAAAGATTAATTACCAATCATGATACTTTACTTCTTATTTAGGATTTTCATCTCGACAAGGAGACATAATTTATCTTTAAACATTTCCAAAGTGGGGTAAGTTTGGTGAAGGAAGATGAAAAAATATTTAAAGGAGTGTTCTACATAGTTATCAAGGATGTTGATGTCTCTGATGTAGAGGAATTAAAAGATGAATTTCGTCAAAAAATTCTCCAAATTTTTCAAATATATCGTGAAAACTTTCTTACGAAGATGTAAGGAGGAGTGGTTGTACTTGCTACAATGGCTCCTTTTACTCAAAGAGAATATCATCAGCAATGCCCATCTGATATTGCTTTGACCATAGCAGAGTTGAGACATCGTTATGAGAGTGGTCATGCCTTCTTGAGAGATTTGAAGCTTGTTATATCCTAGATAGCAGTGAAGTATTCGACCTCTGTAGATTTGAAACGTGTTGCTATGAAGGTGGATATCCTTCGTGGGAACATGGTTTCTGTAGTTAAGGTAGGATGCATTTCTATGGCAAGAGCCAAAAAGGTGCTTATGAATTTTGACTCTCAGGAAGAGGTAACTGATATGCCAATAGTACTTGGGGACCTCTTCATTGATTGGCAAGATACTGACCTGGAGCTTGCACCTCTAGATGAATCTACATCAAATTATCATATTTTAAGTCATCTCAGATCGGTACTAGAAAATGTCTTGGATAGAAGAGGCAAAAGTGGTGATTTATGGCACTCTAAATTTCAAGACTTCATTGAGGCATTAGCTGATAGACGGTGTGATCGAGTTCAAAGGTGGCTTTGCTACAACACTGTAGAATTTCTGGGAATGATGATGTGCAAAAGTTACAGCTGGAGGTAGTTCTGGTTCTTGCATAATTGAAATAGGGACTCTCTTTATGTGGTTGTAAATGTTCTGAATGCTTTTGGTGAAATTTTTTAGAGAAAGTCCATTCCTTTGATCACTCTTGTATGCGTAACCATGTTTGCACTGAGAAGTGCCCATATTGTTCTCTGGAATTACACCAAGACCAGTAAAATGAAGTGAAGGGATGTAAGGATTTGGCAGGCCATGAAGGGAATCAAGATTGCAAAATGAAAAATCATACATGTGGGGAGATATTTTCTTTATTTGACAAATCATCCAATTGCAGCAAATCTTGCTCCTTGAAGGTTGTACATGTAGGTCGTCATGGGTGCAATTCATGAATGCACATGTGCAAGATGAAACATTCATTGTCTGCATTGGAAGTGCAATGTAAATTATAGTTGTCATCATTGATTGGAAAAGCTAGGATGTTTGACTAAATACTCATTCATTTTGCAGTTTCATTGCATTTCTAGGTCCCAATTGCGCCTATAAACACAAAACGACTTAGTTCATTTCTGTGAAAATTTCATTGACTCACAGAACTATTGGGAAAAGAGAGTGAAGTAGCCCTGTAATGGTATGGTATTGTGTGAGGTTTTGAAGATGGATTTTGTTAACATAAGAAGTGTTGAATTATTCATTGTCATTTTAGTTGTTTTGTTTGAGAGCATAACTGTCAAACTCTTTAGAGACTTGATATGGAGACCTTATGCATTATGGACGGCTTATATAGCCCAAGGGATAAGAGGCCTACCTTACGAGATAATCACTGGGAGTGAGTACACACAACTTATTAAGGAGGCTCTTGCACAACCCATGCAGAATATTTCTCATGAAATTGTTCCTAGAGTCACACCACATTACCATAAGTGGAGTCAAATATATGGTTCTCTCTATCAGTCATTATCATTCATTCTCTTTTCTTTCTTAATTTTTTTAAAGAGATCCTTGAATAACCATTCCATTATTCTTGTTCATATGGACTTCCTAAAGCTTTTAGAGTTCTTGGTTTCAAAGAGACGAATGGACTGCCATAACTCCTCACATAATTCTTTAAAGGGTGCTAGCTCAATAGAATAGCTCCTGCCATGCAGGAGGTTGGTTTCAAAGGGGAAAACGGACTGCCATAACTCCTCACATAATTCTTTAAAAGGTGCTAGCTCAATGGAAGAGCTCTTGCCATGCAGGAGGTTGGTGGTTTGATTCCACTATACCCTAACATGAATTATTCAATGACATTGTAGATTTTTTTAATTAAATATTTTTATATTGATTTACTTTAATTCCAACTGTTGCCTTTGGAGAGACAAATGAAATTGTCTCATAAGAGACAATAAATGAAACTATCTTTAGAGAGACAAAAATGAAATTGCCTTTGAAGAGACAAAAATGAAATTGTCTGGAGAGACAAGAGTACTTGTGTTATATATTGTCAGAGACAATATTTTAAGACAATTTAATTTTAAGATGATTTAATTTGAGACACTCGCTTAAATAATAGAATATTTGAGACAATACATAAATTTTCTTTTGTCTCAAGTGAAGACAATTTACCCGAAAATTGTCTTAAATATTTTTTTAAAACCTCTCTTTATGTTATAGTGATGGCACAAATCCATCACTTAAAAGGAGTTTTGATCTCCGGAAAAACTTTACAAGTTTAGAGTATCAGTTAGTTATATGGTATTCATGAAAATGGTTTTCTTAGCAACAAAATAATCACGAGCTTTGTGCTGCAGTAAATTCATGCGATCATACAAGACGGTGAGTTCTGTGATGGTCACGAAAATGACATGCTCCCACATACCCAAATATATATGATCAGACGACAACACGTTTGGCATCAATAGTTCTGCCACCGTTACATTCAAATCACAATCACATGATTTTAAATGGAGCAGTATGAAATATTCGATCTTCTAAAAAACATTGGCAGATGGTATTGGAATTTGCTATAAAATCATGTGCGGATATGGAAATGTAGTTTTTCATTATTAATATTATCAAATACATAGATAGAGTTCATTTTTTTTTTTTGGCTCATTTAGATTATACAATGTTACTCAAGTGCTATCATACTCCACCCGTGTTGGAGTATCATGGTGTTTTCTTTCCGAGTTCACAATATTATTTTTTCCTATGTTCTGTTTTTGTTTTTTCATATTGAAAATAAATAAAACAATTTTTTTCAACAAAAATATAATTATATTTAATATTTATTAAATAATAATAATAATAAATATTTGAGGATTAAATCAATTAATTTATTTATTATTCAAATATATATTAATAATAATTGAATTTCAAAATTTTATGATGGAAAATAAATTGAGAAACTTTTTTTATAATTAAAATTAATTTTGTATAATATTAGTTAATAACATTTAAAATAATAATAATAATAATAATAATAATATATTAGCTAATAACATTTCAAATAATAATAATAATAATAATAATTTTTTAATGAGCTTTATATAAAAGCAATAAATAGGGTGAATGTATAATAGTTTATGCTTAAAATGTTTACCAATGATACAACCCTCAATTTATTATATGATATTGAAAGTCAAATATTTTAAAATGATTTTTTTTTTAAACCTAAAAATTTGATAAAATAAAAAATATCATAAACACTAGTTACGATTTACTATTTTGATCACTAGCAAGGGTTAAATTTGATCCTCATTTATCCGTTTCTTCACTTTTTACTAGTAAATACAAATTATTTTGAAACAAATAAGTTAGGGTTAACTTGTAAATAACATTAAAAAATGTCAAATTTGACGCCCATTTACCCGTTTTTCCACTTTTTATCAGTAAAATACAATTTATTATGAAACAAACACAGCTAAATTGCAAATAATTTTTAAAAATGTCAAAGTGACTAGTATATAAAAAAATTAGAAGTTTATATATATAGATATATCGCTTACTGGGATATGTGGAGTCATCGATTCTTCTCACACACTACTTTCTTGTTCTTACTATCAACAACCCTCAATGCAATGTAATTTGTTACATTCTAGATAACTTGTGACTTAATAGAGTGACTTAGTCAAATTACATTAAAAATAAATAAAATTAAGATTATAACTAAAGAAAATAAAATTATAAACTAAAATAAGATTAAACTAAAATAGTTAATTTTCCATGGTTTTTTGTACTCTACATTTTTAATATAATATTTTAAAATGTAATATTTCTATTTTAAAAAATAATACAATATTCTTTAATATAATAATTTTTGTTTTTTTAATAAAATTATTTATTTTTGAAATATTAAAAATAGCTTTATATGAAAACATTTTTATTTGGTCAATGTAAAATTAAATTAATAAAAAAATAACGTTAAATTAGAAATAACTTCATGGTATTTAGCTATGGTAGGAAAACCCATGGTATTCACGTGGAATATAGCATTTTTAAAGGGGGATATTAAAACACCTTATATCCATCTTAACTCCAAATATACAGGATCAAATCTCCTTTCACTCTAAAGAGGTTTGCATCTCAAGTTATTTGATCCCTTTAGGCCCTTGATAACTCTGAATTTAAGATGGATCTAAGATGGATCTAGCTTGGTTGTAATGTAATCCATTTTGGCCCTTGATAGCTCTAAATTTAAGATGGATCTAAGATGGATCTAGGTTGGTTGTAATGTAATGTAATGTGTTGTTAATCCCTAAAAATAAAAATCAAGCTATGAGAAAACATTTTTACTTCATCAAAATAAAATAAAAATAATAAAATAAATTACATTAAAATAAAAATAATTTCATGCTATTCACCCATGGTATTGATATATCTTATGAGAACCCATGGTATTCATGTGGATTATAACATATTTAACGGGTAAAATTAAACCAACCTAGATCCATCTAAACTCAACGTCTACCAAGGGAAAAGAGAGATATCAAATATCTTTTTTTCACTTAGTGAAAATAAATTTGAACCCTTTCACATTTTGTAAGCCTAGATGATGCTTCAGAAGTGGGTATTTTTTTTATGTTATAAATTCCTAGATGAGGTTTTAGAAGTGGGTATGTTTTCTATCTTATACATTTTATTTTAAAATATTGTTAGGAGTGGTAAATAATTCTTTCCCCATTAAGCTAGAGATTTAAAGATAATAGGGAAATTGATATTACGGATTGTGTGACTCTCAATATAATGTTTATAGAAACACTGGTTTCATTTAAGTGAGTGAGTTATAGCTTGGTGAGAGTCTTTATATTCAAATTTCTTGATCAAGCCTATCAATATGTATTTGGTGAGTGAACATGCATACTCCTAATTTAATAAAGTCTTGATTAGTATTTTTCTATTATCACTAGTTAAATATTTATCAATGCTTCAAATTAGAAACCACTTGGAATATTGTTCCAACCCTATCAGTTTGAGTCACGAGTACTAGATTTTCCTCAAGTGGAGACTTCACCTAAACTCAGGTAAGTTCTAGTAGATTTTAATATATTTGAATAATTTATACATACAAATTCTGATATCTTGAACTTAGACATTTTTTTAGCAAAAGCTTCTTGTAATTTTCTCAGAATGTTAGATTTCATGAAATATTTTCCGTCCTCCATGGAATTCCTGTGAAAATTATTTTTAGCAATGGCACGATGTTTTTCACACTAATCTCTTCAAAGTTTAATTGCATTAGCTTCAATATTTGTAGGTATACATTATGTTTTTTTCATTTTAGTCAGATGAAACTTTTAAAAGAAAATATTAAAAGTAGTGATATGAAGGGCCGTTTAAAAATAAGATCGTCATAAAAAAACTCTACGATGGGTAGGGGGATGTGTCAAATTTAACCTCTGATCACTAAAATTCTAATCAAAATTATAAATTAGACAATCAATTAATTTAAATTTATAAATTTTAGTGTGATTGGTGTATTGTTAAAGTATTCATAGATGTTAAGTTACTTGTTCAATTCTAGACGAAGTGTTATTCTTGGACTTATTCTTGGACATGATCATGATTTAGCCTCACCAATACCAACGTTTTATATATATATATATATATATATATATATATATATATATATATATAATTTTCACAATTATTAATACTTTATAATATATCAGTTAAATTAATAAATTCATTTAAAAAAAATATGTGTAATTTGATTTTAAGCAATTATAGTTTTTTTTTCTCTATATTTTTTTTCTAAATTGAAAACAAATATGGCTAGAAAAACAAAATTATTATATTTCATGATAAAACCATAAAATTTTCCCAATCATAAATATTATGATTGGTGAATGGGTGCATGAGTAAGACACTCATTAACTCCATGTAGTTGTCCAACCCACTTGACCTCCAAGTAGAAGTTATAATGGTCGGACAAGAGTAAGAGATACCTTTAGTTTCCAATTCCTCTAATCCAAAAAATAATAAGGATTTTTTTTTAATATTACTAAAATATATATAAATACAACATATTCATTTTTTTAATTTTTAAATAATCCACATTGAAAATATAATTGTGAAATTAATTAAAAAAAGTAACATATTTGATAGTGAAGCAAGGCTTTGGTAAGCCTTGTATATAAAACCTTATTTTACCTATATATAAGAGTGGGGATATGATATAGATTTGATTATTATATTATTTTTCATCCATTTTGAAGCTTCTATACTGGAAAAAGTGGAGAAATTAGCTTACAAGACTAGTTTTATTAATAGGATCTAGTTTGGAAAATTGAGGCTTGAAAACTTCCAGGAGTAATTTGAGACATCCAATGGAATTTTTGGGGTAAAAAAATTATGATTAAGTGTGCACATTCTTATGATATTATAAACATACATAAATTTCCAATCATGCAATATTCACATCAATTTGAGTCTATATGTTAAAGTTATGTCATTTGGAAGTTGACCTTCTTGTTTTGACCACCATGATTAAAAAAGATGCTATCTTAGCCCCCATTAATAATTGAAAATAAACTAACCATGTGATATTAATGAATAATATTATGGAATATATGACATTGTAGCTATAGTTAAGAGTTTAAAGAGTCAAACTTAACCACCAGGAAAAGGGGTTCCATTATATTTGAGTGAATTTATTCCATAGATGAGTAGATTAGTTGAGAGTGGATAGGGAGACAAAAAAAATGGAGGATGTGTACATTATAGTAGCCCATTGGCTAAATGCCTCATTTCTTTGTACTTGCATCCATTTTCCATTAATAGAAAGAAAGCATAGCAACCTCACTTTCTAGCTAGGTTTTCTCCCAAAGAGGTTTTCGAGGTTATCACTTGTGACATTTTGTGGTTAGTGGGTTTATTTTTATATTCTCTATTTTTACATAATTTTTATTTGCATACAACAAAAAATGATTAACATCTCTCAAAACTAAGGAGAAATAAATCCTCATAGTGTAGATTTCATATTTTCTAATATATTTTAGTAGATATGTTGTGATAAACCTATCTAGTGGAATATCCATGATATTTTATGATCAAGATAAAATTATTAACTTTAAGTATCCAATAATTATTATTAGCCACATTTTAGCCAAGGCTTATGGACTTATTTTGGAAAAGAGGATTAACCTTTGGCTTGAACCCTATGGTAAAAGAGTTAGGCAAAAAAAATAAAATGCAATATTGGATTCAAGCTAGGGTCTCCCTTATTCCCTACATTTTTGGCATATATTTTGTTACCTCTGATAAATTTATATTTATGAATTATATTCCACATGTGACTGAAAATTAAAGTGGTACAAGTAATGTGTTGTGACATTGCAAATATTTATTTTTGATTAATAAAAGAGAGAATTTTTTTGTGTATTATTATTGTCAAAAATATATTGAAGGTTAGTATGTGAGATATTAGACTCCTAACTGCTAGGAAAAATTTGGATTCAATTATTCCCAATAAGGAGTCATGAAAAAAAAAGAAATATCCTCCATTTTAACCACAATTGAACTATTGGCTCAACAAACCACCATGAAATATACATGTTTGGAGAAAAATGTCATGGGCGGAATTGAACTAAAGAAGATTTTAGGAAATAAAGGCAATCATGTTAAAATAAAGGGAGAGTGGGAGAGAGAGATTTTCCTTAAACCCAAAAATTATTAGGACACTTCTAAGGGTTAAGGACATGTAAAATGAAAAATAATAACTCATTTGGTTTGTTCTCCTCGTAGGAATTAGTAGAGCTCAGGGGAATTACTAAGAAACATATTTCATGGTTGGAAGGAACGTGAAAACCTTTAATTTATTTCCAAAAAAAAAAAGATAGGTTCATGAATCTGTGTCATAAATGAATGAGTATAATTCTATTATGTTTATAAGTGTTTTTTTTTTATATTAAGAGAAGGAACATCTAAAATTTACTAATTTTCTATAAATAAAATGTGTATGGATTTGTATGTATCTCTGTGATATTTTGTGTAGGAAAAACTGGTTGTTACAGGTATAGAGTGAACTTTCCTCTATTGAAGGAACTCGGAATGAAGGAAACCCTAACCAAGAAATAATATTAATAATTATTATACAAGTGAAATATGAAAATTAAGATAAAATGGTTTTGATTGAAATAAAAATGATCTCATGTAGAATTGGAAACTAGAACTTATAAGAAATAGGGTTAAAAATAGTAAACCCCATCGTCATATAGAATTTAGTTCATTTTCATAATTTATTAGAAGGGAATTATTGTAAAATAGTAAATAAATTTTATGCCTAGGTTTGCATGTTAGAAGCAAAAAAAAACGAATTTTTTGGACTGGATACTAGGAAAGAATTCTTGGGCAAGACAATAATAGTGCTAAGGAAGAATTTTAATAAAATCCCATAAGAGGAGTTCACCTGGCCTATGTTTTTGTTTATTTAAAAAAAAATAAAAAAAATTAAACAATAATCATACTAGCTATACAACTATATAGGTACAACTATGCTTAAATATGAATAGACATTACATTTTAGAGATACCCTAGCATGCATACATGGAACATAAATGAAATGGAAATATGAATAATATTGAAAACCATTGTTGTAGATACTATACCATGTACAATAAAGAAAACAAACTATGTAAATAAATCTTATTTAAAATAGAAAGAAAAATTACATCATTAGGCCACAAGTGAGTTGTAACTATGTCTTATAGTATGAAAATATCAATTAAGAAAAAGAGGGCTAAGAACCCTTAATTAGCAATCAATATAAATGGGTCTATTTTGGTGTCTCACCTCCTGCCACCATTTTTAACAAAACCCTCAATAGATTTCACAAGAGTATCATTGCAAAAAACCCTAGCCAATTAATGATATTTTTATCACACTCTAACTACAACAAATTCTATGTAGTCGGTGTTATGTTGGAGCCGAATATGACATCAAAACTTGTGGAAGGGTATAAATGAATATGTACTTGAAGAGTTGAAGTGTTAATAAGAAATTTTTGTAAGAAATTAGTCCAAAATCATGCCTTAAGGTAACCTTAGTCCATCAAAAACTAACCTCTCGACATAAGAAGAAATTTTAAGGTTACCAAAGTCTCACCTTCAAGAGACCTTAAAGAGAATAGGTGTAGAACTTCACTTCTTCACTCTGTTTGTTACAGTGGGAGAAGCATCACTAATATATATATATATATATATGAATGACACACATAAATAAAAACCCATTGAAGAAGGAATTCAAGTCAGGGTTTTAGTTCGAATTGAATTTTGGGAAAATGTTTACCCAAGGGAAAAATACCATGAAGGATCGGTAGCATGGTTGTGAAATTTTGACAAAGGGTGGACGTCGTGTTGAAACTCTCAGAGAGAACCAAATTTGACTTGCAACATAACACCAAGCCATGAGGTTAGAAAATGTAATCTATTAAAATTTAACCCAAATATGTAGAATATGTATACTTTAGCAAAGAGAATGAATAAATAGAATGAGAAGGTAAAATTAGGAGACATAACCTGAAAATTATGTTTTAGCAGGAATGCAATCCTCCTTCTCATAAAAATTTCAACATGGTATTCTAACTATGGTCTCAAACCTTTGAATGCTAAAAGAAAAACCCCAATCCTTACCAAAAATCCATGTGGTTGTACAGCTCAAATATCAACTTATGTAAATCCCATATGAGCTCAATATTGTGGGATACTAGGGGTATGTAGTTACCATAACAGTGAAAATACCATCCCCATTGTCGATAAAAAAAACTCAATAATCATGGTTAAATTATGACACTTGTATAGGGTTTTGTGAGACCTCATGAGCCCCCTTTCCATATAAACTATTTTCACATTGACGGTTTGCTATCTAAACTCCATGTGTAGTCAAATGCCACGAGGGTTGAAAAATCCCGAACTTCCATCCCACAACAACAAGTATATATATTTTGACACAAAGGCTTAAAAAAAAAGTTATATATGCAAATATATATTATGGGAGAGCTTGGTCGTTCGAGATCAAATGTTAGAAATATAGGTATGTATATTATGTATCAATCTGTGGTGATATTGTGGTTTGCAATTGTATATGGTAAGTGTGACAAGGGGTTGTCAAAATATAATAAAAATAAAGAAAATAAATAAATGACAAGGGCCAACATCCTTAGATTTGGAGGATATTCTTCTTGAATCAATGGCACCACATAGCTTTAGTATTAAAACTTATAAAAAAATGAGACATTGTACATTGGGAGATAATTGAGCCAAGTTGGATAATAGAAAAAAATTGCAAAGATATTTATATTGTTACTTAAGGTAGGATAAACAAAATTTTAGGATGGAAATCAATGAGACACTTTCCCTATACATGTAAAATTAAAATATCATCTTATTGATGTTGCTAGAATACATATGTTGAAAAAAAATTGTTTAATATATGGTAATTTTTAGTTATTTACTGAGAAAAATTGGAGGGATGTTAAATATACATCGATAAGATAGAAGATGGTTTAGATGATGCAGATTGTGTGGGTCCCATGCTCACTTCATGGTCATAGATCTTCTCCTTTATGATGAAAATATTTATATTTTAGCAAAGGAACCATTAAAATCTTTGAAAATGACTCAAAATCCTCCAAGATGGATATGACTACTAATACTGACAAAACTAAGGTCTTGATAATTAAATCCAAAAATATTAGCTATGGTACTTTCATTTATGACAACTCCTTGGACGAAGTTCCTTTATACAAATATCAAATATCTGGGAATGAACATCCATCATAAGCTCAATTGGAATTACCACATTGAGAAAAGGATAAATGGAGGTTGGAAAGCTTACTATGGGCTTGAAAGAAATTGGAAGTCAGTTGATATTTGGATTTTGGATAAACAGAGGCTATTCTTTGATACTCTCATCACTCCTATTATTTTATATGGATGCGAGGTTTGGTATTGGAGTATATCCAAAGAGACATCGAGGGATTCAATGGATCCAAAATTATTTTATAACATATCACCTCAAGATTAAGGGAAATACTCCCTAACTTATTCTCTTGATTGAAACAAGTCCTTCTCCCATTCAAAGCATGGATTTGACTAGGAATCTTATGTATCATAAGAAGTTACACAATATGGATTCCAAGAGATTTCCTAAAACTTATTCTAACTCCAGCCAAAATCACCACCTTTGACTCAAGAAAGGGAAAAATAAGGATGACCAATATTATATGGTGCATTGGGGAATAAAGGAGGAGACAATATTGTAGAATCTAGATAGTATTAAAAATATTATTTCTTCTAAATTTAAGGTGAAATTATGGAGACATATAGATCTCTATGGAAAAATGAAGCTATAATATTATGAGGTGATCAACCCTAAACTTGAAAACGAAAATTATCTCTCTATATTGAATATTGTTAAGAATAAAATGAACAATACCAAGATTAAGGCTAATTTACATGAGCTTTATAGTGAAATTAGACATTGGACAATTCTCAAATTCCATGGAATGAAATATTTTGTCAACTTTCGAGCTTGAGATGGTTGATGATGGGAAACACTTTCTATTATATTTTCCATCTTATATGCTCATTTGATTTAATTTTCAAAAAAAAATTCACATTACCAACCTCCTTGAACTTTTAACTCAACAAAACTATGGTGATTTGGCAACACTTCTATCACTTCTTTTTTATCATATCAATAAAAAGTTAAAAGTTTTTGACTAATATCTTACCTTCTTAAGGCTGAACAAACCATATACATTTTAGTGGACATTGATCATCATCATCATCATTAATACTAAATAAAAGTAATACGTGAGATATGACATGAGATAAGAGTGGGAAAATGGTATGTCAGGTGAACTCCAACTAAGGGTGACTAGGAACTATCGTTGAGTGATAAACACAAAATATTGGTGGGGATTAGTTTCTTAAAAAAAATGTGTACACTTGTGAAGAGAATTTAAAATTGTTTTTGTGATGTACAAACATAGAGATGGGTGCCCAAAATGTGTGATGGCCTATGTGGTGGTGTAGGGGAGTAATTAGAGAGGGTGGGGGGGCCATTGGCTAGCCCTTATGTATGGTAAATGAAATGAGGGGATCATGCAAATGATCTATGGAAATGTGGGGATGTGAGAGGTGACGTATAGAAATTGATGGTTCTTTCATGATTATCAAAAGAAAATGAGTGCCTGGGAAGGGTGGAAATCAATGAAATGAAGAGACAATTGTGGTTATCCTTGAAGTCATGCAAGTAAAATGATTCTAGGGTGAATAATATATGGCCATGGATACTAAGAGTGTAAAGGGTACTACTTGATGACGCTATTGACTGATGTGAGAATTTACCCAGTGAAATTCGAAGGTGGCAGTAAACAAAGTTGAGAAGATGGGCCTTATGGATGATTAAAGAGAAATGCCATGGAGATATTTGTCACTTCACGGGAACACCTATTATGCCAATGAAGAATGCCAATTTAAAATTTAATCAAATTCCATTGGGGCCAAAATTCATGTTGAGTGACAAAGAAACTTGTAAGCTTGAAACAAATATCGCACATGAAAGTATCATAGAAATACAGTATGAACATAATTCAGATACAAAAACTAAAAAATAAAAAACAATATGCACCTGATGAGTTTCTGATGATGGAGAAGGTGTGAATGCATTTTAAGGGAGGAATAAAGTGATATGATGCATGAAATATTATGGGAACTCACGTGCTATAATGGCTTTGAGGATATCTTCATCGAAATGAAATATAATTGAAAAAGCTGACAAAGGTGTCTTTTGGTCATGAGGTAGTGTTTGGCACATGGAAGTACTAGTGGACAGGTAGATATGATATCATGGTTGATGAAATATGACCAAGATATGAGGAAAAATACCAGATAGGTTGAGTCCATGCAGTCTTGGATAACACTATATTTGCAGTTGTTGAAGTGATCTTGACACTATGGAATGATGAGAAGAATTCTTTAATCATTTTTCATAGGGAGGAATAAATAAAATAGATATGGTCCTATGTATAATCAATACTAGGGGGGAGAAGTATCTCTAGTATGGGTGTGTGGGGTTTACTCAGAGAGGATTCCAAAGGTTGTGCTGATGCTCTGGGAACCATGTTAGAGGAATCATCATGACTTGGGATTTATAAGGGATGAGAATCCACACTGATAGTGCTTTTAAGGTCATGAGCTACAAGAATATGTTGAAATAATCTAAGGAGTAGGGAGGCTGATGAAGGATGGGTATTGTTCATGCAAAGAACACATGGATGTAATGTGTGTTTCATATCATAAGAGGAAATGTAATAAACTATTTGAGGTGCATCATTTGCATTAGGGGTGGGAGGAAGAGGAGGTGTAACCATGATAAAATGATGTATGCAACCAATAGATCCTCATATCTTAGGAGATTAGGAAAATGGTGGGTGATATCTCCATGTTATGCACCAATGGCACAAATATGGTTAGTGTGTAATCCTTTGTTATGAGATGGGGTGGCCCTTTCTCTTGGGGATGTAGAAGAGGGAATGGGCACCTAAGGGGAATGGATAATGAACTTTAGCTCTTCCAATGAGGGACATTAATTGGTAGGGTTTCCTAATATGTAACACAATGCACATGGGGAAGGTACACTAGGAGAAGATGTGCTTGTGGGGTCCTTCTTCTTGGATTCCTTCTTGTCCTTTCTTGCGATTCCATCTAGTGTATTTGTGAGGTTTTTTGTTCCCACATGTGTTAAAGGATCTCTAGGGGTGCTCGACATAATATGACTCATGGGAAAAAATCCAACATAATTGATGTGGCAGGTATTGCCAAACACCAGATGGGCAGTGCAAGAGCCATGTTTGGTAGCATAAGCATCACCATCATTTGATGTGAGTTGAAACTAGGAAAGGGATATAAGAAAGGTGTTTTATTGATAACGTATGGAAGGATTGGGGTATCATTTTTCATAATATTTTCAAGTTATTGTGTATCGATTTATGGTAGCATTGGATGTGTTCTATGCTTAAAAATTTGCAGGGAGGCTAGGACATGTGGATTCCAAAATACTAAGAAATAATTTTTGGAACTTCCACCTGGATGAGGTTTTATTAAAATAATTAAAGTGTATTAATAGAACAGGGTATGAATATTCTAGGAAAAGACAAATATCAAGTCAATATGATATGAGCCATTGATTAGAATCTATTATGGCATGTTGATTTCTCAATGAGAGTATTATAAGAAGGACATCAATGGGCATTTGGAAAGACACATGAAGTGGGATATAGAGATTGATTTCTCAAGTGAGCAGTGCAGAGCATCCGGAGAGACCATTGGGGATATTCTTGTAGTGAGGGGCAGAGACAGTTTTTCGGTTGGATATTTTTCTTGATCCGAAGAGTGCAAGGCAAAGAGGACAAAGTGTAGTCTGGAGAGAAAGCGCAATACCAAGCAAAGGAAGCTTAGAGCTATGATGTGGTAGCATAGAGCTTGAGAGGGAGTCTATATTATTGTTGGGGAATAGTTGGGATCTAGTGTCGGAGCGCGGGTGTGAGACCGAGAGGCCAGAGGGCTGAAGTTTCTAGCTAACAGAAGATCAAGAGAAGGTGTAGTACAGTCCTAGCCACAATGGCGTAGTAACTACATAGGAGTGATGTAGTATTGCACACAGAATGTGCAGAGACAACCCAGAGGCGCATCTCCAGTGTACATCAATGCTAGATTTTCCAGTGATGGGGTGAGAACATCTCACTGTCTTTTTTCTAGTTAGATCTCTATATAGGATTTCCAGTTTTGACATCTAAAGAACTGTACTAATAAATTACATCTTAATAATACAAAAGCTCAATGAATTCACTCTTTTTCTGGCATTAATTTTTTCTAGGGACATTAGTCCAAAAATAATGGTGTCATATCTGTGTTTGTTTTCTTCTTCCTTAGTTCTTGTTTCCACATATAATTTTATTGGTGAAGGATTCATTTGTATTTACTTCAATATTTACAGTGTAACACAGTAAATAAATTGCATGGAATTAACAAGTAGGAGAATTAATATAAGTTTTTTTTGGTAGGGATTTCGGTTATCGAATTTTCACATGGTATCAAAGCACAAGTGAAGAAAGAGAGTAGAGCCAGAGAGCCCATGCCCTAAATAGAAGTGGGAGATGAAAGAGTTGCATAGGCAGCAAATCAAATCCCTAGAGGGATTGCACAGTCCAGTCTATGAGGGAAAGTTATTTTGAGGAAAAATCTCTCTCCAATTGAATCAGCGGAGAGGAATAGTTTCTAGTTTGTGACTTTTTAGTGACAGAGGGAGAAACATAGTAGTTTCAGCATAGAGAAGTCTTCAGGTGGGATGCAAATTTTTTTTGCAGCATTTGCTGGTGCAGAAATGCATCAGAAGAAGGAAGAAGGAGCATATTGAGGGATTTTTGACATCAAAGAAATTCTTTTTGAAGAAATTCTAATTTATCATGTGGAAGCAATGGAAACAAAGATTTATTTGGCTCACTGTAGCAGGGAGTGCATAGAGCCAGTTGCAAAGAGCGTTAGAGGAAGCACTCAACATTTGGGTTGGTGAGATGGTAGCATCCGGTTTGGAAGACTAAGATCGATTGGAGGGTGCCTCCAACAATGTGATCTGGAAGGCAAGGATATCCTTCCTTCTAGATGAGCATCATCTCAAGACCGTCATTGAGAGTGTGGTAGTTGTACCCACAAATTTGGATCCATTGAAGGCCTACAAGAAAGATATGGCTGAATCTAAGAGACTGGTCCTCGAAGGAGTGAGGGATCACTTTTCTTCACACATTTCTCGAAAAGGGACTACCAGGGAGATGTCGGATGCATTGGCTATGTTGTATGAGGGATCTTCCGGGTAGCAGAAGATGTTCTTGGAGGAGAAGACAAGATCAAAAAGGATGTAGAAGGGGGAACACATGGATTCGTTCTTGTTGAAGCTTAAAGAAGTCCAGGATTAGTTTTTAGCCATAGGATCAGCACCTCAAGCCAAGGAGATGGTGAGATTGGCCTTGAATCTAGTCTCATAAGAATGGTAAGTCTATGTCCAAAGTATCCTGGGTAGAGAGAAGTTTCTGGATTAGGAAGGAACGTGGGTTTCTCTTCAGTAGGAAGAGATGAGGCATGATTTAGTCAAGTGTAAGCTTGATGGAAAAAACAACAGTGGAATGAAGCCAAAGGAGGAGGGGGAGAATGAAACCCTTGCATCAAAGGGGAAGCAGGTGCAGTGGAGGCAAAAGAAGGATGTCTCAAATATCAAGTGTTTCTAGTGTGGTGAATTTCGTCACTATGCTACGCAGTGTCCTCTCAAGTAGAAGGAAAAAGATGAGAAACATGATCCTCAGGCTGCAACCACAAGGATCGAGGAGGAAGAGTTTTCTATGATTACCCACATATCCCCAGGGGAGAATTGGGGTGATCTAGAACTGTAGTTCGAAATAGATGGATTTGGGAAGAATCCTTGAGGAGTCCACCTCTTGGATCAATACCTTGCTATGGGAGCCCATATCATAAGTAGCAGGATGGACCAGTGTCAGTTGGTGCAGAGGAGTGCTGGAGTGACATTTGCGGTGACTAGGAGAGGAAGAGAATGAGCAACATAGAGCAGAGTTAGCACCAGTATAGTTGGCACAATGAAAATTCACCAACATCACAGAGGTTTTAGAGGGTCAATGCAAAGACTAGAAAAAATCACATCTCTCGTATCATATGCACAATGATAACCACCTAGTTCATTATTTTGGATGTTTTTATGCTGCAACAATAGAAGAGTTGCAGTGCAGATGCAGCTGGCTGCAACATGTAGGGTCAGAAACATCACAGATGCAACATCGCAGTGGTTAGTGGGTAGTTATATCAGACATCAACAACACAAAAGGAGTTGTTATAGAGTCGGGGTGATGCTTCAACATGTTGCATTACTAGAGCACATTCCTCGCTAAGAGGGAGTTTTGATTTATGGTAGCATTGGATGTTCTCTAAGCCTCAAAATTTGTAGGGAGGCTAGGACACATGTGTTCCAAAATAACTAAAATCATTTTGGGAAATTCCACCAGGATAAGGTTTTATTAAAATAATTAATTATTTTTAGTGGATGCATAAATCTAAACTTAGGGAATTAAAATAATTAAAGTGTATTAATAGAATTGAGTGAATATTCTAGAAAAAGATGAAGATCGAGTAAATATGATCTGAGGCCATTTATTAGAATCTAATCTGGGTCATTGATTTCTCAACGATAAGATCACAAGAAGGACATCGATGGGAATTTGGGAAAAAACATGAAAGGAATCAAGAGATCAATTTCTCAAGTGAGTGGTGCAAAGCAACCATAGAAATCATCGAGGAGATTCTTGTAGTGAGGGGAATCTATGTCCATTCCCGCATTGAATAGCATTAAACCTCAGGTTTCAGCCATTTTGCATAAACCAATGTAACCCCATATGTTTTTAGTGAATGAATGAATCGAATATAGAGAAGAGTTGAATAAATTTCAAAGAGAGTTCCTCTCATGTGTTTAATCGTTGTTTGTCTATGTGTATGAATTATATTTCCGCATATTGTTGCATTCTCTATGTTGTGGGGGAAACACATCCCTCTGGTGTTTTATTCATAATTTTGAACACTTATACCATGATTAATGACATCAGTTACAAATATAGAGGGCCTAAAAAACTAACTTCGACACATCATCACTCCATTTCATACATAAGAGAACAACTACTTCTAGAATGACACTTAAATACTGGTTATAACAACCACACATAACATGAAAGCATTACTTCCAACCATCACCAAATTTAAAAACCATCCTCCACTTTTGAAACCTACTATAATCACCACTCTATCAACATTATATGAAAAAATGTTTAAGATTTAAATTTTATGAAAAAACAGTTTGAATTTACATTGCATTCGCTAGTAATAATTGAAAAATCAAACATCTCTATCCTTCATCGTTTACACTGTAGTTTCAAATGAACATCTAAGACATTCTCACGTTTTGAATTTTATTTTCTACAACTAAACAAATGTTTCACAAAATAAATACTTCAAAAAAATTTGGACATTGTTATAAATCCAATGTTTGCATTCAACCGAGCCTACATTTCAGCTTGCAAGAATTCTCGAGAGCCCCTCTCCGAGACAAAGCTCATTCACCAAATACTTTAGCCCAAAATGTTCTGTGAAAAAATTATAAAGTCTGCACAATAGCTATTGACTGAATCTTCTTATAATTTTTCATCAATCACCTTCTTCAGATCACTACTACACCAAGGGAATTTTAAGACATTTTTTTAAGACAAAAGATTTTTTTTGTGTTAAAATGTCACTTTTTATTTTAGTTATTTTATATTAAAATTTAATATCAATTGAATTGTCTTAAATATAAATTTTAAGACAAAACTAGTATGAGAAAAAAGTAGTTTGAGACAAAACTTTATATTCAAGACAAAAGCAATTTGAGACCAAAATATTTTAAGACAAAAACAATTTAAGAAAAAAATATTTTAAGACAAAACTTTATATTTTAGACAAAAACAGTTTGAGACAAAAATAGTTTAAGACAAAACTTTATATTTAAGACAAAAGGAGTTTGAGACAGAAATATTTTAATACAAAAATTTATATTTAAGACAAAAGCACTTTGAGACAAAAATATTTTAATATAAAACATTATATTTAAGACAATGGCAATTAAGAAAAAACCCATTTAAGACGTTAGCAATTAAGACAAAATCGTTAGTATTGTGGAAGTTTGCATGGAAATTCTATGAGTAGATAGTGGATAATTATATTTTTTTATTTTCGAATATATATATATTCAAACGACATGAAATGTAATCATGTCAATTTTATTTCTTTTATATTAGTGTTACACAGTAATTTGTCACCGTCCCTACCATTCTCCGTCCCGCACAATGGAGGACCCATTTTGTGACCTGTGAACATTGTCATGCCTTGAAAACATCATCAATGCATTCCTCTAAGCATGAGCGTCATTTGCCCTAAAGACATCTCCTTGCAAAAATCATGAAAAACATCTCTTTTTGCGCGGCAACGAAAGCGGACGATTCGGCAGACGCCTTGGAAATGGGGAAAATCCTGCAAAGAGGCCGCGCCAACTGGCGCTCTGTCCCAGAGCAGTAGTCACGCCAGCCAATTTAAGGAATTTTTTTTAAATAAAGATGGCGGAAGTTGTGTTTCAACAAACTCAGAAACCATTGCCTATCTTGAGTTGGGAGGTTTGGCTGCGGGAGTTCTATGGAAAGGAAGTGGTTTTGCCACCTCCCATGGAACCTTCCTTGTTGATAGGGCCAATCCCACAATAATAGGGATCCCAACTCCCTCCTTCCCCATCTATAAAAGCCTGCTCAATTCCATGGCAAGCTAGTCTTGAAGTGCTTAAGCTTTGAATCTCCAAATTCCAAAGAGCCTTTGTGCTGTAAGAGCCCTCTTTCCTCCCTTAAGGCCGACTCAAGTAAGGAGACTATTGTCGAGAGACTCAGGAGAGGTTTTCCCTTTCCCTGGCGAGCTTTGCGAGACGTGAACGACTGGAGACCCATCCGAAGGATACCACGACGTCAGAAATTTGGTTGTAATCTCTTTCGATTGATATTTAATGAATGATTACGATTATGGTTCCACTCTGTTCTCAATTATGTTAATATGAGTAATATCCTTTCTGATTGATATTTAGTTACGTATGCCGGATTTTATGCTTGTATCTGTTTGTTTCTTGTATGTGCAGGTGTCCATCTGTGGAGATCGTGGAGGATCGTGATCTGCCGAGGTTGAGGAACGGGAACGCTCTCTTCTTCAGATCGTAGCATTGGATTCCAGGTAGGCTTCCGTCTTTAGTCTTTTCATTCGTAACTAGGAACTTGCATCGTAACATTTTTGATTGTTTCTAGACCCCTGCTGGGCTAGTAGGGATCACCTCTGTCCGCAGAGGGGATTTACCTCCTCAACAATTAGATTTTTGCTTTTCAATTAAACCACATTCTAAAAATATAATAAATAAATAGATTAAAAAAATATTATTTTTTGGTTGGCCACTCAAAGGGATTTAAGTTTGAATCTCATGTCTTTACATAATACTTCATAACAAGGTGATTTTCAAATGAGTTACATTCCATGAACTAAAATTGTTTATTTTTTAAATATGTTAACATTTTTAAATTACTTCAACTAAAACCTTGATATAACTTTGAAAGAAATTAAATACAATATAACGACAAAAAAAATTAAATATTTTCTCAATTGTTTTCCATATATGCATTTTAAACCTTCATTTTTTTTCTTTCAAAATGAAAAATCAAAATTTTGATTCTTGCATATGTCTTATAGTCACATGGTTTTATTTTCACTATTGAAAAAATATATCAAAGAGATAAATAACAATAATTTAATTATGTTTTAGATAAAATTTTAGTATTTAACTTTTTTTATTGTAAAAAAACTTTCTACTAATTCGGAGTCGTTGGCACAAGACTACCTGGAAATGTCCCTAGTCATAGGCATTCCTTGTTGTGGGAGCGACTGGAGGTTCTAAGTCGCATGCATGCCCATGTCAAGGGAGAGATTAAGGCTTTGATGTAGAAAAATTTCATTTTGTCTCAAGGGTCAGTCACATGGATGGGTTGGATGGCTCTGGTCACCTAGATGGGTTGGATGGCTCCTGGGGGTTTTGTTGCAAGTGCAGAAGGTTAGGTTGGTTGTGTTACATCGGTTCCACTTCCTTAACTGATATATAGGGGGTTGAATCATATCATAGTAACTTTTCGTCACATGTTTGCCCCAGTTGGCCGGTAAATTGGGTAGATGTGGGAGGATGGTGTTATAGAGTAGTATCATAGCATGGTTCCATTCTCCTTAGGTGATGTCTTGTTTCCGTTCCACTTGGATGAATGTGTTTTCATATCTACATGTTGGTTGCACATAGGTCCTTGTACTTGTGATATATGTGCTTTTTGTTTATGCATGGTATTGGTCATGATTGTAGTGGTGTCATTGCTAAATGTATTTGTTGTGTTTATGTCAGTCATGCATCGATTATGTGTATCAGTGTTTATATTTTGTTATGCATACTTTGACTAGATGATGGTCATTGTGCATGAAATCATGGTATGTGGTCAGCATATTCATGCATTCACAAATGGATAATGGTTGAAAATATGTTTATATGTTGATATTATTATGTTTATATATATATTTTTATGTTTGCGTTGTGCTAATATGGTCGGTCTTGCAGATGAGATATCCTCTTCGAGCTATATTAAGGTACACTAGTTTGCTTATGATTTGGTTTAACTAACATAATATACCTTGTAGGAAGAAGAGATCAAAGATGAATAACAAGATGGTAGACTACAAAGATTCTCCCTATGAATCAGATGAGTAGCGTGGTGTTGGGAACACTTCCGACTTAGCAGACACATTGTGGAGTTTGAAGGAGGAAATAAGGATTTGCGAAGCAGATAATGACAAAAGCATGCAGGCATAGGAGAAATAAGCAGAATTCAATGCAATAATTCTTCAGAGTTTGTCAGAATTGCAGAGACAGGGACCACTACGGATCAACTATGGATAGGAGGATATGACTAATGGGGCATGTAGAAGTAGACCCCATAGTGGGCATAGGTCAGATAGAGATGACACGATCAGGGATGTCAGGTTCTTGGATACTCCGGAAAGGAGGGGTGATGGACACAAGTACTATTCTTGTTCTGGTTCTGAAATGTATCATGGTCATCATCGTTATAATGCTTAAAGGAGGAGTGATAGGGGATAGTTTTCGGATGAGTTCAAGAAATAAAAGGCACCTACATTCGATGGGGAAATGAATAAATCACATGATGCAAAAGCATGGTTGATTGGAATAAAGAAATTCTTCATATTGCACGATTACTTAGAGAACATGAAGGCCAGGATATATACATTCATTGTTAAAGGTAAAGTAGATTTTTGGTGTGAGGATGTAAATAACATTAGAGATATTTATGAGTTGACTTGGAGTGAATTTGAGAGACTATTCAGGAAGCAGTATCTATCGAAGATGTACTATGATGACAAGGAAAAATAGTTTTATGAGCTAAATATGGACTCTATTATCGATGAGGAGTAAACTAGCAGATTTCTGGAGTTGTTGAGATATGTGCCTTACCTCAAGGAGGAGAAGCCCAAGATTCAACGATTCATCAATGGGTTGTCGATAACATTCAAAGACATGATTGAGTTTTATGAGCCTAGATCAGTGGAAGCTAAAGCATTGTTATGAGCAATCAAAGCGTAGATTTGAGACTAACTAGACTGGAAAGGTAATGCAAAAAATAAAGGGAAATGGGATAAGAAGCGAGCAAGGCCTCGAGACACAGGTAAAAAAGATAATGCTCTAAGTTACATTTCAATTTCCGCATCTTTTCCATTTCGCTAAGTTAAAAATAAAATGAGTCCAATTCTATATGCAATAGACTAATAGCCTATTGATACACCTTTAGTGATTTATGCATAGCTCTCACCTATCACTATAGATCAATGAAATGACATCTAATAGATATAGCCTAAAAGAGTTTGATTTTATGCCCAAGACACCAGTATAATGGAGTAGTTGTGAAGGCAACGATATCCATTGGGGATTTCCATTTTTTCAGCAACATACAAGAAAAATCTTGGTGTTGGAGGAAGAGATAAAAGATCTTTTCCAAAAACACAATATCATCACTCTCCTAGTGCCATTTTTGTTAACTCATTGGAATGCAAGTAATGCATAAGGATTCATCAACATCTATGAAATTTTCTCTCTTTCCAATAACAAAATAGGTTCATCCTAATATTAATATATAAAATATGGTTCATTAATATGCATGGTTCATTTTTTTTTATGATCCTATTTCTCTAAAGGATATCTATTTTTTGAATTTTGTTTGGTATAAGATATGGTGATACCTTTAAATATGAGGTAATTTTGGGTAAAATTAGAAGTGGAACAAAAATTTGTGGTTTGAATTTCCTTTGTAGTAGTAGGCTACATGCAATTTCTATCGAAAGGTTTTGTTATGGCCCAACATGGAATAATCTTTGGATGAAAATTTTCATTATGGGTGGTATGTTTTTTTAGCTCTTCAACTCATTGGATTCTTTGTCTGTTCATGGTATTTGTTGTTCTCAACTTAGAATCCCTGAATCACCCTGAAAGGTCATGACAATGTAACTTTTGGAGGCATTGATGGACAACCCCCGCCCCCCCAAAAAAAGTCATTAGAATAAAACTTTTAGAAGCTTTTGTTAAATGATCGCCTCCAAATGTTCAATTCTCATGAATTTTGGGGGAGGGGGATCTTTTGGTGTATTGAATGGGGCAAGGGGACATAAGGGTATCATGGATGGGTAGAAGTGAGAGGTTAGTGCATGGTATATTGAGATCTATAATACTAACATTAGAGAATGAGAAGGAGCCTTAGGGCCTTATGCCACAAGGGCTAGGGGACCTATAAGTAAGGAAATGAGAGCAATTGATAGGGGAACCTCCAATAGTTGTGATAAGGGGATTAGGGGACACATTATCACAACCCATAAGAACTTAACCCATAAACACTAAAGTCTGTATCCCTTTAACCCCAAAGCCACAGTCCCTTAACCCCTACACTCGTAACTCATAAAAAATTAACCCCTTGATCCCTTAAACCCCAAGCCACTAACCCCTTAAACCCTAACCCCTAACATGGAATCCTTGAAACCCATAAACCCTAATCCCATATCCTCTTAAAACTTGACCCTTAACCCTACAAGATTCTATCCTCTACCTATTCAGTTTGAAACATTTCTATTGGCTGTTAAAATCCCCATCAATCCTTAGTTAAAGTCTCATGCTTTGAAGCATTGATCTTAAAAGAATGTTTTATATTAGGGTATTATACATCCTTGGGGTCTCTAATCTTTCGTTTTCTTTCGACAACCCAACTCTCCTTGAAGAATCGATGTTGAATACTTTGATCCACAACAAGAATGATGTCATAATACATTTGTAGAGATATATAAATGAAATTACCCCCTAGCCACCACTATATTATACACATTGATTCAATGGATAGGGGTTTGTAGTTATCATTCAATGGAATCACTTCTAACCAGTATCGATCTCTATTTCTCTTTTGGCTTGTTCTTGACTTAATGGCCACCTTCTTCAATGTCGTTCCTTTGGAAGTTCAAAAAGAGATTTTATTGTTGGAAAGTAAAGAGGTTGAGGGTCTCCCTTATCACTCAGATTTTGAGGTGATGGGCGAGGATTTGAAATGGATACAAGACCCTGGAAAACCTCGGAAGAAAATCACAATTAGCTGGCCTTACACCAACAGCTGGCTACTTTGTTTCGCTAGTACTTCAAGATAAACAAGTTGAGACCTATAATCTATTTTTTTCCCTTGAAGATGTCAAAATAATGCTTCGCAACCTATGGTACTGTTTCGATAGGGTGGACTCCTAATTGGCTCGCATTGAAGGTTTTCTGGTTAGTGACTCTGCCTCCAGGGACCTCATTGATCCTCCAGTTGATCATGTACAAACTCTTATTATTATTTCCTTAAGCGTGGAAATTATGTTTTATTGTCACTTGTACGAGATTGTATGAATATTTATGGTCTTGTTGATGGTGGAGAGAGTATCTAGAGTGGATCTTCGTTTGGTCTTGTTGTACATGCTCTGGAAGTGGAGGATTCCCATTGTTGTTGTCAATATTATGCTTACTTGGTCTTTTGTTGGCGGTTTATGTTTATGTTTTCATGATCCTTGGGATTTGGTGCTAGCATCAAAATATACTATGTTTCCTCTCATTTTATGGGCACCTGCAACTTGAATTTTGGCAATTGAAGATTGTTTTAACATATGCTTTCAACTTGGCTTGTTTTGGGATGGATGAGTATGTTTGCATCTGAGAAAGTGGTTACTCTTTTCATGCTAGATGGAAGATGTGGTTTTGTGTAGAGGACCCTTACGAAGACTATGATTTACTAATGTTTCCCTTTGTCAAAGGGCACTCTTTTCTAGGTTTAGAGCTCTATTTTCTTCTTGTTTTCAAGGAAACTATCACTAAAGCACATTCATTTTCAGTTTATGTGCACTATTTGTCTAGAATTGTCTCATTTTATGAGGGGCCTAAACTCTTGATGCAAATCTTTAGTTGTTGTTGAAATGATACTCTGTTATTATTGTAATAGTTTTTTTGTGGTTCTACAATCTTGTGATCATTGGAGAAGCTAGTGCTTTTAGAAGTATATAAATTTGATGTTTAATCTATCAATGTAAATCTCCTATTGTAAATCTCTTATTTTTATATGAATATGAAGTATTTTAATTTACAAAAAATTATGGAGTAGAGAACAATAACTTCATCTTAGCCAGGGATGAAACTTCTAACTAATCACACTATTTAGCATGTTTATAAATTTTAAAACAATAAGCAATTTATTTTGGAAGAAAATAGTTGAAAGTTTAATTGTCTTTGTTTGTGCATGAGCCAAGCCATGCAATGATACATTTGTTATTTTTGATATGAAGTGCTTAGATAACTTAGGGAAAAATATAGTTAAAGTTAAGGCCATCTTATAATGTTTGTTGAAATAAACTAAGAGAACTTTCATTTTTGAAAAATACCATATCGACATATATTATAATTTATTTGTAATATTGAATAAAAAATTTATTATTGATATTAATTTTCAAATATAAAATTAAAAAACAAAATAAATAAATAATTATTTTAATATTTTTATTTTTAATTTTATAATAAAATTAAAATAATTTATAATTTGAATAACTTGATAAATTAAAAAACTAAAATTAACAACACTAAAATTATTTTAAAATAATTTGATATCCCTTTTATTATTGTAAAAATGACAAATTAATTAATTCCAATGTTTTAATATTTGTCAAAATCCTACTCATATACTTTCAACAATCTTTTCTACACATTTCCAAAATATCATATAATTTCCAACCATCTTTCTACACATTTCCAAAATACTCAAATACAAAATAAATATTAATTAAAATGTACAATAAATGATACCATTCACTAATTTCATTCGTCAAATTCCAAAATACACTTGTAATGAATTGTCCGATCGCGGGTTTGATATCATATACTTTCCAACCATCTTTCTACACATTTCCAAAATACTCAAATACAAAATAAATATTAATTAAAATATACAATACATGATACCATTCACTAATTTCATTCGTCAATTTCCAAAATACACTCGTAATGAATTGTCTGAGCACGGGTTTGCTAATGGAGTCACGAGCTAATCCATTTAAATTGGGTACCCTTTGTAGCTCCTTATCAAATTATGTTTGTGTTCTACGAGCTTGCAAGTCGCTTAAACTCTATTGTGCACTTATTCTGTTTTTGTTCTAAACTCTCTGGTCATGAGTTGTGATAAGCGCTCAAGATCAAATGCTATACAACCGTCGCGCTGCGATCGACTCCCATGTGACGTCCCGCTAGAATTCCCACACTCTGTATTTCAATGAAAGAAGAGAAAAAATACCCAAAAAAAGCACACGAAGACATATTTCAAAAATCGGGAAGATCAGTAATTAAGAAGCCCTAGAACCAATGGTCCTCGAACTTGCAAGAGCAAGGGAATAGCGAACTTGCAAGACCAGGGGAATAGGTTGTAGGGATGTTATGTAGGTGAGCAAGCTTATCCTAGCTGAGGAAACCAACCTATCACAGGTTAAGGTGTGGTTATATCCTAACTCAGAATCCCTATCCTTGGCCTTGATGCTTTCAGATTCATCACCTTCTGTATTCTTTGAAGTCTCCATCTTCTACAACAACCAAAATCCTAGCTCCCACATCAGAGGCGTGTTTTCTGCGCCTCATAAATCTTCGGCCGGACAGCAGGCCAAAAAAATCCATGGGAGCTGTCATTTTTATATCCACAATGCCCAATCACGTTGGATCCCACACGGTTCTAAGGGCTTGACTGGTGAGATAGAGATCCGCTTCAAATCGAAGTTCGAGTTTAGGTTTTGTCTATGTGGGTATCGAAGTGAGTGCTTCCGAAGGCTAGCCATCTGCAAAAAATTGTTTCCCAACTTTGGGATTTCACCCGTAGGTCATCTTTGACCACCAGTTCCCTCCCCAAATTTTCCTCCAGTTTTGACGTTGATTCTCCTGTCCCCATCTTGCTTTTATCATGCAAGCTTCCTTGACTGTAAATAATCCTTTCGTAGCATAGCCCCATATCAATATGTCTGACCCTTCCTTGAAGGTGATACTTCTCGATTCTAGCTCCTTCAAATGTATCCGTTGATCTGAATTCATCGCATTTGGCCAATCTGTCATGATTTCCATCTTCTCCATCCACTGTTAATGGTATCTTCCCTCCAGAATTGGTTTACCATTTTATAATTGGTGTTCATAGCATAAGTGAACCATTCACTCAACTCCTGTCTAGGGAATAATTTTCCCCTCTATTGCTAGGATTCATTCCAAAAGAGAGTTGTTTTTCCGTTCATTATTTCCTAGAATAAATGTTACAAAATAAGATCTCTGTTTTGGGCTACTAGATTCTAGATGGTCGATCCTTTAGGGGGTTCTCGGTATCTTAAAATATCCTCTGTACGGTTGGGAATGTCGTATTTCCTTGTCCATATATGCTTCCACAGTCTCATTCCTCCCTATTCCCATATGCACCATAATTTCACCCACAATACCTAGTTGAGAATAAATGGGTCTCTAAGGCCTAGTCCCCCTTCCATCTTAGCTTTGATGAGGTTCGACCATGCTACCAAGGACCATTTTTTCAACTGTTGGACCCCTCCCCAAAGGAATTTCTTGAATATTTCCTCCATTTTGTTGCAGATTGTTTTGGGCATGGCCATTCCAGACAACCGGTAAATGGGGATGGATTGTAGGATGAATTTAAGAAGGATGGTGCGAGGAGCCATATTGAGGCCTCTAAAATTCCAATTGTTGATCTTGGTTTGAATTTTGTGGATAAGATGACTCCAGCAAGCAATTTTCAGAGAGCTTTCAGCAAGGGGCATTCCCAAGTATTTAGTGGGAAGATATATGATACCAAACCCCAACACTCTCGCCATAAAGGTTTTGATATTTCTAGCCTTATTAAAGAAGAATATGCATAATTTTTCATTATTAATAAGGGTGCCACAGGCTTCCATAAACATATGGAGTATATCTTTAATGTTTTTTTCTTCCTTCAGCAAGACATGACAAAAGAGCATAATGTTGTCAACAAATTGTTGGTGGATAAGAGGGAGGTAATTTCCTTAGAGCCTAAGGCCACAGATCTTGAGATTACGAGCTTCCTTATTTAGGATTTGATGAGGTTTAAATAAGCTTTTGATGTTCATTTTAGATAGAATTCTGAAAAAGTGATCAGTAACACCTTGAATATAAGGAAGGTTTGTGTTGGCTAAGGGAGGGGTGAAAAGACGGGTTTTGGGGCGAGGATGGAGGAAAATATATATTTAGTTGATCCTTCAGTTGCATCATAACTTAATCCTAATTAACCAAGTAGTGACACATTAAAAATGCCTAATTAATCATGAAATTAAACAAATATGGATATGAGAGGGAAACCTTTAAACCCCTAACCGATTTAACTCCCTAAAACCTAAACCTCTAACCTCTAACCCATTTAACCCCCTAAACCCTAACCCCATTAACCCCTAACCCCTGAAATCCTTAACTGCTAAATCCCCTAACCCCATATACCTCTAAAAGCCTAACCCATTTAACACCCTAAACCTCTAAATCGTTAACCCCTAACCCCTTAAACCCTTCCCAACCCTTAACCAATTTAAACCCCTAAAACCCTAACCCATTTAACCACCTAAACCCTAACCCCATTAACCCCTAACCCTAATCCTTAAATTTTAAATCCCCTAACCCCCTAAACCTATAAACTGACCCTAACCCATTTAACCCCCTAACCCCTAACCCTTAACCCATAACCCCTTAAACCCTAATTCCCAACCTCTAACCGATTTAAACCCATATACCCTTAAATCCTAACTCGTTTAACCCTCTAAACCCTTAACCCCTAACCACTTAAACCCTAATTCTCAACCCCTAACCTGTTTAACCCCCTAAACCCCCAGAACCTTAACCCATTTAACCCCCTAAACCCTAAACCCTTAAACCCCTAAATCACTAACACCTAAACCCCTAACCGCTTAACCCCTAAACCACTAAATCGTTAACGCTTAATCCATAACCCATTAACCCTTAAAATCCTTAATTGTTAAATCCCCTAACCCCTAAGCCCCTAATCCCTAATCCCTTAACCACTAACTCATTATTCACCTAACCCCTAACAACGCCTAAATCCCCTAACCCCTAAGCCCCCAATCCCTAATCCCTTAACCATTATCTCATTATTCCTCTAACCCCTAAATGTGCCTAAATCCCCTAACCCCTAACCCCCCAATCCCTAACCCCTTAACCACTAACTCATTATTCCCCTAACCCCAATCCCTAATCCCTTAACCACTAACTTATTATTCCCCTAACCCCTAAATGCACTTAAATGCCCTAACCCCTAAGCCCCCAATCCTTATCCCCTGAACCACTAACTCATTATTCCCCTAACCCCTAAACCCTAAACCTCTAACCCCTAAGCCCCTATTCCTATAACCCCTAAGCCCCTAATCCCTAATCCCCTAACCACTAACTCATTATTCCCTAACCCTTATAACAATCCGTAAAACTCGTTGGGATTAGCCATTCCAAACAAAAGCTGGTCTAGTTGGGACCTACGATCGAGTTAATTCCCCCTTGTTGGCAAGGTGGAATTTTTTCCCTGTCAACAACCCTATAGTCCTTAATCCCTCTAACATATAACCTATATTATTGTTAATTCATATGAACTTTAATCCTAAGCCCTAATTCCTCTAAAACTCATAAGATCCAATCACTATAACCCTTGCCACACTTAATACCTAAAGATTACAACCCTTATCCTCTAAAAGAATTTACCTCTCTAACATGTAATACATATAATCATTGACAACTGACCACTATACTCACTAACACATATAAACCATAACCATAATACTATAACCATTATATCTCTTTACATTTTACGATCATAAACCCTAAATTTTATAACCTTTAATCCCTATCACTTTTTAAACCCTAAAACCCCTAATATAACCTTATAACCCATATTTCAAATAATCCCTAATATTTACAAACTTATTCCTTATAATCCTTGCATTAAAACCCCTAACCTTATAATCCATATTCCCAAAAATGCTTAGCCTTCATAGCCCTTGGTCCTTATAATCCTTGCATTATAACACCAAAACATTATCCTTGTAACTACAACCATCACATAGTGACTATAAGCACCTTATCTTAAGCACAATGTACAAACTTGATCACCACTTTCATAGAATTATCTTAGTCCAAGTTTACCATTGACATTGGCATGGACCTGTAATTCCCCTAGTCATACTTGATTTGTGATCATTGTAGGACCATGGGTTTATTAAACCACAAATGAGATGACCATGTAGGGAACTCAACATTGGTGTAGGATTATCCGTTGTTGTTGTAGGTGTTAGAACTTCGTCGCTAGTGCAAAAATGATTGCATGGTGACAAAAAACTAATGCAATTGCATTGGAGTATGTATCAACATGCCATGCCATGCACAATGCCTGATTAAGTAAACACTTAGGAGCATAATAAAGATCTCAATCATAACTACATGTTTATTAAACACCCATGTTCACTTTGTGAATATGGATGTTAGGGGTGATATCATAGAACCATTTAATACACCAGTAAGCTTCCCTATAGTGAGAAAGATTTGACGACATAGATAGTCATGATTCTCATTGATCTAAAACAACAATAAAATTTTGACAATATGGATTCACCTAGAACTTGGCAAAACTTTTAAAAGCATTGTTCTACTATGAATGAGCTTTGGATCATAGTAGAACTCTTCCCGTGCCTAAAATTTCTACCAAATCATTACCAAACGATTAGCTTATTTTGTGACACTAGATAAATTTTAAAGAACTACCTAATCTTATAGAAAACTACTTTCTAATTGTTGATATATGATGATAAAAAGTGCTAAAATTCTTATTGATTTACAACTTTACTTATTTCTTTTACTATTTAAGTTGATCATGAACCAAACAAAAATTTTAAAAGATATTGTTTCACCACGAATAAGCCATAAATTGTAGTAGACTCTACTTATATCTAAATTTTCTACCAAATTCTTACCATCTTTATTAGAGGAAAGAAAATCTATATACTTCAAAAACCTGAGTTATTTTAATAATTGACCTTTGACTAACCACATGATCTTTATATTACCACTTCATTCTCATGATTCATCTTTATATTAGTGTTTTAAAATATTAACTTAATAGAAATTGCTTGATACATAGTGACTTAGTCCCTTGATACATATTGACTTAGTCCAAACTTTCTTCCTGGTTCTGATTCTCAAAAGGGTGATTGGTATGCGAAACTACTCCGAAATATATGACGAGAATGAAGAAAACAATAGATGGGGTTTCTAGATTGGGGTCCCTTAACTAGGCGACAATGCTTATTGCCTCTATGATGGCGAAGGACTTCAGTTCCTGGTCCTTCTCTTAGCTTCTTGTAGGAACGTAGATCGAAACCCCACAGGGCCAAGAACAAAACTTGAAGCTCTCATCACCCACAAGCTTTAATGGTAGCAATAGCAGCAACATGAGTTGTAAGGATAATGATCCTTTTAATATTTCAGGCGGTTTGCGGCTGGATTGGTCTTGATCTTCTAAGCTCAAGTTTTCAGTCACTAGTTCGATCCACTTCGTATCCACCACAAAGAAAAAGAGGTTGCGTGGGAAATGTTTCTCCCAAATATTTTCCATGTCATAAGCCCCCTAGTAAGTAGAAGGAAATCTTGTTTAAGCTGAGCAACAAAAAAATGCAGAGAGCAGAAGAACAGTCTAAGATAGTTGATCAAGATAGATCGCATAATACTGTGAAGGAACGACCTTCTTCCCCAAGATATTTGTTGCCATTTTCAAGGAGCTACAATGCAGACACTGGGAAATGAAGGGAAACGTTTTATTTTTCTTCTCGCCATTTTCCAGAAGCCAAACTATGGCTCGAAACTCAGAAACATCCAGTGGTAATGCTGCAAAAGCTGCCAGTTTTGATGTGGGTGTTCAACTTCTCACCATAGACTTCATAGATGTAGGGTTCCTCTGGTTGTATTATGCCCCTCACCTCCAGTATATCGAGGGTTTTTCTTTGCTACCTCTCGATTCAAACCTATGGCGGGACAAATCTAAAGGTGTGGCAGTCGGTGTAGGTAACCATCTGAATGACGAATCCAAAGGCTCTGCCAACGGACCTAAGCCTGAGAGTAGCATCGTAATGGGGGACGCTATTAGGTGGGTAGTTTTCCAAGTCCTAGTGGCCATGGATGAGACCACACACGGCATAATTTTTTACACCACGTACAATGGTCCCATGGTGAAGACCTACCCATTTACCCTAGACCCCTTCCAACAGGTCTTCGTCGCCTGCCTAGAGCGCAATGAATTGGTTCTTCTGTCGGCTCACACCTCGGATGGGAAGATGGCAGTGGCCGAGTATGCCATCTCCATGGCCTTCAGGGATAAGCAACGAGTCATCTACATGTCGCCTTTGAAGGCCCTAAGAAACCAGAAATCTCGGGAGCTCAGTCACGAGTTTGATGATGTAGGATTAATGACAAGTGACGTGTCCATGTCTCTAAATGCCCCATGCCTCGTCATGACCATGAAGATCCTCAAAGGGATGCTTTACAGAGGTTCTGAGGTTTTGAAAGAGGTTTCTTGGGTCATCTTTGACCAAATTCACTATATGAAGGACAGGGAGCGTGGGGTCGTGTGGGAGGAGAGCATAATTTTCCTTCACCCAACTATCAAAATGGTGTTTCTCTTGGCCACTATGTCGAGAGAAGATATGTCCGCCATTCATTTGTCCGTGATTTTTGATTTGGAACTTCCGTGTACAACAGGAGATAGATGTTGCAATTTTTTGAGGAATTTCTGTGGAATCGGAGGGTTTTTCTCTGCAACATAGATTACCCTCATACCCTCATGTCATGAATGAATATGACTATTCTAAAATTTTATTGTGTGCCCTCGTAGATTTCTTAGACATTTTCTAGCACTATTTTGCAGAAGCCAAAAATAAATCCAAAGGAATTGAATCCATTTTTCAAAGGCGGGGGTTCAGGTTATCCAAAGGACGATGAAGATGAATCACAAAAGGTAGGAGTAGACAAGTTTCCATGACCACCTATTGTTGGTGATGGAGGTGCAATTTGGCGACTAAAATCTTTGAAGCGAGCATAAGAATAGGCAGCTCAAGAAGGTTGGAAGCTTGATGAGGTAACTGATATTAAATTATTTTTTTGCATTGCAGAATATCTAGATGAGGGGTTTTAGTTTTGCTAAAATTCTCTAGAACTAGATATCTATATAAAAATTATGACTCATGAGTTATTTCCCCTTTTAAATTTTCTAGGTAGTTGAAGAGCGATCGGGTTCACTGGTGCAAATGACTACATCTGTATCAACTACTAGAGCAGCTTCTGGTCATGCTCATTTTCATGCAATCAGAGACGGGAAAAGAGAACAGAAAGGTGAACATGGAAATGGAGTCCATGAAGGTACTTATAATGAAATAGACAAGGATGATCAGAGGATAAGGGATAACAACAGAGAATATTTGAGGGATGTTTTTGTTCATGAATCACACATGAAAGCACCTAAAATAAATGAATCCTTATCTTGGAGAAACAAAAATAAAGGTTATGTTGTTCATCTAGAAGATGCAGAGATTATTCGAACAATAGCTTCTTGCCTAAATAAATTTTCTTGCCTAAATAATTTTTCGAATGATTTCAAATGTTCTCTCTTGTTATCCCTTATCGACTGTATATTATGCATGCTACATTTGCAGATAGTTTTCATATAGTTATACATGCCACTATATTTGTTGTATGTACTGCATTTAGATTGGTAGATTTCTAGGTAAGTCTTCTATTTGTTTGTAGGGATACAGTCATTTAATCAAGGGGCTATAGAGAGGTAAAATTCTACCTGTAACATCCAATTATTATTTGGATGTTATTGATTCTGCATTTATCATGCATGTATATTTGAGTGTGTTTGACATTTGTTTTAACATGCATTGTATGTATAATTCTGACATTTGTAAATCATGGTTTTTGAGAAGATTGTCTTTTAACTTGGCATTGCATTTTTGTAAATGTGTCCCCATTTTGTCGAATCAGAATATTCTTTTTCTTTCCATAATACCAGGCACACACAAACTCCAGCTCATAAATGAGAATGAAATTACTAGTACGTACCTTGCCGACATAAAATCATTTTCTCTTTGATTCGCAGCTACATCTATGGATTTATTAATAAAAGGTATCATCCAATTTTCTAAATTTACTAAAATCCAATCCATCCATTATTCTTTGCGTGATATTTTTTCCTGTACAGCTCCACAATAATTGAATGTGCTAACAAGCCATGATGGCCAATAATACAAGGCTTTGCCAAGTGGATTTTTGACTTCATCCCAGACAAGATGATGTATTCAAAGTTTCGACATCCTACCCCACTAACTTCACAGAGGTCCTATATGGTGTAAAATTCAGCCAAAGAAAAATAAAATAAAAAACTGTGAAACATACAATATTATCAATTTTTTGACCTAAAATGTTTGTTGCTCATGCTATCTCTCAAATGCTGATTTCTAAGAACCTGTACTTCACTCATTCGTGTGCACTAATTCCAAAACTTCCAGTTCTACGCATTCTCATTCATGATACATTAGACTGAAAACCTAAGCCAAATTCAAACCAGACCTGACACCTCCTTAATTCACGATGACCAAGATTGGCCTAATGCTTGACCTTAGCAAGATGTTTCTCAGTCACGATGTAACACCTTCAGTTTGAGAATTTTTTTTTTTTTTTTTTTCTTCTCTCATGGTTCTTTACATGTTGGCAGAATGCCATCTATTGTTATAGATTTTGCTATCCCTTCACTCTTTCTTTTAGATTAAATACCTCTATTCCACAATCCCTTTCTAATAACCCTTAATCTTTTTATTGACCCTTGCTATGGCACTATGTGCTTTCATTTATTATGTCACCCATATAACATATATCTCTTATAGGTCAATAATTAATACATATATACAATTCATATGAATCCCCTTTATATAATTATATATATATATATATATATATATATATATATATATATATATTTCACTACTTAATACATCTCTATGAGTCAATAATTAATACATATATACAATTCATATGAATCCCCTTTATATAATTAATATATATATATATATATATATATTTCACTACTTAATACATATATATAATTATATGAGTCACCTCTATATAATTATATATATCGGTCATTGGTTTTTGTTTATAAAGATATTTCTTTGGACACATTATCTTAAACGCCCTTCCCCATTTTTCATCACGCGTATACCTATATACATATACTTCTATGAGACATTGAAGGCGCTCGTATATACATAACCGCGGCATGCCATATCTATTTGCCACGTATCTAATTATTCCGCGGAGACTCTTATCTCCGTCCACGTGAGCAAGGTAACCTATTTGATCACCCAAATGGCGTACACCCCATAGTTCAGTATCCCTTAATGCCGTATCGATTTATTTACAGAGCTGTATACATATACGTGCATCGCTGCCATATTATGAGTTCGGCGTTCGAGGGGTTTATATTTTTTTTTTCTCATTTACATAGATGTATAGTTGGCGTAAATTTGGAATTTTCGGTAATCATATCTAACCTTAATCATCATATCTGATGCAGATCTCGTTCTACCATTTTTGTTCGGCTAGTTTGCGACGTGGCACTTCCTATGCGGTACTCACTGCCATGCGTACCCTACCGATTCCCATGCCGATAACTGAGCGTGGCCGTGACCTTACTGACTGTGAATGAACTTCGCTTAACTCCGGGTTGGAAATACAATCGTTTGAAATTGGAGGACGACGCCACGCGTAGTGTGGTTACATGCATAGGTTTTCAAGAATTGTACTGTATTGAACCGCAGGACACCGAGCTTGATTCGGCTATCTTGCCGTGTAAATTGGATAATAATATTTCACTGTTTGTTTCTTTTTTTCTTGCAGAAGCAACCTCTCGTCCGTGAGAGGAGGATAGCCAGCGACGGCGTACCTCAGCTCTTGTCCATCAATAATTCGACGGGTGGAGTGAAGATTGTCAGTTCGACTATGTAAGTACGGGGTGCGCTGGTTTTCTTTTCGACGGGTGTTAGATCTAGCTTTTCTTCTCAGTACCTACGCGCCTACGACGCCAGGATTTTTCTGTACGCATTGAACTCATTTGGTACTCTCACCTCGAAGTGGCAGGGATTTATCAATCTACCTCGGGATTTTTTTTTTGTTCTGGGATAGGGAGAATTAGGGTTCGAGTATTCTTTTAAATGTAAGCCTCCTGGGCCGCTCTGATTACCATACGTTACGCTATGACTCCCGCACAGAGAATTAAACTTACCTCGCGAGCGGTTGGTATCGCTGAAGGTGGTCAGCGTCCTGTTTCACAGTTTTTCTGATCTTTTTCGTGTTGATACTCCCTCAGAATTTAGTTTCCTTACATCGTAGTTTTTTTTTTTTTCCATATCGTATCAAATCCTTTCAGGTGTATGGTGCAGGAGGCCAGGTGATCAGCGTCTCAGTGTATCACTGGAGGCAGAGCTATAGATCCTGTACATTAGCGCGTTTTAAATATTTTTCTATGTTTTTTTTTCTTTTCATAGTTTTTCGCCTCTGCTCGGATGTAATCCCTAATGGTGAGCATGCGGTTTCATTAATTTATCCTTTCTACAGGCAATATGTAGCGTATATGCCTAAACCTGTGCAGGATTTTCAGTAGGCGATACACCGAGCCTCGTTTAATCTACTGTGGTTTCCGTCAACGACGCAGGGGCGGAAAGAAACCCCTACCCACCGGTAAACCCTAGATTTCTTTTTCCTTTCGGTTATAGCATTATATACCTCAGTTTGGTTTGCACAAGATCTCAACCTTCTGCTCTCATTCGAATCGATGGCTGTCAGTCACTCACACTATCATACTACTGTATATATATTTTTATGTAAACGTTTCAGCAGTCAAGTATCGCCGGCGAAATCATTCGCCAGGTTCTACATACTTCAATCATTTTCTTTTCAACTTACTGCTGGTATTACAACTAAGTCATGCGAGGAAAGGGTGCCGATTTAATGTATCGGTTGTCCACCTCCCTTGACGAAATTTCAACGTTTTTCTTTCTGTTGTTTTAATGGTGTGAGAATACCTCCCGAGCGTAGGTTCTATTACGCTGGCATGGGGAGTTTTTATGTTACACCTTTGATCTGTAAAATTTATGTTAAGACGATTGTGTGACGCACCGACACCCAACAGAGAGTGACATCGTCGGCCCTGGCGTTGTTCGCCTCGGCTGGTATAGTTTCATTCGATTCATTTAAGATATAGCAAGACTGGAATATACACAGTCTCACTAATGTTTATTGGATGGTGAATCTTCGTTTGGGTGTACTATTTATGCGTATCCATACAGATCCGAATTGACCATGGCTCCATAATGTTTATTTGATTCGGGTAATAGACCTTTCATTTATCTCTTTCTAACATTTGCAAACAATTTCTAACATGAGCGAGTACTTCAGCTCTCGGCACCTACGATAAATTTTCTTTTTATATATTTGACTCATATATATATATGTATGTATCGCAAGCGATATTTAAACCGAACTTTTAATTTCGTTCTTCGACCTTTATATGAGTGTCGTGGTTCATGTCACTTTCAAGCGCAAGTTTTTTTTTTATTTCCTACCATGAACTATAGTTTATTTAACAAATTAAACTTGCATAGGTCCATAAATTAACCTGTGCTATTTGCCATTGTGGTTGGTTCTATTTCAGCTAAGAGCAAAGTCCATTTACCATCATATTTCAAGGTTTAGGAGTACTCTGCACACTTTATTTTTATTATATTGCTGAAATCTTTATTTCAAGGGTTACAAATAGGTTTGGTAATAATGTGTGCCTTTAGGAGGCTATAAAAGCTATTAAGCTTTTATTTTGGTTTATTTATGCATATATATATGTCTTTGATAGTGATTGATTAGAGTTCCTTAGCTATAATTTAAGTCTTGACTATACTACTTCATTCAAGGATTGAAGATAGCTTTAGAAATGAAATCTATGCCCTTGTAAACATGGTAAAAATTCGGTAAAGTAGAGCTACATTTCTTTTTTTTCTGACTTGGTACTTTGTACACTTCAATTCTGTTACACTATTTTTCTAGCACACATAGGAACATATAAAATCCCATTTGTATCTGCAGAAAACAAATAATATCTACTTATCTATGGAGACTAAGTAGCTTCAGATTTAAACTGCCCTTGGTTTAGAGCTTTTGGGGTTTCTACTCTATGGAATTTTTGATCTACAACCAAACAGAATCTAGAAGGTGAATGCCAAAACTGGATTCTGTTAAATGTAGTTCTAAAATCAATCATACAAATTCTCTTAAGTTTTTATATGTAGCTAATTCATACCAGAATACATCAAAATGAACCAAAATTTCAAGAGCATACCACTGTTGCAATTGACCAACCTCCCAACCTTAGAATCCTCTTTATCTCCCTCACCTCCTAGAACCGATCAACCTCTGATCTGCCTAGGAGCAGCTTATTTAAGTTCATATTTCCCCAAAGCATGTTTCTAATTCTGCGTCCAGAATAGCAGGATGCTTTCTTTCCTGTTTAGCCTAGGCTTCCCATTTTGGGACTCTTTAAAGCTGCTTTAAGCTTTTCCTCGGCTTTTCCAGCTTTTTCTCACCTCTTCCCAACTACTCCTCTTCATTGGGGAAATTTAGATTCCTCCTCAAATCTAAATTAATTTCTTTCAAGGATTTTTGAAAGATTTTTGGGGATTTGTTGCCTTATCCATCCTCATGGATTTGGCAAGTGATCTCTAATTCTCATCTTGGTCAAAATGCACAATCATTTTATTTATTTCTTCAAATAAAATATGCAAATACATTCACACCATACTTATCCCTTGGGGTCCACCCCCTTGGGATTTAAGTTCAAATGTCTAACTTTTAAAAATTCAACACACAAATTGGGGGTGTTACACACGACTCCAATGTGAGATGTAAGTGACTGACATAAAATAGCAACAACATAATTCATGAATCTTCCTTTCCTTTTGGCTTTCCCTTGCACCTACCAGAACAATTGCTAGTTACTATTGATAATTCTCACTAGCATTGGAGGTCTCGGGAATCACAAATCACAAGCCTGTGTTTCTAATGTAAGCATGAGCAACATGTTCATTAAGAAATTAGAAAATGGCCTATGAATCAAGACATGGCAGGTAAAATATATAAAACGCCACAGTATTCTCTAATCAATCCAAAGGCATTTATTGCGAAACAAGGCATGGCAATTTTAACCCATGTTTTGCTGGACTATTGGTACAGGGTGGCATCGGATCAGTGACTGGCGTAACCTTTCAGAATATTTATGTGCAGAACGTCAGAAATCCCATCATAATTGATCAGTTCTACTATTTTACCAAGGGCTACAAAAATGAGAGTGAGGCAGTGTAGGTTACTAATATTGCCTTCAGAAGAGTCCGTGGAACTTATGACGTGAGGAGCCCCCCAATGCATTTTGCATGCAGTGATGCTATTCCTTGTACCAACATAACTCTAGCCAATATTGAGCTCCTTCCAGCACAGGGGAAGATGATAGATGATCCCTTCTGCTGGAATTCTTATGGAACTATAGGGACTCTTACCATTCCACTGGTCACATGGAAGCATTTGATTAACAATAGGTGTTAGAAATAAGTTCCAAAACTGCTGTTGGTAGCATGGTTGTGATCCAGGTGTGCTTTAAAATCTCTTTTATCTGTGTTATGCTTTTTCACAGGAAGTGTGGGTTTTTCTTGATCCTAAACTAGTCTCTTCCTTTTTGTTGATTACATCATTTGTAGGGTGTTATTGGTCCTACATGGCTTTCATCAAAATATCTACATGTCCTTGATCTAACTCAAAAAAAAGCACGGTGGCATATGTAATAATTTTATATTGAAATATATAACTAAAATTTGTAGAGAAGAACATTCTAGTATATTGTTGGAATTCTATTCTATGCTGTTTGAAAACTTGATGCCTTGGCAGGGTAGTTGCGCATGGACTTGGTCTTGGATCTCGCTGGTCATGTCGTGGCTCTTGTAGGGTAAAAATTTTTGCTAGCAATTGGTGGAAATGATGGTAATATTTATACGTTGGCACTGGTCAGTGCTATTGGTGCCTGCATATTGTTATATATTTTTGTTCGGCAGGATGGCTCTTTGAATTTTTATATAATTTGTTTCAGGGAAGTGACCATTGATAGATGTCTGGGCTCTAGATATGGCTAGAACCTCTAAATGAATTGTTTTCTCTTGTTTGTTTTCCTCTAATTCCACTTCATTCACTTCAAAAGGTATGTCATATAAGCTTTTGATGTTTGTGAAAATTAATTTCGAACAGTTCTTTCTTCACTAATCTTGATATAGACATATATGTGATTATATGGAACTAGTAACATGTACCAACACTTGACACTTTTCATTTGTGCTGCAGCTAGAGTAGAGTAACCTAAGCAAGCAAATTCCAGTCTTTCGACAGCTGGTTAGTGAGAACAAATTATTTATGTAGCTTGCCCTTTGATATATTTTTTTTGTAATCTTGCTTCATGAAATGAAAAATAGGAAGTGATGAGCATTTTTCCATGTAAACAGATAATGGAGGTGCTTTAGTATCTCGGGACAAATGCAAGCAATGCAGCAAATGAATAGAAGTAATTCTCTATACTAAGATTCATGTTATAATCTAACCCTGTATTGTTTTACAAGTGAACAATTCATATTTATGTATTCTTTTTCAGGATTGATGGCCTTTTTTTCTACTTAATAATACTTGATCTCAAGATATATGGGTACAAGCACCTTTCAAAGACATTTGGCGTAAACAATAAGGGGCAGCAGCTAGGTAATTTTATCATCTTCCATCCAAGCCATCGAGCTTTAAGCAACTCTTGTATGTACATGATGGTGATCATAATGGAGTAATTCATTATGCTAGCACTTCATATGGTGAACACCCATGGATGAATCCTGTGCTAGCAAAGGTATTATGAGGAAGTCTATCAGATATGTTTATTCACACCATAAAGTTCTCTTCAACGCAAATGTTTAATTGATCCAACCATAGCAACAAGAAAACGAGTGTAGTAAAAGTTTATCAAAGGTCCCATTCCTTATTTATATCCAAGTTTCCTTTCATTAAAATATATAGAAGGGAGAGATGCCCAAAAAATATCATCTCATCTATTAGTTAGATTACTTTAAAATATGACATGATTAATTTACTTTCGTGATTTTTAGAATGCATTGGCATTTTGAGTGTCTAGTATTTAATGTTCGGGTTGTTGTGATGACATTCCAAAATTCTTTTGCTAACCAATTCTGATATACTTACATATTATAAAATTAAGAAAAAAATACAAAAAAAACTAAAATTTAATGCTGCAGTTGCTATTTTCTTGATTATGACAATTAAAGTACAAATTTTGAATTCAAAATGTCTCAATTTGTATTTTCTTGATTATGAAAATCAAAATAGAACTTTTTAAATTTAAATACCCTATCGGCCTCTCTTTGCACCTTTTGGGGCACAAATAATTAATGACATACTTCAAATTTTGCAGTTACACCCTCTTTGACACCTGGAAGGATGCCCTAGACTCTGTGCTTTCCATATATCCAAAACTCATAGGAGGCCTTCGCATATGGGTATATAGGTATGCAAGCATTGCCATACTAAACTTAGTTGACATGCTCCAACACCTTGATTTTTTTCTCTGTTACAAGTAAAAATTTGATTATATGATATATTTTTGGTTTATTGAAAATGTTGTAGTGTAGATACTGATGCCCGAGTCTCAGTCATATCGACCAGATATTGTATGGATCAACTTAAGCTTCCTATCAAAAGAGCATGGCAACCTTGATTTCATGAGCAACATGCAACAATATTCTATACATTTTTCACTTCAACTTTTTCTAAAATCTTACAATACCTATTATAAGTTAGTTGTCAAGAAATAGCTTACCTATTATAAGTTACTTGTCAAGAAATAGTGAAGCTATTACTTACTATTATTTGTTGAAAGTTTTACTTATGATATTAATTAGTATTATTTGTTTCTGGCTATGTTGTCTTAATTCATGCAGGTGGCTAGATGGACTCAAGACTATGAAGGTCTGAAATTTGAAGCTGGTTGTAGATCATACATGTTGATCAGTGCCTACTAGCAAGTTGGTGGCTCTTTGGGTGGTGGTTGTATTTCTTGTGCTGATTATAGTTAATTTTCTTTGTATGGCTAGATTAATTTGTTTGTAGATTATTGTTTATTATTAGCTTTTTGTGCAAGTCAAGCTACAAGGGTGTCACAGTGAGCTAACTCCATTGAGTTATTTTTTTATTAAGTTAAAAATAGGGGCTTGCATGATTATATATTTTACAATGATTATGCCATTATGTGTTGAACATTTTTTAAAAATCAATGCCTATTATACAATTTCAAGGACTGCCATAACTCCTCACATAATTCTTTAAAAGGTGCTAGCTCAATGGAAGAGTGCCTGCTATGCAAGAGGTTAGTGGTTCGATTCCACTGTACCTTAACATGAAATATTCAATGATATTGTATATTTTTTTAATTAAATATTTCATATTGATTTATTTTAATGGTGAGATATTTTTCTGGATTCATTGTTTTTATATATCCAGAGAGACAATAGATAGGATTAAAAACATTGTCTCCATAAAGACAATATGTCTTTAATTCCAACTATTGTCTTTAGAGAGACAATAAATGAAACTGTCTTTGGAGATACAAAAATGAAATTGTCTTTGGAGAGACAAAAATGCTTGTGTTATTTATTGTCTTTATAAAGACAATATTTTAAGACAATTTAATTTTAAGACGATTTAATTTGAGACACCCGCTTAAAGACAATATTAAAGACAATACACAAGTTTTCTTTTGTATCAAATTAAGACAATTTACCGAAAAATTGTCTTAAATATTATCTTAAAACCCCCTTTATGTTGTACTGGATTGACATATAGTAGTTATGAGCAGAAAATAAGAAAATAACAATGAAATAACAGGCCCTAATGGGAAGTAAATGGTCTTAGCGGTATATGCCTACAGAATTATCAAAAATAAATATATACAACCCCGCCCATTTATTACCCATCCACAAGCCAGTAGTTACTTATAGCTCCGCTACTTTACTTAATTTTTTCATACAAACGATATATATTCAATACTTTATATGTTCGCTAAGAACTAGGAACCGTACATTTAATATTTCATATATCAACAAATATATCACAAATTTCAAAAAACTATATATACATTCCAAATGCTTGTCGTGTATCACTCTCAAATTTCCGATACAGATTCCAAATTGATAACAATTTTTTAAAAGTGGCTGTAAGAGTCAATGGGACAGAACATTACGTTTTGTTGTGAGTCACGAGAATCACCATAAGTTGATGAGTAGCATGCATCGCTCCGCGTGGCTTCTTTGATTCGGAGAGAGGTAGCATAAAGCTTATTAAATTGTATTTTTCTTTCCAATCCTACCCATTCCAATTAACCTCAACCATTCCAATTAACCTCAACCAGAACATCACACCCACCATGTTACATTGAACAGTGGCAAACTCATTATGGCACAAATCCATCACATAAAGAGAGGTTTGATATCTGAAAAAACTTTACAGGTTTATATAAATCAGAGTATCGGTTAGTTATATGGCATTCATGAATATGGTATGCTCGGCACCAAAATAATCATGAGCTTCGTGCTGCAGTAAAATCATGTGATGAAATAAGAATGTTAGTTCTGTGGTGGTCACGAAAATGACATCTCCGACATACCAAATGCATATGATCAGACAATAACACGTTTGGCATCAATAGTTCTGCCACCTTTACATTCAAATCACAATCACATGATTTTAAATGGAGCAGTATGAAATATTCGATCTCTTAAAAAAATAACACGTGGTATTTGAATTTTCTATAAAATCATGTGGATATGAAAATGTAGTTTTTCATTATTAATATTATGACATACATAGATCGATTTAGCTCAACTTTGTTTTGGTTCATTTAGATTAACAATATTACTAAAGTCCGTCCCTAGGTTCTCTTTTCGATTTTTTCAATATTGAAAATAAATAAATTAATTTAGTGTTTTCAATAGAAAAAATATAATCATATTTAATGCAGTGGTGCCCTTTTAGGACTTACCACTATGGAAAGACGAAGGCCTCCAATGAGCGGAGCAACTTATACGTATAGCCTCGTGAGTCACGGCTATCTTCCAGTGAGTCACCGCCCGGTGAGTCTATATAGTGAGTCAATCTATTGAGTCAATCCTCTTATGCTTCTAGAGGAACTGACTAGCTACTGCTACTGGCTTGCGACTGCTACCAGGTTTCATTTAATAATAATAATAAATATTTCAATTTAAAATATATTAATGATTAAATCAATTAATTTATTTCACTCTTCAATTATATATAATTAATAATTGAATGCCAAAATTTTATCATGGAAAATGAATTAGAAAATTTTCTTATAATTAAAAATAAACTTATATAACATTATCTAATTACCTTTAAAAAAATTAGGTTATAATAATAATAATAATAATAATAATAATAATAAAACAATTTACAATTTTATTTTGTTCTTGCTTTATTTTTTAAAATTTTGTTTTGTTCTTGTTTTATTTTTTTTAAATAAAGTTAATGTTTTGTTTTACTATTGTTTTAATTTAAAAAAAAAAATTAATGTATAATATTTTATGGTTAACAAAAAAATTTATTTATGATACAACTCTCAAGATAAGGAAAATCAAATATTTTAAAACGATTTTTATTTTTATTGTCAAAATTATATTAAAAACCATTATAAATATTTATTACAATTTACTATTTCGATAATTAGGAATTTCTAATCATAATTATAAATTTGAAAATTAATTAATTTAAATTTATAAATCTGATTAAAATAGTACATTGTTAAGATATTTCTTCATGTTAAGTTATTGGTTCAATTCCTCACAAAGTATTATTCTTGAACATGATCATGATGCAATTATTTATACACGTGTCAATTTCGCTAATACCAAACTTTTATATATATATATATATATATATATATATATATATATATATTTTCACAATTATTGATTATTTATGAAAATATCAATTAAATTAATAAATTCAATTAAACAAAAATATGTGTAATTTGATTTTAAACAATTTATATATATATATATATATATATATATGTTTGTTTAACTTAACTAAAAAAGAAAATTTATAAATAAAAAATGGTTAAAAAATGAAAATATTTTATTTTGTCATAAAAATATACAAGTTTCCGATGATGATAAGTATAACGATTAATGAATGGGTGCACCATTAAGATATGATTAACTCCTTCTAGGTATCCCACCCTCATAGTAAAGGTGACAGTGGTTGGAAACGAGTAAGAGATACATGAATTTCATATTCTTTTAATCTAAAAAATAATAAGATGTTTTTTAATATTACTAGGACAAATATAAATACAAAAATTAATTATTTATAACTTTTTAATAATCTGCATTGAAAATAAAATTGTGAAATTATTTTAAAAAATAACAAATTTGATAATGAACAAGGATTTTGTAAGCTTTGTATATAGAACGTTATTGTACCCATATTTAAGAGTGGGTTATTGTACCTATATTTAAGAGTGGTTATATTTATTACTAGAGGATTAGGGAGACCCTTTTGTCTCAATACGTCAAACTTGTTCAAAAACCTGTTCACTGTGAGTTCCATGGTTTGACATTTCTCCTCAACATATATCATTAGACCTCTTTTGGAAATCACTTTCTTTACCTTTAGGATAGTTTCTGTTCTGTCAGATATCCCTAACTCTTCTGTTAGGTCCCCATATTACTAATGTAGTCCCTTATTTTTGTTAGTGTGACCCCCTTATTGTTATTGTTGCACCCCTGTAACCCCAATATTTCTATTATTGTGTGCTTACATTATTGTTGTTAGGTCGGCTATGATTATATTGTGACCCCATGGACTCCTATATATAGAAGGAGGCTTTGGTCATTTCTATCATCCAAGAATTGTTCATTTATGTAATGTATTGAATGTTTCCCCCTCAAAATGGCTGATTAATGAGGCATTGATCTCTCTTTTCTTCTATTTTTGGAGCTGGTTTCATAAAATTTGGTATCAAAGCTTTGGATTCTAGGGTTTCGTTTCTCCAAATAGGTCATCATGGAATTTTCACTATAATTTTGTTTTTACGAAGGTTCAAAAGCTAAAATATTTACAGAGCGAAGCTGAAATCTAGAGAAACGTCTTGTATAAATTTTAGATCTTTGTTCGCAATATTTGAGAAGATATTATATGTAGAAGTTAGAGTTTTTTTAGGCTCCCGAATTTCACCTAAAAGAGGTCATCATGGAATTTGTGCTATAACTTTGTTTCTACGAAGTTTCAAAAGCTGAAATTTTTACAGAGTGAAGCCAAAATACTAAGGAATTTCCTATAAAAATTTCAGATCTTGGTTCGCAAGAATTTTGGATATATGATCTGTGGAAGTTAGTGTTTCTTCAGGCTCCCAAATTTCATCTCAAAGAGATGAGCGTGGTAAAATCATCATAACTCTCTCTGTGAGCGTCAGATTGGAATTCCATAAAATGTGGCCGCAAGTACACGGAATGTAGTTTCCTGTTTATCAATTTTAGAGCTAAATTATGAAACAATGACACGTGGTACGTCTTACAATTTTTCTCTAATGAACTAGTCCATAACTAGGTCATTGTGGAAGATTGGGCAGAACCTGGTCTTGAAGAATCCAAAACTAGTCAGACCTATGGAATTATAAAGAAGATTCAAAGTGCTATGAAAGGAGAGAATTTCAGATATTGAGTATCCGAGATCACTAACATAATTTAGTTTCAATATTGAGCGCCGAAAAAGGAAGAAAAAGGTGTGTATTTTTTTTGAATTGCATAATTCTTGCATGAAAAATCAGTTTGAATTGATTCTAAGGGCATATTGTAGAACATATATCAGTATTGGGTTCTAAAATCCCCCCTAAAAAGAATTCAACACCATTCAACACCAATCAGAAGGATCTAATATGAATCATGAAGATGAAGAACTGCAACATGAAATTTCAAAATTACAAGAGAAAGTGCACCAAATTTCCCTCTCGCATAGATCAACAAAAAATGAAATGGAAGTTTTGAAGAAAAGCGTGGAAGCTAAGATGGATGGTTTGAAGAAATGCATGGAAGCTAAGATGGATGACATGGAAGTGGGCATGGAAGCTAAGATGGATGACATGGACACTAAGATTGATGGAAAAATGAAAGACAACATGGAAAACATGAAGAAAGATCTAAAAGTGGACATGGAAGTTTTTAAAAATTTGATACAAGAAATGTTTCCTAATGACAAAAAGATACTAGAGGAAACTCATGATGAGAACAAAATAGATGTTAATCATGATTTCATAAACTCTAATGTTGGATGGAAGAACCACCATATTCCAAAGAGGGATATGTGGAATTTTGATGGCAAGGATCCCATAACATGGATACTACAGATGCAACTATATTTTGATCTCAATAATGTGCAAAACACACAAAAGGTACACATTGCAACTTTACATTTAGAACAGAATACATTTCTATGGTATCAATGGCTTTGCTCCCGTAAAAATATTCCCTTGGTTAATTTTTATGGAGGAAATGATAGCGCATTATGATGATACAAATAGAAACACCTTCTTTAGCCAATTGATAAATCTCAAAGAAAAGGGTTCAGTGGTGGAGCACATTGAGGAGTTCCAAAAATTAAATATAAGTGTAACTTATATTCCAGAGGAACATAGGATTGATGTCTTCATAGGGACTTTAAAGGATAACATCCAAAATTAGGTTCACTTTTGGGAACCTGATTCATTGGAGATGGCATTAAGGTTGGAAAGAAAAATTGAATGTAGAAGTATGGAGACAAGGAAGCCTACCACTCACATCTATAAAGATGGAAGTGTTACTACTGATAGACTTCTACAACCTACAAGGTTGACGGCACAACAATTGGAAGAAAAAAAAGAAAAAGGGTTTTGCTATAGTTGTGATATAAAATACATTAAAGGTCATAATTGTGCTAAGAAGAAATTATTTTATAAAGATTGTGAAGAGGAGGAAGGAAATGAACAAGAAGCTTCAAAATAAGAGGATACACACAAAGAACCAACCCTAGAAGAAGAAGAAATGAGTCTCACCATATTGTGTAATGCATTGGGAGGAATTACCACTCCTCAAACTCTAAAGATAAAAGGACATATCAAGAAAAAAAAGTTAATAGTGTTGATTGATTTGGGTAGTACCCATAATTTTATTCATTGTAAGGTAGCCAATGAATTGAATTGTTTCCTATACCTAGCTCTAGAATGTGAAGTGATGGTTGAAAATGGAGGAACTATAAATTGTTCTGGAAAATGCCATAATATCAAGCTAACCATGGGGGAATATGTATTGAATAGTCCAATGCTTTCTATTCCAATGGGAGGTGTTGATGTTGTACTAGGAGTGCAATGTTTACAATCTTTGGGGATGGTAACTTGTAATTTTCAAGATTATTTTTTTCGGATGGAAAGGAAGTCGAATTACGGGGTATTGCAGGGAAGCTATGAAAGATAATAAGCTCCAATTTCATGACAAAGCTTCTAAAGAAAGAACAATGACACATAATTGCACAACTATTCTCACTAGAAGTTCCAACATGAAAATCATTTATTTCTCCAGATCTCAAAAAATACTTGGACAATCATTCCAAGGTGTTTGAAACTCCCAAAGGACTCCCACCTATTCATGATCTTGATCTTGCTAATCATTTGATTCCAGGAAGTGTCCCTCCAAACATCAAGCTTTGCAGATATCCTTATATCCAAAAGAGCAAAATTTAACGTATGATTGCAGAGTGGGTGCACCATTAAGATATCATTAACTCCTTGTAGGTATCCCACCATCAAAGTAAAGGTGATAGTGGTTGGAAACGAGTAAGAGATATATTAGTTTTAGATTCCTTTAATCTAAAAAAAATAAGATGTTTTTTAATATTACTAGGATAGATATAGACAAAAAAATAAATTATTTATAATTTTTAATAACCTAAATTGAAAATAAAATTGTGAAATTAATTAAAAAAATAACTTTTTTGATAATGAAGAAAGTCTTTTGTAAGCTTTGTATATAGAACCTTATTGTACCTATATTTAAGAGTGGGTATATGATCTACATTGGATTATTATATCCAATTAAGGGTGTAACACCCAAGTTTTTGTTAAAAACATTTTATCTTAAAATTAATTAGACATTGCAGTGTTTACTTTTAATTAGCAGCGTTTTCACTCCGAAATTTACAAAGGTTGTTCAAGAGTTAAAAATAAATATTAGAGGTAACTACAAACATACTTTGCAGCTTAGGATCTAGCCTTCCTAAACTCAGAGAGGGCTCTCTCTATATGTTTTAACTTTTTTTATTTAATAGATTTTAGTCTAGTTATGTGTGCTTAGTTGGATTGGTTTTGATTGGTTTTTGGAATTAATGATTTAGATGAATAGGTGATTTTTCATTTTCCATTGGTCTATGGAGGCAATATAATTTGAAAACAGAACCAAATCAAACTACAAAGAAAGTTTTACAGGGCAAGATAGGTGAGCAATATCAGATCTCAAGGCTTAATGGTGAAGTAATTTTCTAATCGGGATGAAGGAGAAATTAAGAATTCCTTAAACCATACAATGAAGAAGGGAAAAGAAACTCAATCGGGATCAGAGGGAAATTAACAATTCTCTAAACCAGATATCAGAAGAAAACATAGAAATGTATAACAGTTAAAAGCAGAGTGTAATATTTAAGCAAATTCTGTAGTAATACTCCTATTATAACATTCAAATTTAGAACACATATAATTTTATGGAATAATTAGAAAGAGAACATGAACAATTGAAATTTATACTTCACTGAGATAGCTCAACACATGAATCCTGTAAAGAAATTTCTTTATAACTCTTTTTGTCGGTCAACAGAAAATTGGCACAGTAACCCTCAGGAAAGAGATCATTCAGCTACGGAAATATTCAGAAATCCACACTTGATACTTTGAATGATGAATTATTTATACAAAACATTACAAAAATATTCTATCAACCAACTAGTATTTATTCCAACAAAATAAAATATTTTTATGCAAAAATATAATGATACCTTTCAATTGACTAATACCTGGCCCTGATTCTTTGATTGTTGTTACCTGTTTGTTTCTTTCATTTTTCTTTTTCTTTCACCCTTTTACAGTAAATCACACCACTTTCCCCGTGTTTCTTCATCTGGGATTTTGATTTTCATCATTTTTGGAAAATCTCATTTGCCTCTGAATATTTGGCAAACGTAGGCTTATTTACAAAAAGGTGATTTACCTCATGTTGGAGGTAAAAGAAATTTTCTAGAGTTTTTAGGAGTACCTTGCATGTGGGAATGCCCTTCATAGAGGAAATGTTTGAAGTTTCTTTGGATAATTCCCTTAACTTCTTGTCATAATCTTCATGTCTCATGAGTTTGTCATTTACTACTAGAGTATTAGGGAGACCCTTCTATACATAAGAACTTGTTCAAAAACCTGTTCACTGTGAGTTTCATGGTTTGAAATTTCTCCTCAAGCCATATTATTAGATTTATTTTGGAAATCGCTTTCTTTACGTCTAGGATAGTTTCTGTTCTGTCAGATATCCTGAGCTCTTCTGCTAGTTCCCTATATTACTAGTGTAGTCCCTTATTGTTGTTAGTGTAACCCCCTTTATTGTTATCGCTGTACCCCTGTAACCCCAATATTGTTATTATTTTGCCCTTACATTATTGTTGTTAGGTCGTCTAGGATTATATTGTGACCCTATGGACTCCTATATATAAAAGGAGGTTTTGGTCATTTGTATCATCCAAGAATTGTTCATTTATGTAATGTATTGGACGTTTTCCCATTGAAGTGGTTGATTTCTAAGGCATTGATCTCTCCTTTCTTCTATTTTTGGAGCTGGTTTCATAACATTTGGTATTAGAGCTCTGGATTCTAGGGTTTCACTGCTTCGAACAAGTCATTGTGGCATTTTATCTATAACGTTTTTTCTACGAAGGTTCAAAAGCTGAAATGTTTACAGAGCGAAGCCAAAATCCTGAGGAACATCTTGTAAACATTTTAGATCTTTTTTCAGAATATTTGAGGAGATATGGTCTGTGGAAGTTAGAGTTTTTTTAGGCTTCTGAATTTCACCTAAAACAGTTCATCATGGCATTTGTGCTACAAATTTGTTTCTACAAAGGTTTAGAAGCTAAAACTTTCATAGAGGGAAGAAAACATCCTCAGGATTTTTTTTTGAAAATTTCAGACGTTGGTTCACAATAATTTCGGAGATATGATCTGTGGAAGTTAGTGTTTCTTCAAGCCCCCAAATTTCATCTCAAAGAGGTGACCGTATTATTATCGTCACAACTCTCTCTCTAAGTTTCAGATTGGAATTCTATAAAACGTGGCCGCAAGTGCACAGAATGTAGTTTCCTTTCTATAAATTTCAGAGCTAAAGGAGGAACCAATGACATGTGGCACCTCGTACAATTTCACTCTACTGAGCTAGTCCATAACTAGGTCATTGTGGAAGATTGGGCATAACATGGTCTTGAAGGTTCCAAATCAGGTCATAGTTGTGGCATTAGAAATAAGATTCATAAGGCGATGACATGAGCGAATTTTAGATATTGAATATCCGATATCACTGAGAAAATTCGGTTTCAATATCGAGCACCTCAAAAGCAACAAAAAAGTGTGTATTTTTTTTTAATTGCATAAGTCTTGTTTGAAAAAACAGTTTGAATTGATTCTAAGGGCATATTGTAGAATATATATCATTATTGGGTTCTAAAATGCCCCCTAAAACAAATTAAACACCAATAAACCCTTCAAAAGGCTGTAATAGGAATCATGAAGATGAAGAACTGCAACATGACATATCAAAATTACAAGATCAAGTGCACCAAATTTCACTCTAGCAAAGATAAAAAATAAAAATAAAATGGAAATTTTGAAGAAAAGCGTGGAAGCTAAGATGGATGGTTTGAAGAAATTCATGGAAGCTAAGATGGATGGCATGGAAGATGGAATGGAAGCTAAGATGGATGACATGGAAGCTAAGATAGATGAAAAAATGAAAGAAAACATGGAAAACATGAAGAATGATCTAAAAGAGGATATGGAAGTTTTGAAAAAGTTGAATCAAGAAATGTTTCCTAATGGCGAAAATATAGCAGAGGAAACTCATGATGAGAACAAAATAAATGTTAATTGTGATTTCATAAACTCTAATGTTGGATGGAAGAACCACCATATTCTGAAGATGGATATGAGGAAGTTTGATGGCAAGGATCCCGTAACATGGATACTAGAGATGGAGCAATATTTTGATCTCAATAATGTGCAAAACACACAAAAGGTACGCATTTCAACTTTACATTTAAAAGAAAATACATTTATATGGTATCGATGGCTTTGCTCCCATAAAAAAATTGTCACTTGGTCAATTTTTACAGAGGAAATGATAGCGCATTACTAGGATACAAAGAGCAACACCTTCTTTAGCCAATTGATAAATCTCAAACAAAAGGGTTCAGTGGTGGAGCACATTGAGGACTTTCAAAAATTAAATATAATGGTAACTAATATTCCAGAGGAAGATAGGATTGATGTCTTCATAGGGACTTTAAAGGATAACATCCAACATTAGGTTCGCGTTTGGGAATCTGATTCATTAGAGAAGGAATTCAAGTTGGCAAGAAAAATTGAATGTAAAATTAGGGCGACAAGGAAGCCTACCACTCACATCTATAAATATGGAAGTGTTGCTAATTCTAGACTTCCAAAACCTACAAGATTTACACCACAAAAATTATAAGAAAAAAGAGCAAAAGGGATTTTCTATAGTTGTGATAGCAAATACACCAAAGGTCATAAGTGTGTTGAAAATAAATTATTTTACATAGATTGTGAAGAGGAGGAATAAAATGAACAAGAAGCTTCAAAAGAAGAGGATACACACCAAGAACCAACCCTAGAAGAAGAAGAAATGAGTCTGACCATATCATGTAATGCATTGGCAGGAATTACCACTCCTCAAACTCATAAGATAAAAGGACATAGTAAGAATAAAAAGGTAATAGTGTTGATTAATTCCGGTAGTACCCATAATTTTATTCATTTTAAGGTAGCCAAGGAATTGAATTTTTTCCGATACCCAGCACCGGAATGTCAGTTGATGGTTCCAAATGGAGGAACTATAAATTGTTTAGGAAAATACCATAATATCAAGACAACCATGGGGGAATATGTATTGAATAGTCCAATGATTTCTATTCTAATGTGAGGTGCTCATGTTGTACTAGGAGTACAATGGTTGCAACCTTTGGGGACAATAACTTTTAATTTTCAAGAATGTTTCTTGAATTTTTTTTCCAGATGGAAAGGAAGTCCAATTACATGGTATCGCAGGGAATACGGGAAATATAATAAGCTCTAATGTCATGAAAAATCTTCTGAAGAAATAACAAGGAGGTGTAATTCCACAATTATGCTCACTAGATGTTCCAACATCAAAATCATTTATTTCTCCAGATCTCCAAAAAGTCTTGGACAATCATTCCAAGGTGTTTGAAACTCCCAAAGGAACCCCACCTATTCGTGATCATGATCATGCTATTCATTTGATTCCAGGAAGTGTCCCTCCAAACATCAGGCCTGACATATATCCTTATGTCCAAAAGAGAAAAATTGAACGTATGATTGGAGAAATATTAGAGGTTGGTATAATTTAAACTAGTCAAAGTTCTTTCTCTGCTCCAGTAGTATTGGTGCATAGGAAGGATGGATCATGGTGGATGTGTTTGGATTATATGGAGCTCAATAAGCTCACTATCAAAGATAAATTTCTCATTCCTGTGATTGATGAATTATTGGATGGATTACATGGAGCAATTTATTTTACCAAGTTGGATCTTCGTTCAGGATATCATTAAATTAGAATGAAGACTGAATATATTCCAAAAAAAACATTTTGAACTCATGAGGGTCATTTTTAATTTTTGGTTATGCCTTTTGGCCTTACCAATGCACCTTCCACATTTTAAGGGTTGATGAATTCCATTTTCAAACCCTTCCTTAGAAAATTTGTGCTAGTATTTTTTGATGATATACTAATCTACAATAGGTCTTGGAAGGATCATGTTCAACATGTTGATAGGGTGCTCAAACTATTGGAGGAGAAACAATTATATGGAAAAACATCCAAATGTTTCTTTGGAGTATAAGAGGTGGAATATCTAGGTCTTATTGTATCTCACGAGGGTGTTAAGGTAGACCCTAAAAAAATTAAATCCATTAAGGAATGGAAATTCCCCACAACTATAAAGAAGTTGTGAGGATTTCTGGGGTTAACAGGGTAGTATTGCAAGTTTGTTAAGAATTATGGGGGAATAGCAGCACCTTTAACAACATTATTGAAGAAAGATGCATTTTCATGGACTCCTGAAGTAACTAAGGCCTTTGAACATCTTAAAGACGCAATGTGCCTATCACTGGTCTTAGCTACGCTATACTTCATAGAAAACTTTATTGTGGAATGTGATGCCTTAGGAAATGGAATTGGTGTTATTTTAATGCAAAAAGGAAGACCCGTTGCTTTTGAAAGTCGTCCTATCAAAGGAAAGTATTTACATAAATCTATTTATGAGAAGGAAATGTTGGAAATACTACATGCACTAAAAAAATGACGAACTTACCTAATGGGAAGACACTTCAAGCTAAAAAATTATCATGATAGTATTAAACACTTTTTGGAACAAAGACTATCTTTAACAGAGCAGGTAAAATGGGTCACAAATATGTTGGGTTATGACTTTGAAATCAGCTACAAAAAAGGCAGGTTAAATGTTTTTGCAGATGCACTCTCAAGAAAGGATGAGGAGGTGGAAGCATTGCTTTGTCCCATTTTTATTATCCAACCAGATTGGATAACTAAAGCAAAGGATGAATGGAGGAAGGAAAAATAAGTGTGCACACTCATTCAAAAATTGCAAAAATAATCTAGTACATATGATACATTTAGTTGGAAAATGATTCCTTATGGTACAAAGATCGCTTATATATTTGTAAGAATTCCCAACTAAAACAAAATATTCTTTTCAAATTGCACACTTCTCCTTTAGGAGGACACTCACGATTCTTAAAAAATTATCACAGGCTGAAGAAATAATTTTTTGGGATTGCCTTAAATCTGATATTCAAAATTTTGTGGCCAAATGTTTGGTTTTCCAGCAAAATAAAGTTGAGACAATTAAGATCCCAGGTCTTCTACAACCTTTATCCATTCCAAGTCAACATTGGGAGGATGTTTCAATGGATTTTATCACAGGTTTATCCAGGTCAGAAGGAAAGAGTGTCATAATGGTGGTAGTTGATAGACTTACCAAGTATGCACACTTTTGTGCATTATATCATCCATTTAAAGAAAGTACAGTTGCTAATCATTTATGGAAACAATTCAAAAGCTACATGGAAACCCAAAGATTATTGTAAGTGACAGGGATCTCATTTTTACTGGAAATTTTTGGACAAAATTATTTTCTTGTTTGGGTAATAAACTAGCTCATAGCTCATCTTATCATCCTCAATCCAATGGTCAACTGAGATAGTGAATAAATGTTTGGAAGGATATCTTCTTTGTTTTGTATCTGATAAGCAAACATAATGGGTCAAGTGGTTACCTCTCGCTGAATGGTGGTATAACACTTCCTTCCATACTGTAGAAAAAAATACCCCATCTATGGCACTTTATTGATATCATCCACCATCCATCACATAATATTTAAGAGAAAATTCTAAGGTTCAAGTAGTGGAATATCACATCGAGCATCAACAAGAAGTTCTCCAACTCTTAAAGGATAACCTAAATCTGGCACAAAATTGAATGAAACAACATGCATATCAACATAGTAGTGAGAGAAATTTTAATGTAGGAGTCTGGGTATTTTTAAGGCTACAACCATATAAACAATTGTCCCTCAAGAAAGCTAAGAAGGATAATAAACTATCACCAAAGTAATATGGTCCTTACAATGTGTTGCAAAATATTGGTACTATGGCATACAAATTGGAGCTTCCTGCTTCTTCATGAGTGCATCGAGTTTTCCATGTTTCATGCTTAAAGAAGGTTATAGGTGAACAAATTTCAGTCCAAACAATATTTCCAAAACTTGATGAGGAAGGAAAAATCATATTTGAACGTGAAGTAGTCATGGAAGCAAGAACTCGACAACAATGAAATCGATCAATTTCAGAGTATCTCATCAAGTGCAAAAACTTACCCACTGAGAACTTTATAAAGAAGCATCCAGAGCTACTTAAGCATTGATGACAACACTTTTTTGAAGGAGAGGGGCATTTTAGGTCCCTATATTACTATTTTAGTCCCTTATTATTGTTAGTGTAACCCCCTTATTGTTATTGTTGTACCCCTGTAACCCCAATATTGTTATTATTGTGCCCTTACATTATTGTTTTTAGGTCAACTAGGATTATATTGTGACCCTATGGACTCCTATATATAGAAGGAGGTTTTGGTCACTTTTATCATCCAAGAATTTTTCATTTATGTAATGTATTGGAGGTTTCCCCCTTGAAGTGGCTGATTTCTAAGGCGTTGATCTCTCTTTTCTTCTATTTTTGGAGTTGGTTTCATAACATCTTCTAATTCATACTTATTTTTAGAATTCAATAATTTGATTATTTTAGAGGCTTCCTCTGGTTTCTTTCAAAGATTAGCTTTGACTTTCTGAATTTCCTCACCAGCTTCCTTCACCAAGTCATTCTTCTCAAATATAATATGTATAGAAAACCAAATATCATTAACTGGGTTAATGATATTGGTCCACAATTTCTATTTTTCTTGGGCTAAAGGCTTTTTTAGTGACAAATCCTTCTCTAGCCTATGGATTCTATCATTCATTATATTCACTTTTTTGACTTTATTTTGATGCATTACATCTGCCAAATTCTTTCCATATTCTAAGCTCTTTACCTGTTCCTTGAGCTTAGTAATCTCTATACTCTGAATGGACATATCTTCCATTTCTTTGATTTATTTTTTGGCCTCATCAGTAGGATGGGCTATTGGTATTTCTAATGTTCGTGTCGATGTAGATACTGGAGTTGATGTAGATAATGGAGCAGATGTAGATACTATGGGAATAGCAGTAATGGGAACTTCTTCCATGCTAGTTTGTTTTTCTGTACAAGTTTATCCATCTCTGTCTCCATTTCATTTAGTTGAGCTATCAATTGGATGATTAGATTCATCAGCTCATCATTTTGATTATTTTTCTCCAAAACCTCCTTGGTTTGTGGATGCTCAGTAGTTGGTAGTTTTAACTGTTTGTTCAGTGAAACTATGTCTGCATTTTTCTTTTTTATAATTTCTTCTGCTGCTTTGATGTAAGTTGAATTATAGCCAACTTCAATTACCAAATATTCCAGTGAATTCCATATATATATATATATTAGCATAGTTTTTTTACAATAAGAAAAAAATCAAATACTAAAATATTATCTAAAAAATAATTAAATTATTGTTATTTATCTCTTTGATATATTTGTTCAGTAGTGAAAATAAAATTTAGAAGTGAGTCTACAACATATGCAAGAATCAAATTTCTAAATTTTCATTTAGAAAGAAAAAAATGAAGGTTTAAGCTGTATATATAGATAAATTTGTTTTTTTTTTTTTTTAAATTAGGTCATGGATTGTAGTATTACCTAAAATCTTGAGATTCAAAGTTCGAATCCCCTTGAGTCAAACCAACCAAAAGTAATAATTTTATCTATTTATTTATTGTATTTTTAGAATGTGGTATATATATTGTAATTGTTTTGAAATCTAATTATATTTCATTTATTACTTTTATGTAATTTTTGATACAATTTTCCAATCAATACAGACTAAATGAAATATTCCAACTTTTGAAAATGTTATATTTTAATTTTATAATTAATTAAAAAATTAATATAATTAGCCTATCCAATATTACATTTAATTAAAAGGATTAATGAAAACTGAAAAAAAAAAAAAAAAAAATTAATATAAAAGAATGAAATTGACATGATTAAATTCATGTGGTTTGAATATCTATTGCGAAAAATTTAGAACATAATTATCCACTATATATCCACTTATGAAATTTTTGTGCAAACTCCAACGCTAATGGTTTTGTCTGAATTGCTAATTGTCTTAATTGTGTTTTTCTTAGTTGTTATTGTCTTAAGTGGCCATTGTCTTAAATATAAAATTTTGTCTTAAATATAAAACTTTGTCATAAAATAATTTTGTATCAAACTATTTTTGTTTTAAATATAAAGTTTTTCTTAAAATATTTGTCTCTTTTTTGTTTTGCGACAATTCAATTGATATTAAATATTTTTGTCTCAAACTATTTTTTTGTGACAATTCCATTGATACTAAATTTTAATGTAAAATAATTAAAGATCAAAGATATCATTTGATCTTTAAAAAAAAATTGTAAAATGTCTCAAAAATACCCTAGTATACTACTGTCATGTGCCTTTGTTGTAGAGATAGTGAGAGGCTTTCAATTCCACAGTGACCACAAATAGTCTAGACTGTGACTAAGATGAAGCACATATAGATTCTAATCGCTCTCAATTTGGTCGAGGAAGTGGGAAAATTTTCACCAGAAATGCATGTGGACTCCGGACAAAAAAATATAGATCTTAGAAAAGTGAGTGGAATCACTCCACTACCTTGCTTCCAATGTGGTTATGCTCCGAACATAGTCTTTTAATGGTTCACCTACTCACTTAGAAATTGGATATGACCCCATAGATAATGTTTGATCCTTTGTAGTACTGATTGCATCATCGCTTCTCTATGAATGTGACCTCGTATTCTTGGTTGATCACAGATCTAATGAATGGATACAACAGAGACACACTTCTGCCTTGAAGAAGTTCGTTGTCTAGTTCTCAGCTATTGAGAGGGATCTATCTAGGGCAGAAGTACTTTTCCCAAAAGATGTCACAACCCAAAAAATTAGTAGTGCCACTTTCAGATCTATAAAATAGACTGGAATGCTCATTCTTGAAATCTTGATCTGTCTCATTTGATAGAGGCATAGAATTCATGTTGGGCAGAAAAACCATATAGGTTGCATAAAAAAGGACCCCAATGGGTAGGACCGTATGCCCCAACCAGTGTAGCTTGATCCATTGGGAAAATCATCGACAACTTTTGCAAATCCACACAGAAAAAAGAAATAAAAACATCAGAAACATTCTTCTACCCTAATATATTATTTACAGGAAATCAATCTTCATATTTTTTCATTTTCCTTGCTCTTTCTCCTAAGGGAATCGAGCCAAAAGATTTGATACCATGATAGAAAATTGAGAGAGAACAGAGAGCAATTAATTGCACATAAAAATTTATACTTATTGTTGGAAATAATCCCAACCATAGGCATGAATAAAGAGAGGCAGCCACCCACACTTCAATTGAATTTTTGTGCAGGAAAGACAAGGAGTAGGTTTCAAATATGGAGAAGTTTTCACTCAATCCACGCAACATCCAAAAAAAGAGTACCCGAGGCCCTTTCTCTGTGTTTATTTCCTTTCCGCATTGACTTACCATTGTGCACAGTTTGCAGCCCACAACATTTTTGGTTTACGGAAAGTTATTTACCCACCATAACGTTGTCGCGTATTCAATCCACCATAAACCTTTTTTATTCCCTTTATTTCTTACCTTTTCATATTTTCACTTACCACCTCTTAACCGCCTGCATACCGCAACCCACAAATCTTAACCTTTAACTCTCAAGAAATTCGCCAAACTTAAGTTTTTGCCGATGCGATTTGGTGGGACCCGCGACCTACCTTACCACATTACATTCCACCTATTATATACCTTTTGTGATTTCTCACTTATCGCTATTTACAACCCGCAAGATCACACTTTGCAAAATTTAATACTTACCATTTAAGCCGCCCGCAAGTTGTTTTATTTATGTTGCGATGTGACTGCAAATTAAACATGGCAAGTTTAGGATGATAACGCATATCGGTGCCTGCAAGCTTAGGAGTTCAACTGATAAGAACCCACAAGTTAAAGTGTTTATGTTGCGATGCGATATGTGCCATGCCACATCGCATATCGCAAGTTCCATGTCTTTCACGTAAGCATCCAAGTTAAATGTTATAATCTCCGGTATGCGATTTGTGATGGAGGGAGGGATGCAATGTGGTTTCAAGGGCAGAACAAATAATATTTTAGGTCCATCCTTTTATGTTTTTTGTACGTTGTTTTCATGTAGAAACAACAGAACAGAGTGGAGGACGATCTGGTTGTTCTATGTCCATTCCTGCATTGACCAGCACTAAACCTCGAGCTTTGGCCATTTTTTATAAACCAGTGTAATCCCATATGTTTTTAGTGAAGGGATGAATCAAACATAGAGAAGAGTTGAATAAATTTCAAAGAGAGTTCCTATCCTATTTTTAATCGTTGTCTGTCTATGTGTATGAATTTTATTTCCACATATTGTCGCATTCTCTATGTTGCGGGGTAAACGTATCCCTCTGGTGTTTTATTCATAATTTTCAACATGGTATCAGAGCAGGTTTAGGATCTTAGTGAAAGTCCGTGAAGCTTTTTACTGAAGAAGCTGAAATATTGTTTGAGAAGTGGATTCTCCAATAGTGAGAAGGTGTTGTTACACAGTCAAGATGGTAGCAGCAGGCACAAGCCCGACTAATCCCCAACTACCACAGTTCAATGGGAAGAATTATGATTATTGGGCCATTACAATGAAGGCCATGTTCTTCTCATAAGATATTTGGGAGCTAGTGGAAAAGGGTTTCCAAGAATGAGCAGATGAAGTAGCATATAATGCTTTGACACAAGCACAAAGAGATTTGTTGAGAGAAAATAAGAAGAATGACTCGAGAGACCTCTTATATACTTTCCAAGAATTACATGAGAGTATTTTCCTAAGGATTTTAGAAACAAAGTCTAAGGAGGCATGGGATACCCTCCAGACAACCTATCAAGGCATGGCAAAAGTGAAGACAACAAAACTTCAGATTCTCATAAGCGATTTTGAAACTCTTCGTATGAAAGAGTCTGATAACTTAGACTCATTTTTCACACATGTGATTAGGTTGGTTACCCAAATCATGTCTCATGGAGAGACATTTGAAGAAAGGAGAATAGTGGAGAAAGTATTAAGAATTCTACCATCAAGGTTTGATGCCATAGTAGTGGCCATAGAAGAGACAAAGGATCTCTCATAGTTTTCAGTGGATGAGCTTCATGCATCACCGATGTCTCGTGAGAACAAACTAAACAGAGCAATAAACTCCACATTGGAGCATGCATTCAAAACAAAATTGTCTTTTGCTCAAGGTAGAGGTCGAGGAAGATCAAACTACAAAGGAAGAGGAAGAAGCCCACACAAAGGTGGTAGAAGCAGCCCTGCAAACACAAGTGGAAGGGGCAGCAATTAGAATCCAAGCCAACACTCAAGCCAAAATAAAGCACAAGGATAGAGGTATGAGAAATCTCAATTCCAATGTTATTATTGCAAAAAGTATGGTCATTATGAAAATGAATGTAGAAAGAAAAAAATGACATGGGTAGTAAACCTAGCGTAAATTTTACAAAATAAAATCAGAACCAAGGGAGTGTGCTTTTAACTTGTAATGTAATACATGAAAAACAAGAAGATGTATGGTTCTTAGATTCAGGTTTTAGCAACCATATGACTCGAAACATAGCAATGTTTTCCTATCTAGATGAAAGTTTAAAATATGAAGTGACAACAGGGAATGATAGCAAGGTCTCTGGCATGGGAAAAGGAAGAGTAAACATACTGACAAAGAAGGGAGAGAATAAGTTCATGCCAGATGTCTATTTTGTCCTTGGCCCGAAATATAACCTTCTGAGCATTGGACAACTCATGCAAAAGGGCTACAATGTGTTTTTTAAGAATGATGTGTGTACAATCATGGATATACCTCCAAGTAGATAGCTCATTGCAAAAGTGCATATGACAAGAAATATAATTTTTCCTCTGAAGATCATATCAGACTTGAAGGAAGGATGTGTTGTAGTAGTTGTCACACAAGAAGTCTTTCAAGAAGAAGTGAAATATGAGAACTGGTTATGGAATCTGAGATTTGGACATCTCAATTTCGGAGGTTCCAACTTGTTGCATAGAAAAGGCATGGTAAAGGGTTTACCACTCATAGAGAATCCAAACAGCCTAAGTGAAGGTTGTATCTTGGGAAAACAACACAGAGAATCATTTCCAGTAGGAAAGACTATATAGGCAAAGGAATCTTTAGATATTATCCACTCAGATTTATGTGGACTAATGCAAACGCCATCGTTAGCTGGCAGTCATTATATATTGATACTTATAGAAGATTACGCAAGGAAGGCATGGGTCTATTTTCTAAACCAGAAAAGTGAAGTCTTTGAACAATTCTACCACTTCAAAGCTCTTGTTGAGAAGTAAAGTGGAAAATACATAAGAGTGTTGAGAACTCAGAGAGGTGCGGAATATATCTCCAAAGACTTCCTATGTTTGTGCAGGGAGCATGGAATAGACAAGAAATTTACCACAAGGTATACATCTCAACAAAATGATGTTGCAAAAAGAAAGAATAGGACCACCATGGACATGGTAATAAGTATCTTGAAGGAAAAACATTTTCCAAATGAGTATTGGGAAGAAGTTGTCTCTTTTGCGGCTTATATCTTAAATATATGTCCAACCAAAGTTGTTATGAATAGAGTTCTACAAGAAGCATGGAGTGGAACAAAGTAATTTTTCATTCACATGAGAGTGTTTGGATGTGTGGCATATGCACATGTCCTAGATTAGTTAAGGAAGAAGTTGGATAGAAAGGGGGAGAAATGTATATTTCTTGGATATAGTGATGAGTCCAAGGCTTACAAGCTCTATAATGCATCAACAAATAAATTAATAATCAGAAGAGATGTTCAGTTCATAGAAGAAGAAGCTTGGGATGGAAGTTTAGAGAAGATAGTAAATGTGAAGACATTTATTTCACATGAAGTCAAAGAGGAATTGATTGCAGAAAGTAATTCCTCAACAATGTCTCCTCCTCCACGTACAAAAGCTCAACAGATCACGCCATAAAAAAGAAATAGAACAACATTGAGAAACCAAGGAAGTGCTTCTCCAAGAACAACAGAGTAATCAAGAAGTCCCTCGAGTTCAAGTGCAACTCCAAGCACATCTTTAGCGAATACAAGAAGACCAAGATTTATAAATTTAAGTGAAATTTATGAGCAAGAATAAGCTGATAATAATGCCAGTCGAAATTCTTTATTTTCATTATTTTTTCATGTTGATGACCCAATACATTTTCAAGATGTAGTCAAATAAGAAAAGCAGATTGAAGCAATGGATGAAGAGATAGGTGCAATAGAAAAGAATGAAACATGGGATTTAGTGGACCTCCCACAAGGAAAAGAAGTTATTGGAGTGAAATGGGTCTATAAGGCCAAGAGAAACATTGAAGGCAAGATTTAAAGGCACAAAGTAAGGCTAGTTGTCAAAGGCTGCAAGCAGCAACAAAGAAGAGACTATGAGGAAACCTTTGCACCAGTTGCAAGGATGGAGAAAATGTTGACAGTTTTTTCTATAGCAGCACAAAAAAAATGGAAAATTTATCAAATGGATGTGAAGTCAACATTCTTGAATCGAGTGTTGAAAGAGGAGGTGTGTGTTGAAAAACCTCCTGGCTATGAAATAGAAGGCCAAGAACACAAGGTGTGTAAGTTGAAGAAATCTCTTTATGGGTTGAAGCAAGCACCACGAGCATGGTACAACAAGATCGATGTTTATTTGATAGACAATGGGTTTGACAAGTGTGATGGTGAACCCACACTCTATTTTTAATGATGGTAAAATTACTATTGTTTCTTTCTATGTAGATGATTTAATTTTTACACACAATGATGTTTCTCTCATTGCTGATTTCAAAGCAATCATGAAGAGTGAGCTTGAAATGACTAACTTGGGTTTGTTAAGATATTTTTTGGGCATAGAAGTAAGGCAAACAGTAAAGTGGATTTTTATCTCCTAAGAAAAGTATGATGAAGAAGTTTTAAAGAGGTTCAATATGCAAAACATCAAGCCACCTTCAACTTAAACTGTCATGGGGTTGAAGTTCAGAAAGGAAGATTGCAGCAAAAAATTTGATCTGATATCGTACAAAAGCATGGATGGAAGTCTAATGTATTTGACTGCAACAAGGCCTGATATAATGTATGTAGTAAGTCTGATATCCAGATTCATAGAGACACTCAAGGAGACACATTGGTAAGCAGGCAAGACAATTTTAAGGTATGTAAATGGAACAAAGGATTATGGCATTCTATACTCCGCAAATGATGATTTTAAGATGATTTGTTACAGTAACAGTGATTGGTCTGGAAGTGTAGATGACGAAAGAGCGCATGAGGGTATGTTTTTCATTTAGGATTGGGAGTCATTTCATGGGATCCAAAGAATAAGCCAATAGTTTCATTATCAACAACAGAAGTTGAACATGTAGCAGCAGCAACAGAAGCATGTCAAGCAGTTTGGATGAGAAGGGTGCTGAGAGATTTATGTCATGAGCAAGACAAAGGAGCCAGAATTTTATGTGATAATAGCTCAGCAATTTCATTGTCAAATAATTTTGTTTTCCATAAGGGAATAAAGCATATTGATTCCAAATACCATTTTATAAGGGAATTATTTAACAATGGTAAAATGTTTTTGTAGCATTGCAAGTCAAAGGAACAATTTTTTGATATCCTCACAATGCCATTGGGACAGAAATTTTTTTTTTATCTCAGATTGTGTCTGGGAATGATTGATGACAGCAGTTGTGATTAGGGGGGGAGTGTTCGAAATACTCCCAACGACCGTCATGAATAAAAGGTGGCAGCAACCCACACCTCAATTGAATTTTTTTGTAGGAAGGACAAGGAGTACGTTTCAAATCAGGAGGCATTTTCACTCAATCCATGAGAAATCCAAAAACATAGTACCCGAGCCCCTTTCACTGCATTTATTTCCTTTCTGCATTGACTTACCATTGTTCACAGTTCATAGTCTGCAACATTTTTTGTTTACATTTAACCTTCTTCATCGAAAGTTATTTCCTCATCGATGCGATATCTACGGGACCCACCATACCATTGCCAGGTATGCAATCTGCCACAAAGCTTTGTTATTTCCTTTATTTCTTACCTCTTGCAATTCGCACTTACCACTACTTAATCTCCCACATACCGCAGCCCATAAATCTTAACCTTTAACTCTTAACCACTTCGTCAAACTTAATTTTTTGCTGATGCAATTTAGTGGGACCTGCAAACTACCTTACCATACTACATTCCACCTATTCTTTACCTTTCGCACTTTCGCACTTACCGCTGCTTACCACCCGCAAGATTGCACTTCACAACATTTAATAATTACCATTTCAGCCACCCGCAAGTTGTTTTATTTATGTTGTGATGTGATCGCAAATGGCACTTCACAAGCTTAGGAGGATAGCACATATCGGCGCCCACAACCTTAGGAGTTCAATGGATAAGTTCCCACAAGTTCAATTGTTGCGATGCGATATGTGCCACATCACATCGCATATCGAAGGTTCTATGTCTTTTCCGTAAGTGCCCAAGTTAAACGTTATAATCTCTGGTATGCGATTTGCGATCGAGGGACGGATGCGATGTGGTTTCGCAGGCAGAACACATAATATTTCAAGTCCGGCCTTGTATGTTTTTTGTATGCTATTTTTGTGTAGAAACAACAGAACAGAGCAGAGGATGATCTAGTTGTTTTACATCCATTCCTACATTGAATAGAATTAAACCTCAGGCTTCGGCCATTTTGTATAAACCAATGTAATCCCACATGTCTTTAGTGAAGGAATAAATCGAATATAGAGAAAAGTTGAATAAATTTCAAAGAAATTTCCTCTCCTGTGTTTAATCGTTGTCTCTCTGTGTGTATGAATTTTATTTCTGCATATTGTTGCATTCTCTGTGTTGTGGGGAAACTATCAGGCCAGAAATTCACAAAACATAAACCATTGATTTATTATTCAATAATCTCTAGTATTTATACATACAGTTTGATGGGAGATAGTTATGTAACTTATCACATACAGAAATAGAATAATTTAGCTATAACTAACCAATATCCCGTAGAATTAGTTTTAACACCCCGCCTTAATTCGAAGGGATATCTGACATGCCAAGTAAAGATTTGAACTTTTCAATTTTTTCACGTCCTAATGCTTTGGTAAATATATCCACAATTTTCTCTGAAGTCGGACAATGTGTCAGATGAATTATTTTGACCTCTACATGATGTCGAATCAAATGATACTTGGTGATGATATGTTTGGTTCGATCATGCAATTTAGGATTCTTGGCCAATTGAATTGTAGAAGAGTTGTTGCCAAATAAAGGAGTTGAGGCTTTTTGTTTCTCTTGCAAATCTTCGAGTATTTTCCGAAGCCAAATGATTTCCTTAGTTGCTTGAGCTACTATAACATATTCAAATTCAATGGTAGAATCACCAGGAACAGATTTCTTGCGTGATATGTAACTGATGGATGTTGATCCAAGATTCATCGAATATCCAGAAGTTGAGATTTATCTCCATCAAAATCTGAATCTGAATAACCAGCAAGATGGAAGTCTAAAACTTTGGAATATTTGGTGCTGTAAGTTTGATTTCCTTTTAAATATTTCAAAATTCTTTTTGCTGCTACCCAATGCCCCTCACAAGGATGATGCATAAACCTGGAAAGTATTCCAAAAGAAAAGGTTATATCAAGAAGAGTAATAGACAAATAAATGAAACTTCCAACAAGTTGTCTGTACCTTGTTGGATCTTCAAAAAACTTTCCTTCTTCGGAAGTGAGTTTCAAATTATACTCCATTGGAGTAGCAACAGGATTACATTCCATCATACTATATTTGTTCAATAACTTATCAACATATTTCTTTTGAGAGATGAAAATATGTTGTGGTTTTTTATAAACTTCAATTCCAGGATAATAATGAAGTAAACCTAAATCTGTCATATCAAAAACCTTTTTCAATTCCTTCTTTATAGATGATATATATTCATCATTGTTTCCTGCGATCATCAAATTATCAACATATGCAACTAGATATACAACTGATCTGCCAACTTTCTTAACAAAAAAATTTGCATCATCTAGGTCAAAATGTTTATAGTTTAATTTAAGAAGATGTTCAGCTAGTTTCGCATACCATGCTCATGGTGCTTTTTCCAAGCCGTACAAAGAATTCATTAGTTTGCAAACCTTTTGTTCTTTCCCTTTAACGGAAAAACCTTTTGGCTAAAACATGTAAACATCTTCTTTCAAATCTCCATTTAAAAAGGCAGTTTTGACATCCATATGATGAAATTTCCATTCTTTCTGAGTTGCAATAGCAAACAAAGATCTAATAATGCCCCATTTAGCTGTAGGAGAAAAAGTCTCTGTATAGTCGATACCCTCTTTCTGTGCATATCCCTTCACTACAAGTCTTCCTTTGTACTTTTCTAGCGAATCATCAGCTTTAAACTTAGTTTTATAAATCCATTTGCAACCAATAGGATTGATGCCAGTAGGAGGATCCACCAGCCTCCAAGTGCCATTTTTTATGAGAGCATCAAATTCGTTTTGCATTGCATCTTTCCACTATTCATAACTAACAGCTTCTTCAAAGCAAGTAGGTTCACAATCCATAGAAAAATTAAATTCACAATGGGAATAGTTACCTAAGGAACTTCCAGCCTTAAACTCATCATATTTCTTTGGAAATTTTCAAGTGCGAGTTGACCTTCACAAAGGTTGTGTAGGAAGTTGTTCAGGAAGTTGCTCATCTTCTTCATCTGGCTCAGTTCTTGCCATTTCTATCATTGTTTCTATAGAAACACTTGCATCAACTAATTCCTCATCAGCAATAATGGAATTATCATCATCAACCAATTTCTCATCATTGAGAGAAGGAAACTCCACAGACTTATCTAATATAGCAATCCGCCCTTCAGGATGGGGAAGTGTGTTATCAGATTCATAATGAAACTTTTGAGGCACAAAATTTTCTATCTGATTAAGTTGTCTATCAACAGTGAGAGAATCTTTATTAGTTTCAAGAAAAATTACATCTCTTGACAAAATAAAATTTTTGTTCGGTTCATCATATAATCGGTATGCCTTATAAGTCATGGAATGCCCTAAAAATATGCATTTTTTGCTTCGTTCACTCAGCTTATTCCGTTGATGTTTGGGAATCAAAGCATAACATTGAGAACCAGAAATTTGGAAATTTTTAACAGTAGGAAGAAGACTGTACCACATTTCATATGGAGTTTTGTTGTTAATGACAGAGGAAGGGCACCGATTTCTAATGTATGCCACAAAAAGCACGACTTCTCCCCAAAACATTAATTTTACATTCTTAAAAAACATCATTGACCTTACCATATCAAGCAATGTTTGTTTCATTCTTTCAAAAACACCGTTTTGTTGCGGATTATATGGTATTGTGGTCTAGTGCTTGATGCCATTCTCTTGCAAATATGCTTCAAAAGTATGTGAAGTATATTCTCCTCCATTATCAGTCCTTATAGTACCAATAGTAAGTTGTGCTTCATTTGTTATCAGGAGATGAAATTTCTTAAACACATCAAAAACTTGTGATTTTTTTTAAGCAGATAAACCCAACACATCCTCGAATAATCATCTATAAAATTGAGTATGTATTTATTTCCATTTGTAGTTGGTACAGGCATTAGACCACATAAGTCAGAGTGTATGAGACTTAATTTTTTTTTAGCTCTAAACTTATAATTATGAAAAAACTGTTTGTGATGCTTGCCGAATATCCAAGCATTACATGGGGTTAATGCTCTAGGAACTGTTGGAAGTCCCTTAATCCCCTGTTGTTTCATAATTCGAATACTTTCATAATTAACATGATCGAAGCATACATGCCATAATAAAGAATATGGTAGATTATCATTTTGCTAAACCAAATAAGTTGTGTTCATTGCAACAGACGATATACCATGAAACTTAAATAATTTATCTTCTTCCACACCATACGTTACAGTTTTATTGTCAGCTACTCTTCTAATCAAATATGTGAATGGAATGTCCCTATTGTCTTATTTGTATAAGAGATAACAAATTTCTTTGGAACTGCGGAATGTAAAGAACATCATTCAAAATATAATTTGGAAGTCCAGGAATCTTTAACTGAATTGAACCAATCCCTGATGGTTTCATTTGGGACTTATAAACAAAATACACTACTCTGTCAATATTATCATTGAATTGATTAAACAAATCTCTTCGAAAGGTCATTTGGCACGTGGCACCTGTGTCTAGAACCCAATTGTCATACCATGAAGAAAAAGAAGTACTAAAAACATCTTCCATGTGGAAATTACAATGTGCGACAACATAATGTGCATTCTCAGAAGACTATCCTCTGTCTGGAATTAAATGATCTTTCCTTTCAAGAAATTGCTCACTTTTTTCATTAATTTTATCCCATAGAATTCTGCAACTTGTAGGAGTATGTCCAAGTTTACCACATCTAAAACATTTTATATCTCGTTTATCAGAAAAAATTATTTATTGTTCATTCTGTTGTCTATCACCCTGAATATTTCTGCTCCCCCTGCCTCTATAATTCTTCCTACCTCAACCTCTATTACCTCTAGTATTTCTAAAAGATTCCTCCTGAGGTTTTTAGTCTTTTTGAGCAAGACATAGGGTTTAAGTATGAGAACTATGCGATGCTTATTTCTTGCCAAAAGCCTTCTCTCTTTTTGCAATTTTACTTACTAGTTTGTCAAAATCTATATCTTTTAATTTCCCACTAGCTTGGAGAGATTCCAAGTAGTGTGAATAACTAGGGTAAAGAGATTTTATAAAGGCAGTAAACGACAAATCAACTTTAACTCCCGTACATTCAATTTCATGATTGATGCCTTTAATTTTAGAGGCAAGTTTTAGAGGATCATTATTGTTCATTTCCAGATTAAATAACTTTAACAATAATTGATTTATCTCCAATTCAGAATGTGAATCATAAAGCTCTTTTAGTTTCTCTATGGCATCATAAGGTGTTTTACTTTGAGTAATGTATCTGCTTACCTCTTTTGAGACTGAGGCAGATATTAAGGCTAAGGCCTTCTTATCCTTACTTTGCTAGATTGCCAATTGTTTCCGATCATTAGGCTGCAACAGTGCATTTTCTCCTTCTCCTTCACAGACCCCATCCCATAAATCATTAAAAATAAGAGTATTTTTAACTTTCCTAAACCACTCCTGGTAATATTCCTTTCCGAAAAGGACAATCCCAATTAAGGACACCAAGGAGTTCATTTTTATTTTGGAAATCTTAAAAAATACTAGTCTCAATTACTGCCACAAATTCTCTTAAAAAACTCTGTTTTAACTTGCAGCAGATTTAACTCTCGCTTCAACCACGGATTTCTTAAAAAAAAGAAACTGATTTTTTTTATTAACTCACTGGTCCATACCACTGCAACCCACTTGCATTAGGTTCGATGATGTGCGACAACATTGCCTTCACTACAACTCATGACAACTGCAATTGGACTTCACCAAGAAAATGCAGGGATTCAATGTTGGAAATCGCAGTCGGACTTCACACAACGAGCACACTAGCATGACATGGTTCGGGGTCCCCCACAGCAATGGTGACAGATTCTCCAATCGAGCAAGACGCTGCAAAATCAAAATTTGCAGATGCTGGTAGTCTCTCTGCACAGTCAAAATTTTCTCCCGATCAAACGCTACAAATGCTAGCAATCTCTCTCCACAGTTCTCCCAACAACAAAAAAAATTCGCTCCTGGGGTTCACGCTGGTCGTCACTCAAATCCAAACACAGGTATTTTAAACCACTCGCTCCATTGCTACTTCAACACCTGCTCCACACAAAAGCATTCAAACTGCCCTCGAGACAGTCAGCAAGAACACTCCCTTCAGCAATGGAGGATCCAACTTTTGAATTAATCTGCTCTAATACCACTGTTAGCCCAGAACTTCACAAAACATAAACCATTGATTTATTATTCAATAATATCTATTATTTATACATACAATTTGTTGGGAGATAGTTATGTAACTTCTCACACATTTTAATAGCGTGCACTTGGGAGATAGTTATGTAACTTCTCACATACGGGAATAGCAGAATTTAGATATAACTAACCAATATCCCGTAGAATTAGTTTTAACAGAAATGCATCCCTCTAGTGTTTTATTCATAATTTTCAATACTTATACCATTATTAATGACATTATTTACAAATATATATGGCATAACACACTATATTCGACACATCATCACTCCATTTCATACATAGGAAAACAACTACTTCTAAAATGACAGTTAAAGACTCATTATAACAACCACACATAACATGAAAGCATTACTTCCAACCATCACCAAATTTAAAAACCATCCTCCACTTTTGAAGCCTACCATAATCACCACTCTATCGACATTATATGAAAAAATGTTTCAGATTTACATCCTATAAGAAAACGTTTAGAATTTACATTGCATTTGCTAAGAATAATTGAAAAATCAAACATGTGTAACCTTCACCGTTTACATTGGAGTTTCCAGCATTAATATATGAAATGAAACATCTACGAATTCTCACGTTTTGAATTATATTTTCCACAACTAAACAAAGATTTCAAAAAGTAAATACTTGACAAAATTTTGGACATTGTTATAAATCCAATGTTTGCATTCAACGGAGCCTACATTTCTGCTTGCAAGAATTGTCGAGAGCCCCTCTCCCGGACAAAGCTCATTCACCAAATACTTTAGCCCAAAATGTTCCGTAAAAACGTTGTAAAGTCTGCACAATAGCTATTGACTGAATCTTCTTATAATTTTTCATCAATCACCTTCTTCAGATTGACATAGGATACTTATGCCAAAGATGTTAGTTTTACTGAAGAAAATAAGAAACTAACAAGAAAATAACTGGCTCTACTAATGGGAAGTAAATGGTCTTAGCTATATATGCTTACAGTTAGATTTTGACAAAAATTAATTATCAAGAATAAATATATACAGCCCCGCCCATTTATTACCCATCGATAAGCGAGTAGTTATTTATAGCTTTGCTACATAATTTTTTCATACAAATGATATATATTCCATACTTTATATGCTCACTAACAACTAGCAACAGTACATTTAATATTTCATATATCAACAAATATATATCGCAAAGTTCAAAAAACTATATATACATTCCAAATGCTTGTCGTGTATATCAGTCTCAAATTTCCAATACACAGTCCAAATTGATAACAATTTTTCCAAAGTGGCTCTAAGAGTCAATGGCAAAGAACATTCCATTTTGTTGAAAGAAAGAAAGAAAGAAAGTAAGAAAGTAAGTAAGTAAGTAGTTCACGAGGCTAAAAATAGCCTATTTTTTTCCAATCCTACCCATCCAAAAGAAAGAAAGAAAGAAAAAAAGTTAAGTAAGTAAGTATAATGTCCACCAGGACAGATTGCTTCTCTCTCTAACTCTTGTATTTGGCATTTTTCCAAAGTGGCTCTAAGAGTCAATGGCACAGAACATTCCATTTTGTTGTCAATCACGAGAATCAACATAAGTTGATGAGTAGCATGCATCGCTCCGCGTGATTGATGAGTAATGCGTGGCTTCATTGGTTCGGAAAGAGGTAGCATAAGGCTTATTAAATTGTATATTTTTTTCCAATCCTACCCATTCGAAAAGAAAGAAAGAAAGAAAGAAAGTAAGTAAGTAAGTAAGTGAGTAAGTAAGTTTAATGTCCACGAGGCTAAAATTAGCCTATGGGACAGATTGCTTCTCTATCTGACTCTTGTATTCGGCCTTTTTCCTGTGAAGTTTTACAATGAGCACTCCCAGCTTATCGACAAACTCTTCGCTGAACAACCAGAACATCACACCCACCACGTTACATTGAACTGTGGCAAACTCATTAATCCATCATATAAAGAGAGGTTTATATAAATTAGATTATCAGTTAGTTATATGGTATTCATGAAAATGGTATGCTCAGCAACAAAATAATCATGACCTTCGTGCTGCAGTAAAATCATGTGATGAAACAAGAAGGTTAGTTTTGTGGTGGTCACGAAAATGACATCCTCCTACAAACCAAATATATATGATCAGACGATAACACGTTTGGCATCAAAAGTTTTGCGACCGTTACATTCAAATCACAATCACATGATTTTAAGTGGAGCAGTATCAAATATTCGATCTTTTAAAAAAAATTGACACGTGGTATTGAAATTAGCTATAAAATCATGTGGATATGGAAATGTAGTTTTTCATTATTAATATTATGAGATAGATAGATCGATTTAACTCAAGACTTTTTTGTTCATTTAGATTATACAATATTACAAAAGTCCTGAATGTTCTCTTTTCGGTTTTTTCAATATTTAAAATAAATAAATTTTTTTTAATAAAAATATTATTATATTTAATGTTTATAAAATAATAATAAAAATAAATATTTCAACTTTGAATATATTAATAATTAAATCAATTAATTTATTTCATTCTTCAATTATATATAAATAATAGTTTAATGTCAAAATTTCATCATTTATATAATTGAATGTCAAAATTTTATGGGAGAAAATGAATAAGAATTTTTTTTTTATATAATATTATCTAACGACATTTATTATTATTATTATAATAATAATAATAATAATAATATACATTTTTTTAATGAATTTTATATAAAAGCAATTTACAATTTTGTTTGGTTCTTATTTTATTTTTTTAAATAAAGTTAATGTTTGTTTTGCTCTTGTTTTAATTTTTTAAATAAAGTTAATGTATAATATTTTGTGGTTAACGAAAAGTTTACTTATGATACAACCCTCAATTTATTATATAATAAGGAAAATCAAATATTTTAAAATGATTTGTTTTTATTAAAAAAAAAATATAAAATAAAAAACATTATAAATATTTAATACTATTTTGATAATTAGGAATTTCTAATCACAATTATAAGTTAGACAATTAATTAATTTAAATTTATAGATTTTAGTGTGATAGTATATGGTTAAGGTATTCCTTCATGTTAAGTCATTCGTTTAATTCTCCACCCAGTATTATTTTTGAATATGATCATAATGTAGTCTGACCAATACCGAATTTTAATATATGTATTTAATTTTCACAATTATTAATTATTTATAAAGATATTAGTTAAATTAATAAGTTCAATTAAACAAAAATATATGTAATTTGATTTTAAACAATTATAAAAATTTCAAAATAAAAATTCTATATATATGTTTAACTTAAATTTCTAAAAAAATTATAAATAAAAAATGGTTAAAAAATGAAAATATTATATTTTATGATACAAATATAAAATTTTCCCATAATGAGTATAATGATTCGTGAATGGGTGCACCATTAATATATCAGTAACTGCACCATTAAGATATCATTAACTCCTTGTAGGTATCCCATCCATTAAGATATCATTAACTCCTTGTAGGTATCCCACCCATTTGATTTCCAAGTAAAGGTTATAGTGGTTGGACAAGAGTAAGAGATACATTCGTTTCGAATTTATTTAATCTAAAAAATGATAAGATGTTTTTAAATATTATTAGGATAGATATGAATAAAAAATATTAATTATTTATAAATTTTTAATAATCTACATTGACAATAATATTGTGCAATTAATTAAAAATTTAACTTATTTGATAATGAAGCAAGGATTTTGTAAGCTTTGTATATAGAACCTTATTGTACCTATATTTAAGGGGTATATGATTTCGATTGGATGATTATATCCAATTAAGGGTACATATTCTTATGATATTATAAACACACAAATTTCAATGATGCAAGATTCATCTCAATTTGAGTCTATATGCTAAATATATGTCACTTGGAAGTTGACATTTTTGTTTTGACCCCATGGTTCAAGAGGATATCATCTTATTCCCCATTATTAATGTAAAATAAACTAACCATATGATCTTAATGAAGAAGATTATGGAAGATTTAATATTGTAGCTATAGTTAAGAGTTGAGGGAGTCAAACTTAGCCACTAGTAGACTATAAGAGCACATATTCTTATGATATTGTACACACAGATAACTTTCCATGATGCAAGATTCATCTCAATTTGATTCCATATGCTAAAGTTATGTCACTTAGAAGTTGACATTTTTGTTTTGGCCACCATGATTCAAGAGGATGTCACGTTATTCCCCATTATTGATGTAAAATAGACTAATGATGTAATCTTAATGTAATCTTAATGAAGAAAATTATTGAAGATTTGACATAGTAGCCATAGTAAAGATTTGGAGTCAAACTTAACCACTAGCAGACTATAGGTTTGTGTTATAACCAGAAGACTAGGAAGAAAAGGGATTCCATTTTATTTGAGTGAATTTACTCCATAGATGAGTGGGATTCTACTTTAATTGACTGAATTTATTCTATAGATGAGGGGGATTCCATTTTATATGAGTTAATTTATTCCATAGATGAGCATATTAGTTGAGACTAGATAGGGAGACAAAAAAATGGAGGATTTGTACATTGTAGTAGCCCATTGGCCAAAGGCCTAGCTTTTTTGTACTTGAATCCATTTTCAATTTAGAGAAAGAAAGCATAGCTAGCTCACTTTCTCATTGGATTTTCTCCAAAAGGGGTCCCCAAGTTATCACTTGTGTCATTTTTTGGTTAGTGAGTTTATTTCTCTATTCTATATTTTATACATTATTTTAATTTGCATGCATACACAACAAAAAATGATGTACATATCTCGAAATATAAAGAGAAATAATTCTCCATAGTGTAGATTTCATATTTTCTAATATATTTTAGTAGATATGTTGTGATAAAATATTGCGAAAAATATCCATAGTAGTTTACGGATCATGATAAATTTATTCACTTTAAGTATACAACCATTATTATTAGCCACATTTTAGAGAATTTGTATGGGATTATTTTGGAAAAGAGGATTAACCTTTGGCCTTTAAGTATACAACCATTATTATTAGCCACATTTAAGACAAGTTGTATGGGCTTATTTTGGAAAATAGGATTAACCTTTGCCTTGAACTCTAGGGATGGGCTTATTTTGGAGTGTTTGAAATGTTGTCATTGATGGCAAAGGAGATGGAAAAGGAGGAACACCTAAAACAACAACAAGGCAAAGAGAGCAGCATAAAAGCAGAGAAATAGCAAAATAGGCAGGAAGATGTAGAGAGGGTCGAGTGGAAAAGATGGGGCCATTTAAAGAAGCAGGGCAACAAAAAGAGGCAACCTAGGTTACAAAGGCAACAAAGAGGTAGTATAGGCAAAAAAAGGAGAATTATGGAGTAGCATTAGTCAAGGAGCAGATGAAACAAAAAGAGAAGCAAAGTAGAAGAGAGGAAGAGGCAACAAAGAAGCAGACAAGAAGCAGAGGCAGTAGAAAGATCATAAGACAAGTAGCAGAGGCAACAAAGAGAGCAGCAGAGATAGAAAAGAAGCAGAGAGGTAGCAAGGTAGCAAAGGCAACAAAGGTAGCAAGGGAGATAAGGAACAGAGGAAACGGACAAAGTAGAAGTAGCATATCTGGAGAGACAGAGTAATGAGGATAGAAAGGCCACTGATTGAATATTAGGCCTGAAAGGAATTTCTCCATGTAAATATTGGTTTAATACCGGGGTTTTATTTATGAATTATAGATTTTGCAGATGAATTTTTTTTGAGAATCCGAACTCTGGTTGATTTGTATTATTCCACAATTATTCAAGTGGAAAGACTGTGAAGCACTGTTGGGAAGAATACATCAATTCATTCTGCAGAATTAAATCAAGATGAGGAACAGAACTCTGGTAACGTAGTAGATTTCTTGATGTGAATCTACAAGAATGGAACTGTAGTTCCATAAAAAACCCAGGATAAAGGGGTTGATCAATAGTGAAGTTGAACCATGAGTTGATTTCGAGAAGAAAACACAGAAGGAGGAGGCAATGTTACAATCGTGTGAAGTTCCGCAGTTCGATCCTACGTGGAGGCCTCAAATGTTTTGTTTTCCTGAATACCTTGATGCTGACCTGTATATTTCATTTTATTAAAGGAAATTGTTGTGTTAAAAGGAAAATTGGGGGCGTACTATATCATTCTGGTCCTACAGGAAAAAATATCGAAAATATACTAAATATCAGGTTGAAATCGTGTTTAAACAAATATATGGAATTCAAGCGGTTATAGAACGGAGTTATATTGCTATCGGGTCCGAAGAAACCAATCACATCGACAGTCTCTGATCGCATCAGCGCAGTGGAAGAGCAAGGGAATGAGTTGTTGAATGTTTCGATTGTGATGGAGCGATTGAATGACAACCGTTAGATCACGGTTATTTGAGACCGTTGGATCGAGTGCTGATCGCATCGGCGGATTGGAAGAACAAAGGAACGACTGTTTGAAAGTTACGATTGTGACTGAATGTTGCGATCAATCGCATTGGAACCATTACAAAGGGTGTAATCACAATCATAAGTCTTCGAAGGCAGCTCATCGCATTGGCGGATAGACAAAGATCGGCAAGTGGGCCCTAAAGGTTGTTTTCTATGTTAAATGGGTCTATTATTATATCGCCGAGAGTTATTTGAAGGTTTTATAGAAAAGCAAGATTTTTATTGTTGGTTTGTCATGTGATATATAGACCAACATATAATATGTAGAATTATGATATGCGTTGAACAAGGATGTGGGCCCACAAGTCCCTATTGATATATGCATAGGTGCGCTGGTTTATCCACATTATGATATGGCTTGCTATTCAATGGTATCCTCAACCTTTATTTGAAGGGAAAAGAAAATTCTGTGGTAAGTTATTGTGTTGAGTTTTAAACCAAGGGTGGAATATTAACATGGGTAAAATATGTAATGGATGGTGGTTGACAATATAATGTGTTGCACTCATTTGATGAATGATAAGAAGGAAATTTGAAACCGTAAAGGTTTATGCCATGGATTCTACACCTATATGAGTATCCAGTCCATAAAGTGGGCCCTATGTAATGCAGTTTGTTATGAAGGTCGAATGTTGATTAGAGTTTGGTTTAAATTATATATGTAGATCTACCATACAGATATGGGGTTTCATAACCATGTAAAAATGAAGCTACCACATTAATTCAATTTGCCCACTTTAGAAAATAAGAAATGCTTCAACATGTAAAGTTTGCCAGACTTTGAGATTTGTTCAGGGCTAAACTTGTAAAGCAGGTATATACGCAGCAGATACACAAGTGCAGTGAAGAGGAGAGTATGAAGAAACTAAAAAAGACACAGGGCATTTTACATGCATGAAAAACAGAGGTATGTAGAATAGTTACATGACAGTAGCAGAAAAGACAAATGCACAGCAAACCAAGGGCCAGAAAAAGGGCTAAGTGAAATTGTTTTATGTAACTGAAAATGTGAATGTAAATGTTTTAATTTATTTATATTGTTGTGATGCATTGGAAAGTCTCCAGAAGAGAAAAAAATTCCCACTGTAATATTAAAGATAGTACCTACAGTTATATTTTTCTGAGTGAGCTGAAAAGAAATGAGAAGGTAGAAGATGAAGAGGTATGACTATCCATTTCGAATTCCTAGAGGAAAACAAACATTCATCGGGAAATATTTATAAGTAATATCACCTTGATATGCATAGAGAGGTTAGAGAATGGAGAAATGATGCAGTGAGGCAGAGAAGAAGGAGGAGCTGATAGAAAAGCAGAAAATGCAGAAATGAAGCAGTGATGTAGAGAAGAAAGAGGAGCTGATAGAGAATCAGAGAGAATGCAGAAATGAAGATGTGAGGCAGAGAAGAAGGAGGATCTGATAACAGAATCTGAGAAAATGCAAAGATGATGCACGATAGATATGAAGGCTGGTGCACACCAGTGAAGAAGGAATAGAACATATCTGATATCCAAGGTAAATTAGCAAGTGTTTTTCTTTTGAAAGAGTAAGGAAGTTGGAGCTTTCCTATCAAGTTGTAGCTTGATAGATGTCATTTGTAACTGACTGAGGTAGGAGCCTCCTGTAGGTTGGTGCCTACAGAAAATAGATGAGAGTTGGTGCTTCCACATCAAGTTGTAGCTTGATAAAATGTCAGTTGTAGCTGACTGAGGTTGGAGCCTCCTGTAGGTTGGTGCCTACAGAAAATTGATGGGAGTTGTAGCTTCCTTACAAGTTGTAGCTTGCAGAATTGAGGTAGGAGCCTACAAAAAATCAGTGGTGAGAGGGAGTTGGAGCTTGCCTTTCCATCACAATAATAATAAGATGTGGTTTTCTCCCTTTATGGGTTTCCATTTATATCTGGTGTCTTTGTGCATGATGTTTTTGTGTTGATATGGTTTATCTAATCTACTTAATACTTCATGCTCTCATATTAAGTCTGATGTTACATTATCTTAATACTTGCTGCTCACATTCTAAGATTACTCACATATTAAGTTGAACATGGAATGAAGGTGTAAATAAGTTTTAAGGGAAAATTTTTAAAAGTCCATGTATGTGTTAAACTGATTCACGCCCCCCTCGCTCAGTTTAACTAAGAGTTCAACAATTGGTATTAGATCTGGCTCCTTTGGTGTAAGCTTAAAGGCTTGAAGGAGATCTGGTTGAGTCATGGACTATGAAAATGTACCTGTGTTAAATACAAAAAACTTTCCTGAATGGAGAGATAAAGTTAAAACAAGATTAATTGCTTATGAACCTGAGGTATGGAAGCTTGTATGTGATGGTTACTGAATAGAATCCCCCACGGTGAAAGAACAACAAAGGAATGCCAAGGAAAAATGTGTGATATATAATAGTCTTCATAACAAGGACCTTGAGTTGATAATGGATTTAACCTCTGCAAAAGAAATCTGGGACAAATTTCATTTCATGCATGGAGTAGCCACTGAGGATTGCATTATCAAGAAGGAGAAGAAAATTAATAAAAAGAGAAATTCATGTAAAAAAGAAGATGTTCAATCAAATAAGGTACCTACTAGTGTGAATGGAAGTAAGAACCATGAAGAAATTGCAGTTGAAGAAAAATCAAAACTTGACACTGCCTTTACTGAAATAGAAAGATTGAAGAATGAAAAAAAAGACCTGAAGACATTGGTGAAGATATGTGATGAGAAAGAATATTAAGATAAATAAGAAATTATTGGCCTGAAGACACGGCTTGAAGAAGCAAAGAAAGTAGAAGACTCTCTGCTGCAACAAATGAGAGAGAAAAGTCTGGAATGTGAAAAATTGGAAGAAGTAGTGAGCCTGAGAAAGAAATTAGAAAAGGCCCAAAGAGATTTATTAATGAATACTCCTCAAATGAAAAGCTCTGGACAGTTGGACCATATTCTAAAGGCTCAAAGGTCACCTCTCATAAAGGCTGGGATAGGATATGAAGGAGAAACCAATAAGTCCAAGGTAGAAGATAACAGGAAAATCATCTTTGTAAAATATGTAAAGGAAAGTGAAGTAGCTCAGAAAATTCCCACAGAAAAAGAAGCCAGCAAGAGCAAGATTTGTAAAGAAACAAACTGAATCAAGCAGCAACATGAAAAGAAAAAAGAATGAGAGGATGAAACAATCAGCTGCTAAAGGCTCATATGCTGCTGAAGATGAATTGAATAAATTTGGAAGATGTCAAAGAAAGTTCTTTCCTCCTATGGGAAGTATTACCTTTTTTTCCTGCCACAAACCTGGACATACTGCAGCATACTGTAATACAAATAAAATCCAGTCAAACCAACAAAGGATGCAACCAATAAGAAGAACCCCTCAGGCAATCAACTAGAAAAGACAATCTTTCACCAGGTACACAAATTATTTCCATGGCTTCTGTTATGCACGCAATAATTTTGGACATAAATCTGTTGAACATAAAATGTATTAAAAAAGGGGAACAAAGTATTATACATCAGCTCAAAGGTACCTTGGTAACATAAGATGTTATGTATGCCTCAAGCTTGGTCACAAAGCAAAAGACTGTAAATTGCCATATACTTTAAAGAACTCTAGACAGATGATGGAACAAAACTATGAATAAAAAAGAAGAGCAGACATTATGAAGAACCCCAATAAAGTATGGAAGGAAAACAGAAAGGGGGAGCCTATTACCTCAATTACATAATGACTCCATCATATTCCCAGGGGGAGTTGCTCTAGGACGCAACGCAAAAATCCATCCAGTGATAGATATGAAGCAACATCGAAGGGGAAGAGCAGTTCATAAATAGTCCCCTCAAAAGTAATCCAAGAAGAGCCCCATGAAATGAGAGCAACTATAAGATCAGGAAGGGAAAGGAAATTCCTCTAACAGAGAACTAAAGAGGAAGAAGATCATCTGAAGTATCAAATAGATGATAGTTTTATGGAAGAAGAGAAGAGAACAAGAAGCCTTGGTGGTAGAGAGAACATCAGCCATGAACATGTAAGCTGAGGAAAAATCAGCACATTAAGTGATGATCACATTGTGCATCATACTGCTAGAGTTAACAAATGAATCACATTAAGAAGGATTAGTAAGAGAAGTGCCTATCATCATTATGTCATGACATCATTCATCTATGAAAAGTCCCCTTGGAGGTAGGCAGTTAAGAGAGTAACAATTCTCTGAGTGATCAGCCCATGAAGATTCATAGTAAAGAAGTTGAAGATGTCTTTCTAAAGATCTTTATATTAGAACAGTGGAATTGATTATAAAGAAGAAATGATTCTGGAACAGTCCTATAAAGGAACATGCAATGGCTTTCCTTTGAACAGAATGATAGAAAAAGGAAAATGGTTAATGATGCCAAGATCAAATTCAGCATATTGATGATTGTTGGTGTGAACAGTGGAAAGCTTAGTAGTAGAATTCTTGAAGGATGCCTTAACATTGGGTTCATGAGCAAGCTGAAGTAAAAGAAGTATTAATTGGTACTTGGTACAAACAACATGCCTATCAATAGAATATCAAGTGTTATCATGGAGCAGCGATAAGGTACAGGTCCTCAGGATCAAAGGTTATGGCAAGAGTACATATAGCATAAAAGGGTCAATGAAAAGGCTAAAGGATCAGTATTTTTTTTACTCTTGAAACATGATATTGAGCATTTAAACAATATTTTTTTTGGATGGCTTCCTGAAGTCAATACATATACATATCAAGCCTCTTCTCTTAAGATAATTCATAACACTATGTGAAATCTGTTTGCTATTAAAACATCTTGAATATAGTTTTTTCATGATAGAAAGTTTAAGTATCGAAAGTATGAAGAATTAGTTGGGTCAGTTGAAGCTCAAAACACTGTCATGGAGTCATGAAGAACATACTTCAGCAGTAAAGGGATTTGATTTCTTAGATCAAATTGTGGTTGATTCATTGATCACATCTGGAACAATAACCTTCAGCTATTAAGGGTAATATCTTTTTTCAGTATCCTAGCTCATATCATCACCAACAGGCAGGAAAAGTGTACCACAGCAATAAAAGATATATTGACTTCATCACAATTGAACAGATGATGTACTATAGATGAGTATTGAAGAAGAAGACATATTCCATCCACAATCTTCCTCAATAGAAATGTATTGGTGCAATACATCAGATAGAGACTGAAGTATATTTGAGGCATTCTCAGTATTTTAGGTTTAATGCAATGATGCATCCCTGATTAGATAAAGCTGGTACAATGTGTTCTATGAAGTGTCGTTATCCTCACTTTCAGCTTTATACAAGTGAAAGGAGTCAGTGCTTTGGTATTGTATCAATTTACAATGTATATTCAAGTTCAATAATCCTCAAAAGTGTTCTCTCAACAACTCTTGTACACCAGTCTAGAGGCTTAAACACAACTTAGAGAAAAGAAATGCAAAGATAGAATCTACACTGAGAAATGTGCAACCCTTTACCATTGATGTCAAAGGGGGAGGAAAAGCAAGTGACAAAAGAAATGGTCTTATAAAAGGCAAGCAGAGGAAGACTTGGAGGAATCATTGGATTATCGGTGGATGTGTTGCCATTAATTCCAAAGGGGGAGACTGTAGGAAATGTTGTCATTGATGGCAAAGGAGATGGCAAAGGAGGAACACCTGAATCAACAAGGCAAAGAGAACAGCATAGAAGCAAAGAAACAACAAAAGAGGCAGCAATATGTAGAGAGGGTCGAGCAGCAGAGATAGGGCCATTTAAAGAAGCAGGGTATCAAAAATAAGTAGCCCAAGTTACAGAGGTGGAAGAGAGGTAGCAGAGGCAGAAAAAGGAGAAGTAAAGAGTAGCATCAGTTAAGGAGCAGATGAAACAAAGAGAGAATCAAAGTAGCAGAGACGCAGAGGCAGCAAAGAAGTAGCAGAGGTAGCAAAGAAGCAGACAAGAAGCAGAGGCAACAGAGAGAGCATAAGACAAGTAGCAGAGGCAGTAAAGTGAGCAGCAGATATAGCAAAGAAGCAGAGAGGTAGCAAGGCAGCAAAGGTAGCAAAGGTAGCAAGGCAGATAAGGAACAGAGGCAACGAACAAAGCAAAAGTAGCAGATCTGGAGAGACAGAGTAATGAGTATAGAAAGGCCACTGATTGAATATCAGGCCTGAAAGGAATTTCTCCATGTAAATATTGGTTTAATACAGGGGTTTTATTTATGAATTATAGAGTTTGTAAATGGATTACTTTTGAGAATCCAAACTCTGGTTGATTTGTATTATTGCACAATTATTCAATTGGGAAGACTGTGAAGCACTGTTGGGAAGAATACATCAATTCATTCTGCAGAATTAAATCAAGATGAGGAACAGAACTCTGGTAACGTAGCGGAGTTCTTGATGTGAATCTACAAGAATGGAATTGTAGTTCCATACAAAACCCAGGATAAAGGGGTTGATCAATAGTGAAGTTAAACTGTGAATCGATTTGCAGAAGAAAACGCAGAAGGAGGAGGCAATGTTACAATCGTGTGAAGGTCCGTAGTTCGATCCTGCATGGAGGCCTCGAATGTTTTGTTCTCCTGAATACCTTGACGCTGACCTGCATATTTCATTTTATTAAAGGAAATTGTTGTGTTAAAAGGAAAATTGGGGGCGTACTGTATCATTCTGGTCCTACAAGAAAAAACGCCCAAAATATACTAAATATCAGGTTGAAATCATGTTTAAACAAAAATCCGGACTTCAAGCGGTTATAGAATGGAGTTATCTTGCTATCGGGTCCGAAGAAACCGATCGCATCAGCGTAGCGGAAGAGCAAGGGAATGAGTTGTTGAATGTTGCGATTGTGATGGAGCGATTGAATCACAACCGTTAGATCACGGTTGTTTGAGACCGTTGGATCGAGCGTTGATCGCATCAGCAGATTGGAAGAACAAGGGAACAATTGTTTGAAAGTTGTGATTGCGATTGCAACTGAATGTTGCAATCAGTCACATCGGAACCATCGCAAATGGTGTAATTGCAATCGAAAGTCTTCGGAGGCAGCTCATCGCATCAAAGGATAGACAAAGATCGGAAAGTGGGCCCGAAAGGTTGTTTTCTATGTTAAATGGGTCTATTATTATATCGCCGAGAGTTATTTGAAGGTTTTATAGAAAAGAAAGATTTTTATTGTTGGTTTGTTATATGTTATATAGACCAACATATAATATGTAGAGTTATGATATGCGTTGAATGAGGATGTGGGCCCACAAGTCCCTGTTGATATATGCATAGGTGTGCTGGTTTATCCACGTTATGATATGGCTTGCTATTCAATGGTATCGTCAACCTTTACTTGAAGGGAAAAGAAACTTCTGTGGTAAGTTATTGTGTTGAATTTTAAACCAAGGGTGGAATATTAACATGGGTAAAATATGTAATGGATGGTGGTCGACAGTATAATGCGTTGCACTCATTTGATGAATCATAAGAACGAAAATTGAAACCGTAAAGGTTTATGCCGTGGAGTCTATACCTATATGACTATCCAGTCAATAAAGTGGGCCCTATGTAATGCAGTTTATTATGAAGGTCGAATGTTGATTAGAGTTTGGTTTAAATTATATATGCAGATCTGCCATATAGATATGGGGTTTCATAACCATGTAAAAATGAAGTTTATGCATTAATTCAATTTTCCCAGTTCATAAAATAAGAAATGCTTCCGCATGTAAACATTTCCAGACTTTGAGATTTGTTTGGGGCTAAACTTGTAAAGAAGGTATATACACAGTAGATACACAAGTGCAGTGAACACGAGAGTATGAATAAACTGAAAAAGTCACAGGGAATTTTACATGCATGAAAAATAGAGGTATGCAGAACAGTTACATGACAGCAGCAGAAAAGACAAATGCACAGCAAACCAAGGGCCAGAAAAAGGGGTGAGTGAAACTATTTGTGTAACTGAAAATGTGAATGTAAATTTTTTAATTGATCTATATTGTTGTGATTCATTGGCAAGTCTCCGGAAGAGAACAAAATTCCCACTGTAATATTAAAGTTAGTACCTACAGTTATATTTTTCTGAGTGAGCTGAAAAGAAATGAGAAGGCAGAAGACCAAGAGGTATGACTATCCATTTCGAATTCCTAGATGAAAACAAACAGTCATCAGGAAATCTCTATAAGTAATATCACCTTGATATGCATAGAAAGGTTAGAGAATGGAGAAATGATGTAGTGAAGCAGAGAATAAGGAGGAGCTAATAGAAAAGTAGAGAATGCAGAAATGAAGCAGTGAGGCAGAGAAGAAAGAGGGGTTGATAGAGAATCAGAGAGAATGCAGAAATGAAGTTGTGAGGTAGAGAAGGAGGAGTTGATAAGAGAATCTGAGAAAATGCAAAGATATGTAGGGCAGATATGAAGGCTGGTGCACAGTAGTGAAAAAGGAACAGAACAGAGCTGATATCCAAGGTAAATCAACAAGTGTTCTTCTTTTGAAAGAGTAAGGAAGTTGGAGCTTCCCTATCAAGTTTTAGCTTGATATATGTCAGTTTTAGCTGACTGAGGTAGGAGCCTCCTGTAGGTTGGTGCCTGTAGAAAATAGATGGGAGTTGGTGCTTCCACATCAAGTTATATCTTGATAAAATGTCAGTTGTAGCTGACTGAGGTTGGAGCCTCCTGTAGGTTGGTGCCTGCAGAAAATTGATGGGAGTTGGAGCTTCCTTGCAAGTTGTAGCATGCAGAATTGAGGTAGGAACGTCCTGTGGGTTGGAGCCTACAGAAAATTAGTGGTGAGAGGGAGTTGGAGCTTGCCTTTGCATCACAACAATAATAAGATGTGGTTTTCTCTCTTTATGGGTTTCCACTTATATCTGGTGTCTTTGTGCATGATGTTTTTGTGTTGATATGGTTTATCTACTATGCTTAATACTTCATGATCTCATATTAAGTTTTCTGTTACATTATCTTAATACTTGCTGCTCACATTCTAAGATTACTCACTTATTAATTTGAACATGAAATGAAGGTGTAAAAAAGTTTTAAGGGAAAAGTTTAAAAAGTCCATGTATGTGTTAAACTGATTCACCGCCCCCACCCCCTCCCCCCTCTCAGTTTAACTAAGGGTTCAGCATGGAGAAGAGGATTAACCTTTGGCTCGAACTCTAAAGTAAAAGAATTAAAGGAAACATAAGTAAAATGCAACATTGGATTCAAAGAGTTAAAGGCAACATAAGTAAAATGAAACATTGGATTCAAGAGAGGGTCAAGCAAAATGCAACATTGGATTCAAGCCAAGGGCTCCCTTATCTTGCACATTTTTGGCATATGTTGTGATACCCCTCGTAAATTTATCTTTATTTCTTATATTCCACTCGTAAATTTATCTTTATGACTTATATTCCACATGTGACTGAAAATTCAAGTGGTACATGTAATGTCTTGTGACATTGTAAATATTTATTTTTGAATAATAAAATTGAGAAAAATTGTTTGTGTAATATTATTCTTGAAAATATATTGAAGGTTATCATATTATATATTAGGCTCCTAACTGTTAGGAAAATAATTGGATTCAGTTATGCCCAAGAAGAAGGGCATGAAAGAAAAAGAAAAATCCTCCAATTTTTTTCATAATTAAACTATTGAAAAAGGAGACGACCATGAAAAATACATGTATGGAGACAAATTTCATGTAAGGGTTAAGGAGGTGTAAAATGAAAAATAATTATTGATTCGTTCTCCTCGCAGGAAGGCTTAGAGCTAAGGGGAACTTACCAAGAAACATAGTTCATGGTTAGGAGGAAATTGACAACCTTTAATCTATCTCTAGAAATTTTTAGATAATTACAGGAATGTGTCATGAATGAATGAATATAATTATATTATATTTATAAGTGTTTTTGTTTATATTCAAGAGAAGCAACCTGAAAAAATTACTAATTTGTTGTAAATAAAATGTGTATGGATTTGTATGTATCTTTGTGTTATTTAGTGCATAAAAACTGGTTATTTTTGTAAATAAAATGTGTATCCATTTGTATGTATCTTTGTTCTCTATGTTTTTTTGTGCATGAAAAAATGGTTGTTATAGATATAGAGCAAACTTTCCTCTATTGGAGGAACCGGGAAAGAAGGAAACTCTAACCAAAAAGTAATCTTAATAATTAAGTAAAATATGAAAAGTAAGATTAGAGGGTTTTGACTCAAATAAAAATTATGTAAGATAGAATTGGAAACTAGGACTTATAAGAAATATGGTTTAAAACACTATACCCCATCTTTCATATAAAACTTTGTTTTGTCATATAGAATTTAGTTCATTTCCATACTTTAGAGCAACTTCATATAGAACTTAGTTCATTTGCATACTTTAGTAGAAAAGGATTATTGTAAAATAATAAATAAATTCCAAGTCCATGTTTGCATGCTACACGGAAAAAAAAAAAATTGTTTCCATTCGCTACTAGGCAGGAATTCTTGAAAAACACAATATTAGTGCCAGTATGAATTTAATACTCCCATGACATGAGTTCACCAGCAAGTCTATCGCCTAAATTTTTGTTTATGATTTTACAAAAATGAAAAGAAAAATAACCAATAACCATATTATCTATACACATAAACATAACTATGCAGAAAACTGAATGTACATTACATTTTTTAAAATTTTCTAAATTTTTGTTTATGATTTTACAAAAAGAAAAGAAAAATAACCAATAACCATATTATCTATACAAGTATATAAACACAACTATGCAGAAAACTAAATGTACATTACATTTTTTAAAATTCTTAATAAAAACTCTTCTAGTGGCCTGGACTGGCAGGCCATGTGTAAACCTCCACTTCTTCAGTCTGAGTCTGTTAAAGTGGGAGAAGCATAAATAAATAAATAAATAAATAAATAAATAAATATATATATATATATATATATATATATATATATATATATATAAACGCCTTCAAAAAGGAATTCAAGTGACCGTTTTAGTTCGAATTGAATTATAGGAAATTTTTTTACCGAAGGGAAGTGGACGTCGAGTTTCAGAGTGAACCAAATTTAACTTGAACCATAACACCATGCCAGGGGATTAGGAGATGTAATCTATGATAATTTAACCCAAATATGTATACTTTAGCAAAGAGTGTGAATAGATAGAATGAGAAGGTGAAATTATGAGACCTAAAATCTTCGTTCTCATCAAAATGTCAACACGGTAATGACTATGGTGTCAAACCCTCCGAGGCTAAAAGAAAAACCATGTTCCTTACCAAAAATCCATGTGGTTCTAGAGCTCAGGTATCAACCTTTGGAAATCCCAAATGAGTTCAATGTGGTGGGATACAGGGGTAGGCAGTTACCCTAACCGTGCAAACACCATCCCCATTATAATCATGGTTAAAGTATGAGACTTGTATAGAGTTTTGTCAGACCTCATGAGCCCGCTTTCCATGTAAACTATTTTCACATTGACGGTTTGCTAGCTAACATCCATGTGTAGTTCAATGCCACGAGGTTTGCAAGATCCGGAAATTCCATCCCACAGCAATAAGTATATATATTTCGACGCAAAGAATTAACGCAAAAGTTAAATATGCAAACATATATTATGGGTGGTCGTTCAAGATCAAACGCTACAAATATAGATGTATATATTATGTATCAATCTATGGTTATATTGCGGTTTCCAATGAAGTATGGTAACTGTGACAAGGGGTTGTCAAAATGCAATAAGAATAATGAAAAATATAAATGACAAGGGCCATCCTTAGATTGGGAAGGAATCAATGGCATAACAAAATTTAGTATTTTTTTTTTAAAAGATTATTTATGGTTTAAAAGAAGATTATTTCCGGTCGAAAAGAATTATTTCTGGTCTCAAAGAAAATAAACAAAAAATATATTATAAAATTTTTGAGACATTTTAGTGAAGGAAAAATTATATCATAAATTACAAATGGAAAGAACTTGTTTCATAGAAGAAAAGAGGTTGAATAAAATGATTGAGCATAAATATAAGTTACTTAATGTTAATGTTATTTTTAATGACCATAAATATTACATAGTAAAATTCCTAAGTTTAAAATGGTAAAATATTTATAAATGAAGGCATTATTCCATAAGACCAACCTAGATTAAGAAATTAAGTTCAAAAGTTAAAGAAGAAGGAAATCATAAATAATTCGCAATATAAAAGATATTGTTAGGGAAACAAACCAAACATATAATAATAAATAAGAATTTGTGGCACTTCATATCCTCTATTGGAATTGTCATGGCTTTCCATGGAGTAAAAGACCTACATTGAATTGGATCGTGAGTGAAATTTATATTATAGTAGTTGTTTTAAAATAGGAGCATAAAAAGCCTGGGTTACCTAACTTGAAAGGTTTGTCTCAGCTTGAAGTACCTAATATGAAAGTTTCGTCTCACTGTTGATATGGAGCAAGTGATGCTACTACCACTAAGGGATTCGAGGCATAGCTTATTAATTAAATAGGAACATTTAACCTCACAATAGAATTCATAAGCAAGAACCTTTCAATTAGTGGATTTGGATGGAAATATTAAATATTAATGTTCAAAAGATTTATATAGAAATATTTCATTTTGTGCTTATTAATACTTATTTTAGAAAGCAAAAAAATAAGATAGATAAACATTATCCTTACTATAACTTAGAACATTAGACCTTTTAGGAGACTTTAATGTTCGAACAATAACTAGTCAAGTATTATTTTAAGCAATGATTGTGGCTCTAATCTTTTATGGCTATATGAATACCTTGTTTTAGCTAGCAGTTATAAAAGAAAATATCAGGAGTTGGTTGAATTTTTTTTGTTGAAACTAAGCTAATCAAGCTTTTTAGTTCTTAAGATCTAATTATTTGCAATAATCTAATGAAGTGGTTGAAATCCAACTAGATGACCTGTATTCATGGGCTTGGTCTTACTGTTATGGATTATGTGACATCTAATATGATAATTTTTTATATAATAAAATATTAAATTTAACATATTAAAAGAATATAAGCTCAATTTTAATAACAAAAATTTAACCCTAAATTTAAACTTTGTTATCCAAAAAATACATATGGAAGAGAATTATTATAATAAAAAGAACTTAATTTTAACAAAAATAAAAATGATATATATTTTTAAAAGATTTAAATAATAAATTAAACCTTGTATTAAATAATGAAAATATTGAAGCCATTTATCATAATTTTACAACTATCCTCTCTACTTACATTAACATGTTATTGATGAAGCTATTGAGTAAAAAATAAAATAGAACTATTAACCCTTGCTATGATAAAGAGTGTAAGATTGCTAGAAAATATAGTAGTGATTATTCTAAGTAGTCCTTAAAATCCAACAACATAAATAGATGCAAAGTCCTAATTAAAATGAAAAACTGTACTGCATATATAGAAAACAAGAGAAAATTTTACACCTATCTAAGCTAGATCATCGGAAATTTCAGAGGAAAATTTTGACTCATAAATTTAAAAAAAAAAAATATGATTCCCTTCTGAGATCTAATTTATACCTTAAATATATTTATGAATTCCCTCATGCAATGGACAAAATTCAAACCCTTGTTACATAGAAAGAAATATTTTATAGAAGACATAGAGTTTGGGGTTAAGAATCTCAACAAAGGGGGAAGTTAAGGATATAAAGGATATCAAGAAAAAATATTACAAATTGAAGTGTTTATCCTCACCCCTCACATCCAGAAGTTTTTCAATTTAATAGTCAATTAGGATTTCCTTAAACCCTATACAAAATCATAGTTATTGTTGAGATTTTGATGGCTAAAATCTCTTGGATATTCCAACAATAGGTTTTGTTGCAAAACTGATGGCATCAAATCAGCATGAGGAGATATTCTATCCTAGTTTGGTGTGATAGAATTAATTATTCAGTTTCTTCTCTCTTCTATAAATTGTAAGCCTCTAGAGGCAAAACATATGAGATGTGAGGTGTGTGGAAGAGGAAGTGCAGATGAGTAAATCTGCTATTGTAATCTCCTGTTGATGAATAAGATTGCCGATACCTCTGTTTGGTGGATGTAGCCCAGATTGGTTGGGCGAACCATGTTAAATTTCTTTTCTTCAATTATATGTTGTGTGTGTGATTTTATATTTTTTTCGCTGTGCTTACTCTGACAATTGGTATCGGAGCATAAAGTTGATTCACTGCTTGTTGCAAAAATAGGTGTTTTTTTGCCTAGCTTGTGAGTGAACAGTGTATGAAGGCTGAGGCAGCCTGCATAAAGGTCATTTTTCTATTGTTTAAACATATGAAGAGAAGTGGATACCATCTGCATGGCCAGCTTTCTCTAGCCGTTGAGAGACAGGAAGTGAATTATCTGCATTTGCGTGGATCAAGCTGCCTATTTACTGTGTGTGGCTTATGGCTTGTGGTCCTATGGTTCAAGAGGAGGAGCTATTGTCTATGGCAGAAAGTAACCAGCATTGAAAGAGTGTTGAAACCAACATTAAAAGAGCATTGAAACTAGCGTTAAAAGAGCGTTGAAAGAAACCAACGTTGAAACCCGATTGCGTTGCATTTTGCAAAGGCTGGAATAGACCATTCTCTTGATTTCTTCCATAGAGCGGGAGAAGGAGCGAATAGGGCCGGTTGAGAACCCGACATCAGTCGAGTATGTAGTGGATCTGTGTTTGCATAGAGGCTTCTGTCGAAGACCATACCTGTGTAAAGACTGCAGATCGAGCTTTAGTGAAGACTTCCATTGACCTCCGTGATTTGATGGTTGAAGAACATGTGAGATGGAGGATCGAGCAATGCGGAATGGATAAAAATAGTGTGTAACCCGTGAGCTATTGCTGGACCGATGAGGCTTCCTACGTGCAAAGAGAAGGCTATGTGAGAGATAATACTAAATATTTTTAACTTTTTTATTATTTTTGAATGTTCCATGGTATTGAATGTTGAGTCCCTTTGGAAAGGGCTTAAAAATATTTTTTTCTTAATTAGTACAAATGGTATGCTTTGATTTAAATGATAGTGTTGTGTATATACCATTGTTACTTCTCTTGCATTGAATACACCGGTGCATACGCTTGCCAGCAATGCTGGTGTTGAGGGTGCTGTGGTAGTCAGCGTATTATTGGAATAAGGATTTAAAGAAAGGATTGCAGGAAACGTTGTTGTTATATCGGAGAAATATCAGAGTTGCGCTAACTCCATATGACAGTGTATGCCATTTGTTTTTATTTAAAAGGAAATTAAGAATCCATAGAGAAGAAGTTGAATTAAAAATGTCAAAAACTCAAAGTGCTCGAATTGAGATCGAGAAGTTTAATGGGAGAAATAACTTTGAGATCTAGAAATTCAAGATGCACGATCTACTCGTACAACAACGTGTGGCAAAGGCACTTTTGGGAAAATCCAAACAACCTCTCGCCATGACAGATAATGAATGGAGTGACATCGATGACAGAGCACTGAGCGGCATACAATTGTGTTTGGTGGATGATGTGTTATTTAACATCATGTCAGAGAAAATAGCTGTCGGTTTATGGAAAAAGTTAGAAAAATTGTACATGACTAAATCCTTAACCAACAGGATTCTTTTGAAAAGATAGTTGTATAGTTTGTGCATGAAGGAAGGTACATCAATTACTGATCATTTGAATACCTTTAATAATCTCTTGGTGCAGTTAGATAGCATAGAAGTAAAATTTGATTCAGAAGATAAATTTGTAACTTTATTATGTTCTCTGCTTGATTCATGGGATCACTTTGTTACTTCTATAAGTCTTATTTCATTAGAAACCGTTGAGTTTGATGATGTTGTTGGAGCTTTTCTATCTGAATAAATCTGGAAAAGGTCAAATTTAGAAACATCCACATCAGAAGCAATGATGGTTAGAGGTTGATCTAAAGAAAAACGCTTTAGTCAAAAGAACAACTCTCGGTCAAAATCGAAAGGGAAGAAGAGTAAGATAAAATGTTGGTTTTGCGGCAAATCGGGACATTTGAAGAAGCACTGTTGGAAGAGACAAAAAACATCCGAAGGAGACACTTCAACAGAAAATAAAGAGGAAAACACGATAGATACATGTTCAGGTTTGGAATTCGGTTCAGGTATAAGTGATGAAGTTCTGTCAGTTAATTTATTAAATCATGATCAACATTGGCTATTAGATTCTGGTGTGTCCAATCACATTTGCATTCATCAAGAGTGGTTTAAAACTTATAAGTCAATTAATGATGGACTAGTTTACATGGGCAATGATGTCTGATGTAATTTTGTGGGAGTTGGAAGCATCCATATTAAAATGTTTGATGGGACAAATAAAATCTTAACTAATGTAATACATGTGACTGAACTCAAAAACAATATTATTTCTCTAGGAGTGTTAGACACAAATGGATATAAAACTTTTATTCAAGGTGGAGTAATGAAAATTTATAAAGGAATCCTATTAGTAATGAAAGCAAAGAAGGTTGGAAATCTTTTTCAGTTAGAAGGAAGAACAGAGTCAGATCATGCTTCTACTGTATCTGAAAACGACAGTGATTCTATTCGACTATGACATCAATGGTTGGGCCATATGAGTGAAAGAGGATTAAAAATTTTATCTGATCGTATGTTACTTCCTAGTTTAAAGTCTTTTAAGTTAGATTTCTGCAAACATTGTATATATGGGAAACAAATTAAGTAGAAATTTAAAACTGGAAAACATACTAGTAAGGGAATCCTTGATTATATCCATTCTGATGTTTGGGGTACATCTCCTACAACCTCATATGGAGGATCATCATATTTTGTATCCTTTATAGATGATTTCTCTAGAAAATTATGGGTCTACATGTTAAAAAGAAAGTCTGATATATTCACTGTTTTCAAGCAGTTTAGAGCATTAGTTGAAAATATCACTGGAAGAACCATTAAATGTTTAGATCTGAAAATGGTGGTGAGTTTAATTCAAAGGAATTTGATAATTATTGCAAGGAAGTTGGGACCGAAAGACATAGAACTATTTCTTATACTCCTCAGAAAAATGGAGTTGCTAAACACATGAACATGACTCTCTTAGAACGAGAAAGAAGTATGCTTAGTAACGCCAATTTGCAGAAGGAATTATGGATAGAAGCAGTATCTACAACTTTCTATTTGATAAATCGATCACCATCAACTGCAATAGGATGCAAAATTCCTCAAGAGGTATGGAAATGTCATCCTTGTGATTATTCTAAACTGAAATTTTTTGGTTGTGATGCATATGCTCTAATTCTGAAACATCATCATTCTAAATTAGATCCTAAATCAAAACGATATATATTTGTTGGATATGGTGATGGGATTAAGGGATACAGGTTGTGGGATCCTACAACTCACAAGATCATCATTAACAGAGATGTTAAATTCAATGAATCTTCACTTGATAATCCAAATGTAGACAATAAATTGAAACAGGAAAATGTACCTAAGTTTCAAAATATTCAGTTTGAAACCAGTTCAAATACTGATGATAGTCATGATGAACAAGTTTTAGATGCAGATCATGAAGAAGTTCCTACAGGTAATAATCAAAAAATTGTGGAAGAACCAGAAACATCTTTAAGGAGGTCCATGAGAATTATACATCCTCCTAAAAGGTATGATGATTTTGTTACTTCAGTTTATTTAACTGCTAATGATGATGAACCTTTATGCTATTAGGAAGTTGTAGAAGGTTCTAACAGTGATAAGTGGAAAGAAGTTATGAAGGATGAGATTAAGGCATTAGACAAGAATGCCACACGGGATCTGGTGGAACTTCCTAAAGACAGAAAAACTGTGGGATGTAAATGGGCTTACAAATTGAAAATTGGTGTTGATGATAAAGAAGATAGGTACAAAGTGAGGCTGGTCACAAAAGGTTTTTCTCAAAAAGCAGGAATTGACTTTCATCAGATATTTTCACCAGTTGTTAAAATTGTTTCAATGCAGATTGTCTTAGCATTAGTTGCTTTACTTGATTTAGAATTACAACAACTAGATGTTAAGACTGCATTTTTACATGGAGATATAGATGAAGAGATTTATATGGAACAACCTGAAGGGTTTGTTCAAAATCGCAACAAAAAATTTGTCTGCAGGCTCAAGAAATCATTGTATGGTCTGAAGTAGTCGCCTCGACAATGGTACAAGAAATTTGATTCTTTCATGATGAGCCAAAATTATATAAGAAGCGAATATGATCATTGTGTTTACTTTAGAAATTAAGTAATGGCATATCCATTATCTTAGTGTTCTATGTTGACGATATGCTTTTAGCCAACAAAAGCTTAATTGAGATCAACAGGTTAAAGGCTCAGATGGCTAGGATGTTTGATATGAAAGATATAGGAGGAGCAAGACAGATTTTGGGCATGGCGATTTTTAGAGACAGGAGCAATAGTAAGTTGTGGTTATCACAAGAGAAGTATATTGAGAAAATAATCTTAAGGTTTGGTATGAATAATGTGAAACCTGTTTCAGTCCCTTTAGGTTCCCATTTTAAGCTTTCTTCAATTTTATGTCCTAATACAAATGAAGAAAGGGAATATATGTCTCAAATACCTTATGCTAATGCAATAGGAAATTTGATGTATGCGATGGTCTGTACACGACCAGATATTTCACATGAAGTTGGGGTTGTCAGTAGGTATATGGAAAATCCAGGGAAAGAACACTAGGCAGTAGTGAGATGGGTGCTTGGGTATCTGAGAGGCAAAAGCGATTATTGTATCACTTATGACAGAAGTAGTGAATTTTTTTGCGGATATGTTGATTCCGATTTTGCAGGTGATTTTGATAAGAGAAGGTCAACTTTAGGATATGTCTTTACTCTTGCAGGTGGAGCTATTAGCTGGATGTCAAAGCTACAAAACATTGTTGCTTTATCCACTATAGAAGCAGAATACATAGCTGCTTCACACGCTTGCAAAGAAGCAGTTTGGTTGAAAGGTTTGTTTGGTGAGTTGGGTAGGTTGCAAGACAACATAAAGTTATTTTGTGATAGTCAAAGTGCAATTCACTTGGCTAAAAATCCAACCTATCATATTAAATCAAAGCATATACCTATAAAGTACCATTTTTTAAGACAGGTTATCACTGAACGAGGCGTCTCTCTTGAAAAAGTGCATACAAAGGAAAACTGTGCAGACATGTTCACGAAACAAGTTTTATTAGAGAAGCTATGATGGTGTCTGGCTTCTCTTATCTTGCAGAGAAAATGAAAATAAAACAAGAATGAGGTATCAGGCTAATTGTTTTCAAGGTGGAGATTGTTGAGATTTTGCTGGCTAAAATCTCTTGGATATGCCAACAATAGGTTTTTTTGCAAAACTGATGGCATCAAATCAGCATGAGGAGGTATTCTATCCTAGTTTGGTGTGATAGAATTAATTATTTAGTTTCTTCTCTCTTCTATAAATTGTAAGCCTGTAGAGGAAAAACATATGAGATGTGGGGTTTCTGGAAGAGGAAGTGCAGATGAGTAAATCTATTTTTGTAATCTCCTATTGATGAATAATATTGTCAATACCTCTGTTTGGTGGATGTAGCCTAGATTGGTTGGGTGAACCACGTTAAATTTATTGTCTTCAATTATATGCTATGTGTGTGATTTTATATTGTTTTCACTGTGCTTACTCTGACAGTTATACCTATTTTTGAAAGGTGAGATAAAAACAATCCCTCGAATGAATGATAGTACCATTATGAATAGCCTAATTTCAAACAACTTATATTTAATTATTTTGTAAAGGGATCAACGTATCACTAGAAAGCCGCAAGAAAAGTGTTAAAATATATGCTAGATCAAGAGCTATCATTTTATTATGGACCAGATTTTTATGCCTAGGATCATTATAACAATAAATTGCAATAAAAAAATGAATCTCTTAGGTTTTCTCAACTCGAATCTAAACCATATAGTCATTATCCTTACACTAATGATATTTTTCTCTTGGTGGTGTGCCCTTATGATTTGGACAAACAACTAAAAATTATGAAGGAAATTTTTTTTTTCTCTAGTATGAGTTTTTTTGTTAACATTGATAGAACAAATGTTATGATAATTAAATCCATGAAGATCAGTTATACTAATAATTTTTTGTATGACAACAAAAACTTTGAAGAATTGACTTCATACAAATATATTGCATTCAATTTTTATCACAAGCTTAAATCAAACTATATCATTGAGAATATAATAAATAGAGGGTGGGAAGCTTATTATAGACTTGAAGCATTTTTAACCAATATATCTTTGGCTATGAGATAAGAAGAAACTTCCCCTTGAGACTCTCAATTACTAGTGTCATCTTATATAATTGTAAACTGTCACACCTGCCATTTACCTCCAAATTTTTTTTTTCAGGCATTCCATAATTTTCAAGAACAATTTCAACAAAATATTATGCTATAATATTTTTGATTACTATCTAGTTAAATCATATTTATTTTCCCAATATGATTTATTCCCACATATAAAACTATATCCAAAATCAATATCTATTGGATTTCATTTCCAATCCAATTTAATATAAGGGTCTTTGTATTAAAATCATAGTGGATTTGTTTACCACTAACCCACTTCCTATGAAAGGTCGCCCCTATCAACCTATGTCTCACCTTCGTTTTGATATCATTGAACCTTTGGGCATTAAACATATTATTATGTATTTATATATAAAGTGGGTTCGAATAGATTATACCCACGTCGACCATGGCATCCTTAACCCTTTAATGAACCATATGCTCCCATTTTTTTTATAACGTCATTTTCCTAGACAATTTGTTTATGAACGTTAGCTGGATTTAATTCACATACTCTTATATCTATGCCTATATAGCACTTATGGCTATTCAATGACTCGATAGCCATAGTTTTCACATGGTCTATGTCAATATCATCGCATAATTGTTGTACATGTTGTTCATGTCAGAATTTATGTAAAGATTCCACGTATTCACCTTGAGATTCCATGCATTTCGTCCTGATAAAGTCGGTTTAATATAGTGCGGAAATTGAGACGTGATATCAACTCTCCACGTCAGCTTATGTAAGACTTTCGGTTTAATTGTATTGGTTGGGATGGGTTTCATCCCATTCCCGTTCACGTGCTATAGATCCATGTTGCTCTGGAAATCACCATGCCAAACTACTCTGGAAACAAGGCAATCTCCATAATATGGGCAAAATGCCGTGAACTTCATTGTATGGCTTGTCAATTTAAATGTCAAACGACTGGTGTAAATGCGACCTCCAGCCATTCGATCCGTGGCTTCACCTTGGATATTTTTCCATGTGGACGGCTATGATTCCCTCACCTTATTAGGGTTTTGTGACTCAGATTTTGGTGTGGTTATATAAGTCTTCGTTTTAGTGTGAAGACAGTTTCTTTGCCCTTCATTTTGTTTACTCACCTCTCAACGTCGAGGCTCTGCACACGGAGGAACTCAATTGTTGGCATACCCATAAGTCCGGCCTGCTTACCTATGCATTGGCACTTACTCCAGGTATGAGCCTTGTATGCACGTCTTTCATTCTACCTTGGAGATCATGTTCGGTTTTCATAACTTGCTATACATCTTCCTCTGTGAAAATTTCGAGAGATGATGATATGAAATGACTTCGTTCTTGTATTTGTGTTTATGGTCTAGCCTCGTTTGGGTTCGTTAAGCAGCTTCTCATGGCAGTCTCCTATACCAATATATTGATTTGTTTCTCTATTCTTACATCACTGTCTCTGCGTCGATGTCGTTTAACCTATGGTTAACAAGGCTTGATAATAATATGCAGGGTTTCTTAATAGGCATACCTCTATTCATCCTTTGCGACTTGAACACTGGGTTCAGATCGTGGGATGTTGACTTGGCTCGTCTCTTCGTAGGCGAGAGATAGCCCTCAGGCAAGAACTTCATGGTGAAAGTTTTTTTTTTTTTTTTTTCAATTTTCCTATTACCCTTCTGGTTTTCTAATTCGTTAATATTCTGCCTCTATTTTTGTTACAGATAAATCGGAAGGAATGAAGGTCTTCTTTGGCAGGTAACCCCTCCTCATCTTGCTAAGTTTTTCTGTTGATAAAATTTTCTATCAGTTACTCTATTGTTAAACTCACTATCATGGTTGCATTTCTACAGGTAATGTATACTCCGTACGCATTCAATCATCGGCGGGCCATGAGATACTTCATTTCGGTTGATACTAATTTCACCGCCCTTGAAGTTTTCAGGTCGGTATACACCTGTGCAGAAAGAAGCTATCCTCTCGTCGCATTGTTCCACCTCGTTTGTGCGGAATAGTTAATTTCTTAGAATTCTAGTAGTGTCTATTGTAATTCTAGACTCTATCAGAGACTGTAACTATTAAAAAATTTCATTCGTATGATAATATTCTTTGAATATATTAATTTCTAGAGTGAGCATGGGGTCTTTTAAAGGATTTTTCCCAAGAGGGCCCGACCTCTGATGTGTATATGCCGAACGAGTTTATTTTCCATCACTGATATTTTTGATAATTTCATAATAGCTTCGAAGAACCTCCAGATTATTATTTTATGGATATTTTCATGTGTCTTGCATTCAATTATTTGTTTTGTGTCAGTTTAAGATGATTGCAGAATTAATGAGTTGTTTTTATTTTCACTTTCTTATCATAGTTATGACTTTAATGTGCATATATCTCTTTATTGCCATCTTTTCCAAATTTACAGTGACTCAGTAAATGAAACTAGCATTGTCTATCATTTGTATATGTTATATGGTTCCTACAGGAACTCTCTGTCTTCCTAGGAGGTTGTAGTTCCATGGTGATAGCTTCATAGGTAAGGCTAATTATGCCCTGTAATGGTATACCTCAAATTTTTGGTTCTTTTGTGTTCATAATAGAACAATCCCAATGTATAAATGTCTAAACTGACTTTATTCACTGATATATATATATATATATATACTGGTGGATATCTATGTGCTACCTTCTTCAATATTGATATATCTATATATCTATCTGTATCTATATAGGATGCAGTTATTGACTTGATTTATAGTTTCCTATGCATGCCTAATCTTTCCAACCTGTAACTTAGTCGGATCCTCCCTGTTACCAAGGGGTTATTCCCATAGTTTTTTTTTTTTTCATAACTCATTTCTAGAGTTAATAGTCATGTATAGTTTCATTTCTTTAGTAACTAAGACTGTTAAGAAGTACTACAATTTCATATTCTTTCATTCAATTCTTATTTGAGAAGAGATTAGGATATATATAAATATACATGCACTGTTGTTTGAAAATTCCATATATATCTATATTTCATATAGTGAATTCAATAAGGGAATAATTCTGTCCGATATACATTTATTTTCCTACTGTCTTAGAATTTTTCTTACAGGATTTCTTAACTATATCCCATTTTCCACATAAGCATGTTAAAGTTACAAAATTATGAATTATGAGGTACTATAATCTCCAGATTTAGACCAAAGCTCTTTTAGAAATTCTGAGTGATTTTGCCTCATTTTCCTAGTTCCTACAACTATGCAGAACTTGAATATTTTGACTGCTCTACTATTCTGTAAATGTATGGAACACCAGCACCAAAATGAAACAATTAACTAGCATACAGATATAATGATTAACTTTTATACATGGCAACAAATAATATATTTTTTTCCATGCATAACACTATGTGCATACCACTTTGGTATTTGACGAGTCCTCCCAACTGTAGAGTCCCTCTATCTTCAGAACTCACCCTCGAGCTGAGACCACCTCCAGAATAGATCAACCTCTAATCTGTTTAGGAGCAGCATATTTAAGCTGTTGTTCCCCAAATCCTGTTTATGATTCTGCGTCCAGAATATTAGGATGCTTTTCTTCCTGTTTGCCTAGGCTTCCCATTTTAGGGATTTTCTTTTTTTTTAAGCTGCTTTATGCTTTTCCCGGGTTTTTACCTCTTCCCAACTACTCTCCACGTCATTGGGAAAACTAGATTTTCCTCAAAATCTAATTTAGAAATTCTTTCAAGGATTTTTGAAAGATTGTGGGGAATGTATTTGCCTTTATCCATCCTCATGGATTTAGCAAGTGATCTCATAATTCTAATTTTGGTCAATCTGCACACATTTAATTTATTCATTTTCTCAAATTAAATATTTAATTACATCCACAAAATACTTGTCCTTTGGGGTCCACTCCCTTTAGGATTAAAGTTCAAATGTCTAGTTTTGAAATTCAAACACATAAACTAGGGGTGTTACATAAAGTTTGGAGGTGTAACATATTTCAAGAATCTTGTAGAAAGATAGAGAAAATATAAAAATGTTTTTATACTTATAATACCAAAATTAAAGGTGGTACACCTTATACTATCGTTTTCATATAACTGATTCTTCTTCCTTTGGGACTTCGAATATGACTTGGTATAAGGTATACCCAGGGTATAAGAAGAAGATAAAAATACTTCTTAAGATTGCTTCAAACTGTAACCAAAAGCTACTATGATGGTTGGCATAAAAATGTCAGTTCCTCGCTAAAGCATTGGAGAGTAAAGGAAGATGTAAATCTACAACTTTATATGTTGGGGTATACGTATAAAAAATATTTATATGTTATGACTAGATTAAGGAAGAAAAAGAACATTTTTAAAATAAGACCTAACTCTCATAAAGTCCATATTGAAATATGACTTTGGATGGTTCCTAAAATATCAAAGATAGAAACAATTTGTCATATGACTTTGGATGGTTCCTAAAACATATGGGTTGAAATATGGTTCCCAAAATATCAAATATGGAAGGAATTTGTCATATAACTTTAAATACCTTTCCTAAAATATAAAATATAAGGGTTGAAATAATTTTTCATGTTTTTCTTTTCTCCTAGGGCCTACACACTCGAACGGGTCAACCTAGCCTGCTATCAACATAACCTTATGGAACCAAGGAGAATTCAAACCACTCCACAAGAAAAAGGGCCAGCTAGTCAGGGAGGAGGCTTCAACAAACTCAACTACCCATCAAAACTAATAATTTGTCATCTTTGTGACATTAATTTGTCATCTTAATGTTTTTGATACACGTCAAATCACAATTTTTTTACAAAATTCATAGTTGCATTAAATCAGAATTTGCAAATATTTATTACAATATTACTTTTTACTACTTTTTAACTTATCAAAAAAATATATTTATCAACATGTCCAGATACATCACCCAAGAAAAAAGAATTGAACTTGATACATTTATTACAATATTATTTCTTACTACTTTTTAACTTATAAAAAACAATAAGAACTCTTATTTACAAATAAGGTGAGATAACGTGGGACATTAACAAATTGGCGTTTAGTGTTTTGTGACCGTGGTTTTTTCCTTTCGAACAGTATTTAATGGTATTCTGAATTTTCTTTGTGATAAGCCATGGAAAATTTAATGGTTTGACTTTCTCAAAATTTGATGATCAGATAAATTTACTCCATATTTTCTTTACCAATGTATGAAAATAATGTTCGAACTCTAAACCAACCTAAAGACAGCATGAGAGATCGCCAAATTTTGAAACCATCTTCTGTCGGCATTATATGAAAAAACTTTTCGGATTTACATCGTATGAAAAAACGTTTAGGATTTACATTGTATTTGCGAGTAGTCATTGAAAAATGAAATATCTATGACATTCACGTTTTGAATTGTATTTTCTAGGACTGAACAAAGATTTAAAAAAATAAATACATAAAACAATTTTGGACATTGTTATAAATCCCATGTTTGCATTCAACCCATCCTACATTTCTGTTTGCAAGAATTGTCGAGAGCCCCTCTCCTGGACAAAGCTCATTCACCAAATACTTTAGCCGAAAATGTTCAGTGAAAAATGTGCGATGTCTGCACAATAGCTATTGACTGAACTTTCTAACTAACCGTCTCCTCTTATAATTTTTCATCACTGCCTTATAATTTTTCATGATCACCTTCTTCAGATTGGCCTGCTAATGGGAAGTAAATCGGCGCTGCTATATATACCCAGTTAGATTTTGGTTATCCAACAATAAACGTATACATCAACCATATACAGCCCAGGCCATTTTTTACCCATTGATAACTCATTTATTTATAACTCTGCTACCTAATTTTTCATACAAATAATATATATATCGAATAATAATGTATTTAATACTTTATATGCTTGCTAACAACCAGAATTACATTTAATATTTCATAAATATTAACAAATATATATAAAATTTCAAAAAACTATATATACTTTCCAAATGTTTGTACTGTATCACTCTCAAATTTCCAATACAGAGTCCAAATTGATAACAATTTTTCCAAAGTGGTTGTAAGAGTCGTTGAGAGATAAGATTCCATTTTGTTGTCAGTCACAAAAATGATCACCATAAGTTGATGAGTAGCATGCATCGCTCCCCGTGATTGATGAGCAATGCCTGGCTTTTTTGATTCGGAGAGGTAGCATAAGGCTTATTAAATTGTATTTCTTTCCAATCCTACCCATTCCAATCAGCCTCAACTGGAACATCACACCCGCCACGTTACATTGAACAGTGACAAACTCATTGTGTCACAAATCCATCACATAAACAGAGGTTTAATATCTGGAAAAACTTTAATACAGCTTTATATAAATCAGAGTATGAGTTATTTATATGGTATTCATGAAACTGGTATGCTCAGCCACAAAATAATCATGAGCTTCGTGCTGCAGTAAAAGAATGCGATGAAACAAGAAGGTTAGTTCTGTGGCGGTCACGAAACTGACATGCTCCGACATACCAAATGTATATGATCGGACGATAACACGTTTGGCATCAATAGTACTGCCACCGTTACATGCAAATCACGATCACATTATTTGAAATGGTGCAGTATGAAATATTCGATTTAAGAAAAAAGGCAGGTGGTATTGGAATTTACTATAAAATCATATCTGGATATTGAAATGTAGTTTTTCATTATTAATATTATGAAATATATAGATCGATTTATTTCAATTTTTTTTTTTGGGTTCATTTGGATTATACAACATTGCTCAAGTCCTTCCCTATGCTCTCTTTTAAGTTTTTTCAATATTGAAAATAAATAAATTATTTTATTTTTTTCAATAAAAATATAATTGTATTTAAAAATATAATTATATTTAATGTTTATAAAATAATAATAATAATAACTATTTCAATTTAAAATAATTATTTCAATTTAAAATATATTATTCATTAGATAAGTTAATTTATTTTACTTTTCAATTATATATAAATAATAATTTAATATCAAAATTTTATTATTTATATAATGAAAGTCAAAATTTTATCATGAAAAATGAATTGAGAAAATTTCGTTATAATTAAAATTAATCTCATATAATATTAGCTAATAAAATTTAAAAAAAAGTATATCAACATCATCATAATAATAATTCTTTCACTGAATACTTGGGTCTGCGGTGAGGGTTAATATTTGGGTATGCGGTGAAATGCTGCTGTGAAAATTTTGTGGAAATTTTGCGGTGAATTTGCTCCATTACTACTTGGGTCTGCGATGATTTTTTCTCGATAAATTTTCAGACGTGTGCACTTGAGTCTGTTGTCCTCTTTGCTAATATTGAGGTGCACACATTCCTTATCTTTTTTCTAATACATATATGCTCATATATTCTCAAGTATGAATAATTCACCACAGCAACCAAAGATTACCAAAGGTATACCTAGCACAGTTACTCTACAGAGCCTTTATGAGTATATAGAGTCTTTAGAGAAACGTAGGGAAGAAAGTTAAGTCAAGATACAAACCGAGTTAGAAGCCATGTTGGAAAATAAATTCACATCTCTTGTAGACAAGATCCAAAAACAAATAGAAAATAAAATAGAACTATTGGAGAATAAAATCGAGGCAATGGAAACTAGGTTGTAGGTAATAGAAAAAAAAAACCAAGATACGAACGAAATAGAGTCTTAAAATGAAGGACATGATTAAAGAACTAGAAGAAAAATTTAACAACAATCTCACCCTAAATAGTGGGGTAGGTAAATTAGATATCAAACCAATTAAAGATGAAATGAAAAAATTGATCGAATTAGACCACGAGCGTAATAAAAGGGCCTTGAACTTTATAATATTTGGTCTGAAAGAGGAGGTAGATGAGGATACTTTAGCCATAGCCCAGACATAATTACATAATAAATTACAAATTGAAACCACGTGTCTCACAGAAGAAACAAGGCTAGGGAAATTAATTGAGAATAAAGGAAGGGTGATCCAAATAAAGGTGAGCGCTACTGACCATAACTATGACATACATAGTAAAAAGTCAAGTCTAAAAGGAAAGAGAATATTTATAAACGAAGATCTCATTCCAGAAGATCAAGCAGAATTAAGAAAGGAGGTTCAAAAGGTAAAAGAAGCTAGGAAGGAAGGAAAATGGGCAATAATCAGAAATAGAAAAGCGGTTATTTGAGATAGAAACCAAAAATATAGTAATAAATAGCAATTCAACATGCTTCTAATTCTTTCTTGGAACTGTCGGGGCTTTCCATGGAACAAAGGCCCCAAGCTAATTTGGATCTCAAATGATGTTGATATTATACTTCTTGTTGAAACTTGGGAGCATGAACAATCTAAGGTCCCTAACAAAGATGGCTTTGCACTATGGTCTACCTAGAACAAGCAATCCTCGAGTAGAGGCATTGGGGGCATAGCTTGCTACATTAAGAATAACATCTCCCCCCATGCTAGGATTTATAAAAATGACCCTTACAACCTATATAGTTGGATTGAGATTACTGACATTAATGATAAAAAGACCTACGTAATAATCTGTTATTTTTCCCCAATTAATTCTAACTTATATAAAAAAAGAATCTAGATAAAAATAGTCCTTACAATGGTTTAGAGAATGATATTTCTAGCCTAAGGAATGAAGGTAATATCCTTTTAATGGGTTACTTTAATGCTCAAAATTCAAGAAACCAAGCTATTCTTCTAAGCAATCATTCCAAACCCAATCCTCTTTGGTTAGACAAAGACCTTACTCTGGCTAGCCAATACAAAAGGAGCTCTAAGACCTTGGGATAACTTGTTTGGGTCGGAGCTAGTCAAGCTCTGTAGTGCTCAACATCTCATAATTTGAAATGGTCTAAAGAAGTGGCCCAATTATAGCAAGATGACTTGCATCCATCGGCTTGGAAGGAGTGTGGTAGACTATGTTATTTCCAATCTCCCTTTATACAACGAAATAGTAAATTTTGACATCTTAGACGACCACGAACTTGACTCTGACCATAGGCATTTACTCATAACTCTCAATTTTGTCATGCAAAGAGATCCCATAGAAGATAATCCTTATAGTCAAAAGAACTTAATCTTTTATAGAAATAAAAATGATCACTTTCTAAATGAATTAAAAACTAATTTTCTTCCTTTATCTTGTATAGACAACATAGATGACCTGTATGATAATTTTACGACAACCCTCTCATATTCTATTAACAAGTTCTCAATTGAAGTCTCAAGTAATAAAAGAAATAGAAAAACCAACCCATGGTATGACAAAGATTATAAAAGTGCGAGGAGAGAAATTAAGGAAGATGTTGATGAATCTCTCAAAATTAACAAGATAAAAATATACAAAGCCCTAACTATTTGGAAAAAAAGGCAATATATTCGTAAAAGACAAGAGAATCTCTTACACCTCTCTAAGGTCTCCTAAGAAATTCTGGAGGCAGATTCTAACTAGGAAAACTAAAGATAATAATAAAATTGCTTTAGACGACTGGAATTCCTATCTTAAAACGCTTTATGAATCTCCAAATGCCAGGGATTTTGAAACACTGCTCACAAAAAAAGAAGTTTTATCATTAGAATACATGGATTTTGGGGTTAAACACCTGGAAAATGGGAAAGCTAAAGACATTGAAGGTTACCAGGTGCAAATCTTAAAAATTGGAGGTCCTGCCCTCATCCCCCACATCCACAAGCTTTTCAACCAAGTAGTCAAGTAATGGTTGGACCTAAACCTTGGACTCAGAGCCTCATTATCCCTATTTTTAAAGGTAGGGGTACAAATAAACCCTCTAATTATCGAACCATTATGATCAACTCTCTCTTAGCCAAGTTATATGGTATTATATTGGAAAATAAGTTGAGCATTTGGCTTGAAAGTGAAGGTAAGCCGGCTAAAGGCCAAGCGGGTTTTAGAAGCGAGCACTCAACAATAGACCACCTTGTTATGCTTAGGATCATTGTGGAGGAACGCCGCAATGATAAATCCAATATCTTCTGTTGCTTTGGGGATTTTAGAAAGGCTTTCGATACAACTCCTAGAAATAACCTATGGAATAGATTAGAAGAGCTAAATGTTCCTTTCGAGCTAAGAGCGGCCGTTATAAAGTTATAAAAGAACGTAATTACCAAGTTAAATAGCAATGAGGGGTGGTCGAAAGATATTAAGTGTAATATCGAAGTTAAACAAGGTTGCCCCTCTCCCCTACCCTATTTGGCATTTACATCGACAAGCTAGAAGGTTGTTTAGAGGAAGCAGGATGTGCTGGCACGATCTTAGCTGGGATAGTCATCATCCTTCTTCTCTATAATGACGATATTGTTCTTCTCGCAAGGTGCCCATCTAATCTTGATAAGCAACTTAGATTTCTTAAGGATTTCTGCTCTACCATGGGTATGTCTGTTAACACCGAAAAAACAAAAGTTATGATAATCAAATCCAAGAAGGACACTTATGCTAATTTTATGTATGACAATAGTAACTTGGAGGAAGTGTCTTCTTACAAGTACCTAGGAATTGATATTCATCACAAGCTCCACTCGAACTATAGCATTTAGAAAAGGATTAATGGGGGGTGGAAATCTTATCTTGGTCTTGAAAATAATTGTAAAGCCACAAACCTCGTAATGTGGGATAGAAAGAAGTTCCTCTTAGAAACTTTAGTAACTCATGTTATCTTATATGGATGTGAGGTTTGGAGTTGCAGTATCTCTAGAGAATCCTGGAGAAAGATTGAGAAAATCCAGAAGAATTTTATAACGTATAACCTTAAAATTAAAAGCAATACACCCTATCCTATTCTCCTTATAGAACTGGGTCTTTCCCCTATCGAGAGCCTATATACGACTAGGCTTTTGTTGTACAAGCAAAAGCTCAATAGCATACGAGACCATAGAATTACTAAGCTAGCTTTAAATTCCAGCCAAAACCATGTAAGGCTTAAACGTGGTTGGTATAAAGACACCAGGGCTTGGTTAAACCATTGGGAGATCGATGAGAATGTTGCATTGCAAACTTCAATAACAATAAAAAAATTGTTACTTCTAAGTTCAAAGAAAAAATGTGGTGTGGGAAAGATCTAGCAGCCAAAAGAAAATTAAGGTGTTATAAGGAGGTCATCAACCCCACCTTAGAAGATTAAAAATATCTCTCCGTTTTAACTAGCTCAAAGAAGAAAATTAATATATACAATATTAGAACGAACTCGCATGAGCTCCATAGTGAAATAGGTCATTGAAAAATTCCTAAAACACCATGGATGGAAAGGATCTGCCATCTCTATGAGAATATGAACATCGAGGATGAAAATCACTTCCTCTTAGATTTCCCCGCGTACAACCACATTAGAGCTCAATTTCATAATCTTTGTTGCAATACTGACCTTCCTAGCCTTTTAAGATGTCAAAATTATAGTGAGCTCCGAAGGCTTCTCTCCAAGCTTTTTGAGCATAGGAATAAAATCTTAAATCAAATTAAATAACTCTTTTCTTTAGGTCCGATAGACCAAAGATTGGTCTCAGTGGACGTTAACCATTATCATCATCAAAAGCAACTCATAATTTTTTTTGTTTTTGGTTTATTTTTTAAAATAAAGTTAATGTTTGCTTTGTTTTTGTGTTAATTTTTAAAGTAAAGTTTGTGTATAAAATTTTAACGTTAACAAAAAGTTTACTTATGATACAATCCTCAATTTATTATATGATAAGGAAAATTAAATATTTTAAAATGATTTTTTTTTATTCTCAAATAATTTAAAAAAAATATAAAATAAAAAACATTACCAATATTTATTACAATTTATAATTTTAATAATTAGGAATTTTTAATCACATTTAAAAATTAAATAATTAATTAATTTAAATTTATAAATTTGACTCTAATAGTTCTTAAGGTATTCCTTCATGTTAAGTCACTCGTTGAATTCACACAAACTATTATTCTTGGACATGTTCATGGAATAGGCTCACCAATACAGAATATATATATATATATATTAAACTAAAAAAAAATGGTTAAAAAATGAAAATATTATATTTTATGATAAAAATATAAAATTTTCCCATGATGAGTATAATGATTAGTGAACTGTTGCACCATTAAGCACTCGTTAATTCCTTGTAGGTATCCGACCCACATGACCTCCAAGTAGATGTTATAGTGGTTGGATAAGAGTAAGAGATACTTTAGTTTCCAATTGATTGAATCCAAAAAATTATAAGATGTTTTTTTATATTGCTAAGATATAAATACAAAATATTAATTATTTATGGTTTCTAAGCTTTCGTGGTTATCGTTTATTGTAGAAATTTCTGGATTATCCACAGTGTTAAGAAACAATGTTCGATGTTTCGAATCCCAACGAAGATCCATCTTTAGGACATGATTTTTGAATGAAGAATCAAATAAGAGCAGAAGTTCTTAATATATAGATAAGGAGAGAAAAACAGCTGACAAAACCAACTAATTAATTAATAATTTATTTATTTTTTAATTAATAATTTCTTTATAAATTTAATTAATTTAATAGTAATTTTTATAGTTCTATTCTAAAAACCTAAATAATATATTCTACTAAAGTATAACTAATCTATCTTATTATTTTATTTTATTTTATAAATTTAATTAATTTAATTTTAATATTTTTAATTTTAAATAGTTATAATAAATTTTTAATTAATTTTAATAAACAATAAAATGTTATATAAATGTTACTAAAATTATAAAATTATAAAACCTAAAATTCAAGTTGAATAATTATTTTAATTTATCTAATAATATAATTTATTCCTATTTTTGTTATTTTTATTTTTTTTTAATAATAATAAACTAATATTAACAAATATTTATTCAAGGAGTAAATAAATGTTAATAAAGTAAATTAGATTATTTATAATTATTATCTTAGTCTCACATATTTAATTATTTTTAATTATAACAATAATTATTTTTAAAAACCTATGGATACTAATAATAAATCTTAATTAATTAATTTTTATTAATAAAAATAAAAATCAATTAAAAATGATAATTATTAAAAGTAACTAATATGATTAAATCTAATTTTTAAAAACCTATGGATACTAATAATAAATCTTAATTAATTAATTTTTATTAATAAAAATAAAAATCAATTAAAAATGATAATTATTAAAAGTAACCGAGCCCTACAAATTTATAGGAGGAGATGCAAACGTGAGATACTATACCTTTTAAGAGGATGAACCCTCAAGGCACATTTGTTGAATTAGAGGCCGTCAGCTCTCGCTGATTTCGAATCCTCCATCTCTGTTAACGATATGAGGGTGCTTTATAATCTCGAGGGCTTCCCTAATTTTTCTTCTACAATAGTGTTCCTCCCTGGCTATGATTTTGGCATCCTCTAGATGTAGGTGATGCTTATTTTTGAAGGAGTGATCAGCAAGGACCGAGGTGCAACATCGTTCATGCTTGATATCGACACCATGCACTTTAAGATGCTTTTTAAGAGAGTATCCAGTTTCACCAATATAACTTTTTCTGCATGAGAAGTCTATCTTGTAATTATTTATAATTTTTTAATAATCCACATTGAAAATAAAATTGTGAAATTAATTAAAAAATTAACTTATTTGATAATGAAGCAAGTCTTTTGTAAGCCTTGTATATAGAATCTTATTGACTTATCTTTAAGAGTGGGTATATGATCTAGATTGGATTCGCTCACAAGAATATTTTTATCGATAAGATCTAGTTTGTTAAATTGGGGATTGAAAACTTCTAGGATTAATTTGAATTATAAATGGTATTTTTGACCTAAAAAAATTCAGATTAAGGGCACATATTCTTATGATATGTTAAACATAGATAAATTTCCAATGATGCAAGATTCACCTGATCTTGAGTCTATATGCTAAAGTTATGTCACTTGGAAATTGAAATTTTATTTTTAGCACCATGATTCAAGAGGATGTCATGTTATCTCCCATTAACAATAGAAAGTAGACTAACCATGTGATATTAATGAAGAATATTATGGAATATCTGACATTGTATCTATAGTTAATAGTTGGAGTCAAACTCAACCACTAGTAGATTATCCGTTTGTGTTATAAGGAGAAGACTAAGAGGAAATGGGATTCCATTTTATTTGAGTGAATTTATTCCATAGATGAGTAGGATTCCATTTTATCTTAGTGAATGTATTTGATAGATGAGCAGATTAGTTGAGAGTGGATAGGGAGACAAAAAAAAAATGGACGATTTGTACTGTCTTTCTAGCTAGGTTTTCTCCCAAAAGGTTTTCCCACGTTATCACTTGTGTCATTTTGTGGTTAGTGAGTTTATTTTTCTATTATCTATTTTTTACATAATTTTAATTTGCATGCATACATAACAAACAATGATTAACATATCTGGAAATCTAAAGAGAAATAAATCTCCATAGTGTAGATTTCATATTTTATAATATATTTTAGTAGATATGTTGTGATAAACTATCAAGTAGAATATGCATGGTAGTTTAAGGATCAAGATAAATTTATTCACTTTAAGTATACAACCATTCTTATTAGCCACCTTTTAGCCAAGTTGTATGGCCTTATTTTAGAAAAGAGGATTAGCTTTTTCCTTCAAACATTGGATTCAAGCCAAGGTGTCCCTTATCTCGCATATTTTTGGCATATATTGTGATACCACTCTTAAATTTATCTTTATGACTTATACTCCACATGTGACTCAAAATTCAAGTGGTACACTTAATGTGTTGTGACATGGTAAATATTTATTTCTTATTAATAATAGAGAGAAAAATGGTTCTGTATTATTATTCTTGAAAATATATTGAGGGTTATCATGTGACATATTAGGTTCCTATCTCTTAGGAAAACACTTGGATTTAGTTATGCCGAAGAAGGAAAGCATGAAAAAAAAAGAAAAATCCTCTATTTTTCCGTAATTAAACTATTGGCTAAGGATACCACCATGAAAAATACATGTCTGGAGAAAAATTTCATGGGTGGAACTGAACTAAAGAGGATTATAAGAGATAAGGGTAGTCATGTAAAAAAATGAACAGTGGGAGAGAGAGAGATTGTCCTTGAACCCAAAAAATAGTAAGACGCTAGTAATGGTTAAGGAAGAATCAGCTGCTAAGGGTTAAGGAGGAATAAACTAAAAAATAATTATTGATTAGTTCTCATGGAAGGAAGGAGTAGAGCTCACCCGGACTTACTAAGAAATATAGTTCATAATTGTGAGGAAATTGACAACCCTTAATCTATTTCTAGAAAACTTTTAGATAAGTACATGAACATGTGTCATGAATGAATGAGTATAATTCTATTATGTTTATAAGTGTTTTTTTTTATATTCAAGAGAAGGAACTTCTAAAATTTACTAATTTGTTGTAACTAAAATGTGCGTGGATTTGTATGTATCTCAGTGTTATTTTGTGCATGAAATATTGGTTGTTGCATATATAGAGTAAACTTTACTCTATTGGAGGAACTTGGAAAGAAAGAAACCCTAACCAAGAACTAATCTTAATAATTACTATACAATTGAAATATGATGAACTTGGAAAGAAAGAAACCCTAACAAAGTGAAATATGAAAATTAAGATAAGAGAGTTTTGACTCAAATAAAAATGATCTCACATAGAATTGGAAAGTAGAACGTATAAGGAACATGGTTAAAAAGAGTAAACCCCATCATCATATAAAACTTGTTCATTTGCAAACTTTAGTAGAAGAGAATTAATGTAAAATAGTAACTTCATGTAGAAGTTGGTTCATTTACATACATTAGTAGAAGGGAATGAATCTAAAATAGTAAATAAATTCTATGCCCATATTTGCATGTTACAAGACAAAAAAACTGAGATTCCTCGGAAAGACAATAATAGCGCCTTAGGATGAATTTTAATACTCCCATGACATGAGTTCACCAGGCATATGGATTAATTTTTTGTTTATAGTTTTACAAAAAAAATAAAAATAAATAAAAAATAACCATATTATCTATACAAGTATTTAAACACAACTATATACATTACGTTTTTAAAAATTCTTAATAAAAACTCTTCTAAAAATTTTGTGAAACATTTAAGGTAACCATAGTCTCACCTTAAAGAGGACATGTGTAGATCTCCACTTCTTCACTCTGTTATAGTGGGAGAAGCATCAATACTGAAAACAAAATATATATTTATATAGACACACACATAAATAAAAACCCCTCAAAAAAGTAATTCAAGTCAGGGTTTTAGCTCAAATAGAATTATGGGAAAAAATTTACCTAAAGGAAGTGGAGGTTGTGTTGAAACTCTCAGAGCGAACCAAAGTTAACTTGCAACATAACATAACACCAACCCATGAGATTATGAGATGTAATCTATGATCATTTAACCCAAATATGTCTACTACAACAAAGAGAAAGAATACATAGAATGAGAAGGTGAAATTATGAGAACTAACATGCAATTATGTTTCAGTAGGAACGCAATCTTCGTCCTTATGAAAATTTCAACCTGGTAATGACTATGGTACTAAACATTCACAGCCTAAAATAAAACCTTGTTCCTTACCAAAAAGCCATCTGGTTGTAAGTTCAGATATCAACCCATCACAAATGAGCTCAATGTAGTGGTATACTGAGGGAAGGTAGTTACCCTAACAGTGAAAATACCATCCCCATTAGTAAATAATCATGGTTAAAGTATGAGACTTGTATAGGGTTTTTCCAAACCTCATGATCCCCCATTTCCATGCAAACTATTTTCACATTGACGATTTGCTAGCTAACATCCATGTGTCGTGCAATTCCATGAGGGTTGGAAGATCCGAAACTTCCATCCCACAACATTAAGTATATATATTTTGACGCAAAGAATTAACATAAAAGTTATATATGAAAACATATACTATCAATTGCAACAGATGTTGCAAAGGAAACATCATAAGGTAGTAGTGTAGGAAAGAGTAGCATTACATTGTTACTCTTCCATGATGAGATTGAAAGTTTTAGAAAATGTTGTCAAAGGGTGTAAGTAGAATTTTGTTTCTTAGTTAAAGAGGGGGTTATTAGGAATTGCATCATTGACATGACATGAGTATCCATAGTATCAAGTTATCTCTTTTTGGTTTTTTAGTGTGTTTTCCAAAGAATTCACAATAGAGATAGAAAATATATCTATCCTTAGAAATTATTGACTAAAAGACTTTTATTTTTCCTTTTTGTTAAACATCGATATGTATTTGTAGTCAAAAGACCTGTTTTTGAAGTATTTTCTACTTGAATGGTTGGAATTTATCCACTATTCCATACCCTATTTGTATATGCCAACTTATTCGAGATTCAAGATTTGTTACAATGTATCTCGGTCAGATTTTAGTTTTGGACAAAAAATATATATTTTTATGAGCATCAAAATTCAATTATGTCAATCTACTCTTCTTCCATTGTGGAAGTGGTTCTAAAGATTTTTTTCCTTCTCATAGTTCGAGCTTGATCTCTACAACCTCAATGCGCTTGAATCCAATAGTCCTTTGAGTGAGTATCCAACCATTTTTATTGTTGGCGACTTCTCACACATTCACAATTCAAAGGAATATACATTTTATTAGCATTGCAAGACATTGGAAGTATGAAATTTGGGCAAGTGCACACACCAAAAGAAACTATGCTCTCAAACAAAGTGAACCTACATGATCAATAAAATGTTATGTGGCTAAATATTGGTAACATTTCTTGTGAGGAATGATTGAATCTATAATGACAGGTCCTTTATGTTAAGGAAAATATTTAGTGAGGAGATGATTTCTAGGTTATTAAAATTAAACAAAGCTTCTACTCAAATATAATGTATTCTTTTTCAGGTTCCATGCATTGAAGTCAAGTACAACATTTAATAGGGGGAGTATGAATACAGATGTAGGTAAATAATTTTGAATTGGAGCTACAAGTTCCATGAGGCGTACATTAGGTAGTAACTTATTGAAAAAAAAATTGTCCAATTTTCAATAATTATATCTATATTTAAAAGACATTGTGTCATCTCAATTTTGGAAGTCACTGAGATTAGTCTTGGCTATTTGGTAAAACACTTCCCAAATGCTTCCTTCCCAATGTTGTTAAGAGCTTTATTATGGAGGAACAAGGGAACTTTGAAGTTCATTTGGATAATCCTTGTTATGCTAAGTCTGAAAATCAGGTCGACAATGAAAATATTGTAAAGGGTTGGCTACTTCTAACAAATTCACAACACAATAGGCTATAAATTTTATTAGTTCTTAAGGTATTCTTTCATGTTAAGTCACTTGTTCAATTCACACAAAGTATTATTCTTGGAGATGATCATGGAATAGCCTGAGCAATACTGAATATATATATATATATTAAAATAAAAAAAATTATAAATAAAAAATGGTTAAAAAATGAAAATATTATATTTTATGATAAAAATAAAATATATAAAATTTTCCCATGATGAGTATAATGATTAGTGAACTCTTGCACCATTAAGACACTCATTAAGTCCTTGTAGGTATCCCACCCACTTGACCTCCAAGTAGATGTTATAGTGGTTGGATAAGAGTAGGAGATACTTTAGTTTCCAATTGATTAAATCCAAGAAATTATAAGATGTTTTTTGATATTACTAAGATATAAATACAAAATATTAATTATTTATGGTTTCTAAGCTTCTGTGGTTATCGTTTATTGTAGAAATTTCTAGATTATCCACAGTGTTAAGAAACAATGCTCGACGTTTCGAATCCCAACGAGGATCCATCTTTAGGACATGATTTTTGAATGAAGAATGAAAGAAGAGCAGAAGCTCAAGGTTAATATATGCATAAGGAGAGAAAAATAGCCGACAAGACCAACTAATTAATTAATAATTTATTTATTTTTTAATTAATAAATTTTAATTAATAATTTCTTTATAAATTTAATTAATTTAATAGTATTTTTTATAATTCTATTCTAAAAACCTAAATAATATATTCTACTAAAGTATAACTAATCTATCTTATTATTTTAATTTTTTTATAAATTTAATTACTTTAGTTTTAATATTTTTAATTTTAAATAGTTATAATAATTTTTTAATTAATTTTAGCAAATAATAAAATGTTATATAAATGTTACTAAAATTCTAAAATTATAAAACCTAAAATTATAGTTGAATAATTATTTTAATTTATCTAATAATATAATTTATTCCTAATTTTGTTATTTTTAAATTTTTTAATAATAATAAAATAATATTAACAAATATTTATTTGAGGAGTAAATAAATGTTAATAAAGTAAGTTAAATTATTTATAATTATTATCTTAGTCTCACATATTTAATTATTTTTAATAATAATTATTTTTAATTATAACAATAATTATTTTTAAAAACCTATGGATACTAATAATAAATCTTAATTAATTCATTTTTATTAATAAAAATAGAAATCAATTAATAAGGATAATTATTAAAAGTAACTAATATGATTAACTCTAATTAATAAAAACTATAGATACTAATAATAATTCTCAATTAATTAATTCTAGTTATTAAAAATAAAATTAATTAATAAGCAGAATTATTAAAAGTAACTTAGCCCTACAAATTTATAGGAGGAGAGGCAAACATGAGATACTGTACCTTCGATACTATACCTTTGAAGAGGATGAACCCTCGAAGCACATTTGTTGAATTAAAGGCTGCCAACTCTTACTGATGTCTAATCCTCCATCTATGTTAATGCTACGAGGGTGCTCTATAATCTCGAGGGCTTCCCTAATTTTTCTTCTACGATAGCGTTCCTCCCTGGCTATGATTTTGGCACCCTCAAGATGTAGATGATGATTATTTTTCAAGAAGTGGTCAGCAAGGACCGAGGTGCGAAATCGTTCATGCTTGATATCAGCACCATGCTCTTTAAGATGTTTTTTAAGAGAGTGTCCAGTTTCACCAATATAACTTTTTCTGCATGAGCAGTCAATCTTGTAATTATTTATAATTTTTTAATAATCCACATTGAAAATAAAATTGTGAAATTAATTAAAAAATTAACTTACTTGATAATGAAGCAAGTCTTTTGTAAGCCTTGTATATAGAATCTTATGGTACCTATATTTAAGAGTGGGTATATGATCTAGATTGGATTAGCTCACAACACTGTTTTTATTGACAAGATCTAGTTTGGAAAATTGGGGATTGAAAACTTCTAGGAGTAATTTGAATTATAAATGGTATTTTTGACCTAAAAAAATTTAGATTAAGGGCACATATTCTTATGATATTGTAAACACATATAACTTTCCAATGATGCAAGATTCACCTCATTTTGAGTCTATATGCTAAAGTTATGTCACTTGGAAGTTGACGTTTTTTTTAGCACCATGATTCAAGAGGATGTCATGTTATCTCCAATTAATAATAGAAAATAGACTAACCATGTGATCTTAATGAAGAATATTATGGAATATCTAAGATTTTAGCTATAGTTAATATTTGAAGGAGTCAAACTCAACCACTAGTAGATTATCCATTTGTGTTATAACGAGAAGACTAATAGGAAAAGGGATTCCATTTTATTTGAGTGAATTTATTGCATATATGAAAAGGATTCCATTTTATTTGAGTGAATGTGTTCCGTAGATGAGCAGATTAGTTGAGAGTGTATAGGGAGACAAAAAAATGGAGGATTTGTACTATCTTTCTAGCTAGGTTTTCTCCCAAAAGGGGTTCCCACATTATCACTTGTGTCATTTTGTGGTTAGTGAGTTTATTTTCTATTCTCTATTTTTTACATAATTTTAATTTGCATGCATACACAACAAACAATGATTAACATATCTAGAAATCTAAAGACAAATAAATCTCCATAGTGTAGATTTCATATTTTCTAATATATTTTAGTAGATATGTTCTGATAAATTATCAAGTAGAATTTCCATGGTAGTTTAAGGATCAAGATAAATTTATTCACTTTAAGTATACAACCATTCCTATTAGCCACAGTTTAGCCAAGTTGTATAGCCTTATTTTAGAAAAGAGGATTAGATTTTGGCTTCCAACGTTGGATTCCAGCCAAGGTCTACCTTATCTCTCACATTTTTGGCATATATTGTGATACGACTCTTAAATTTATCTTTATGACTTATACTCCACATGTGACTCAAAATTCAAGTGGTACACTTAATGTGTTGTGACATGGTAAATATTTTTTTTTATTAATAATAGAGAGAAAAATGGTTGTGTATTATTATTCTTGAAAATATATTGAGGGTTATCATGTGACATATTAGGCTCCTATATCTTAGGAAAACACTTGTATTTAGTTATGCCGAAGAAGGAAAGCATGAAAAAAAAAGAAAAATCCTCTATTTTTCCTTAATTAAACTATTGGCTAAGGAGACCACCATGAAAAATACATGTCTCAAGAAAAATGTCATGGGTGGAACTGAATTAAAGAGGATTATAAGGGATAAGGGTAGTCATGTTAAAAAAATGAATAGTGGGAGAGAGAGAGATTGTCCTTAAACCCAAAAAATAGTAAGATGTGGTAATGGTTAAGGAAGAATAAGCTGCTAAGGGTTAAGGAGGAATAAACTAAAAAATAATTATTGATTAGTTCTCATGGAAGGAAGGAGTACAACTCACCCAGACTTACTAAGAAATATAGTTCATAGTTGGGAGGAAATTGACAACCTTTAATCTATTTCCAGAAAAATTTTAGATAAGTACATGAATATGTGTCATGAATGAATGAATATAGTTATATTATGTTTATAAGTGTTTTTGTTTATATTCAACAGAAGGAACATCTAAAATTTACTAATTTGTTGTAAATAAAATGTGTGTGGATTTGTATGTATCTCAATGTTATTTTTTGCATGAAAAATTGGTTGTTACATATACAGAGTAAAATTTCCTCTATTGGAGGAACTTGGAAAGAAAGAAACCCTAACAAAGTGAAATATGAAAATTAAGATAAGAGAGTTTTGACTCAAATAAAAATTATCTAACATAGAATTGGAAAGTATAACTTATAAGAAACATGGTTAAAAGAGTAAACCCCATCGTCATATAGAACTTGTTCATTTGCAAACTTTAGTAGAGGATAATTAATGTAAAATAGTAAATTCATATATAACATGGTTCATTCATTTACATTAGTAGAAGGGAATGAATGTAAAATAGTAAATAAATTCTATGCCCATATTTGCATGTTACAAGACAAAAAAACTCAGATTCCTTGGAAAGACAATAATAGTGCCTTAGGATGAATTTTAATACTCCCATGACATGAGTTCACCAGACATATGGCTTAATTTTTTGTTTATAGTTTTACAAATAAAAAAAATGAGAAATAACAAATAACCATATTATCTATACAATTATTTAAACACAACTATATACATTACATTTTTAAAGGTTCTTAATAAAAACTCTTCTAAATATTTTGTACGAAATTTAAGATAACCAAAGTCTCACCTTAAGGAGGACATGTGTAGATCTCCGCTTCCTCACTCTGTTACAGTGGGAGAAGCATCAATGCTGAAAAAAGAAGAAGATATATATAGACACACACATAAATAAAAACCCCTCAAAAAAGGAATTCAAGTCAGGGTTTTAGCTCAAATAGAATTATGGGAAAAAATTTACCCAAGGGAAGCGGAGGTTGTGCTAAAACTCTCAAAGAGAACCAAAGTTAACTTGGAACATAACATAACACCAACCCATGAGATTAGGAGATGTAATCTATGATAATTTAACCCAAATATGTCTACTTTAACAAAGAGAAAGAATACATAGAATGAGAAGGTCAAATTATTAGAACTAACGTGAAATTATGTTTCAGTAGGAATGCAATCTTTGTTCTTATCAAAATGTCAACCCGCTAATGACTACGGTGCCAAACATTTGCGAGCTAAAAGAAAAACCTTGTTCCTTAACAAAAAGCCATGTGGTTGTAAGCTCAGATATCAACCCATCACAAATGATCTCAACGTGGTGGTATACCGAGGGTAGGTAGCTACCCTAACAATGAAAATACCATCCCTATTAGTAAATAATCATGGTTAATGTATGAGACTTGTATAGGGTTTTTCCAAACCTCATGAGCCCCCAAACTATTTTCACATTGACGATTTGCTAGCTAACATGTGTCGTCCAATGCCATGAGGGTTGCAAGATCCGAAACTTCCATCCCATAACATTAAGTATATATATTTCGACGCAAATACTTAACATAAAAGTTATATATGAAAACATATACTATCAATTGCAACAGATGTTGCAAAGGAAATGTCGTAAGGTAGTAGTGTAGGAAAAAGTAGCATTACATTGTTTCTCTTCCATGATGAGATTGAAAGTTTTAGAAAATGTTGTCAAAGGGTGTAAGTAAAATTTTGTGTCTTAGTTAAAGAGGGGGTTCTTAAGAATTGCATAATTGACATGACATGAGTATCCATAGTATCAAGTTATCACTTTTTGGTTATTTAGTGTGTTTTCCAAAGAATTCACAATAGAGATAGAAAATATCTCTATCCTTAGCAATTATTGACTAGAAGACATTTATTTTTCCTTTTGGTTAAACATCGATATGTATTGCAGTCAAAAGACTTGTGTTTGAAGTATTTTCTACTTGAATGGTTGGAATTTATCCACTATTCCATACCCTATTTGTATATGCCAACTTATTCGAGATTCAAGATTTCTTACAATGTATTTGGGACAGATTTTAGTTTTGGATGAAAAATATATATTTTTATGAACATCAAAATTCAATTATGTCAACCTACTCTTCTTCCATTGTGGAAGTGGTTCTAAAGATTTTTTTCCTTCTCATAGTTCAAGCTTGATCTCTACAATCTCAATGCACTCAAATCCAATAGTCCTTTGAGTGAGTATCCAACCATTTTTATTGTTGGCGAATTCTTACACCTTTTTTTTTTTTCCTAAGTAAGCGTAATATATTTATCAACAAAAAATATGTACATCAGGTCTCATCTAGAACCATGCTCGAGTTAGAGGCATATTTGAACAAAGGATCAGAGTTGAGCACTGCCCTCCCCGAGGGAAACCAGTGCTGAGAGTTTTCCAACAAAATCCCACGCAGGGGAGGCTAATAGTTCGGATTATGTAAAGCATAATTAACAGAACCGAGAACATAATAACAAACATGAACATTTTCATAATGACAGACAGAGCCAAAGCAAAAAACCAGGAAAGGAGGGAGGCACTACTCATCAGGTGCTTCTTCAATGACCCTGCACTAGAGTTCATCCAGTTCGCCGTTAGTCATGTATAAGTCCTCAGTTGAATGAATTACCTTCCCAGTAGCAGGGGGCCCCTTCACCTCGCTCGCTTGATTTCCATTTTTCTGCTGCTCGCTCTCATTCCCATGATCCGGTTTTTCATTGAGCTGCCCGTTCTAATCATAACCAATGTCAATATTCATCTCGTGCAGCTACGAGCTAGGCGAAACAGCCTCGCCTTGGCTGGCACCGTCCTGGTCGACATTAATATCCATGTCCTGCAAGTTCAAACCGCCCGCGCTATGCCTCAGAGCTTGAGCGTCCACATTACTCCCTGCCCTCCAACCAGAATTAGGAATCACCTCCTGAGGAGTTTCCCGAAAGAAAAACGTGATGGAGGTGGTGACTCTTGGACAGTTTAGAGAGCTGTTGAAAGAGAAATTCATAGTTTTTGAGTGAGCAAAAGACTGCGAGGGAGTAGGGGAGCGAAAGCTTCACCTAGAACGAAGAATGCGACCCCTGTTTGCTCTGGAAGTGTTGTCAGAAGTAGGAGAAGCCTCTGCAGAGGTGCTAGAGGAAGTGGGGGAGCGCCTCATCTATCGCCGAGAGGAGCCTCTTCTACACCTCATTCGGTGTTTGAGACGCGGCATGTTCTCTGTCAATTCTGAAGATTGGGGGAGCGGAAGCAGGACAGAAGCCCTTGACAACTACGCGGTCCAATTCACCGAGGCAAGCATGCAATTCCCAGCAATAGAGTAGTGGAGATTGTCACTAATCTCTAAACAGCAGTGGAGCTTAGTTCGTTTTCCTGTAACAGTGCGCTCTGAAGAGAGCCTAATATCCGGGGAGAAACAAATCGTAACAGGCCGGGGAAGACTGCTAGAATAATTATCGCTCTCCATCCTGTAAAAAAATAAACATGTGCTACTGAAAACCTTCAGCATTAAACCATCATAAATTTGAGTAATCGCCATGTCTAGGTCACAGTGTGTGGAATGGTCTCGAGTTTCGGAGGCTGGGTTGTTATGCGCGTCGGGCTGTAAATGCATTAAATTCTGCTCTCGCCTATGGATGCGCTGAAGGACACTTTCAAGGCCGGTTGGCATATGGCTTGCCATAATGCCTCCAGACCATATTATCACCTTAATGCCCCTCATAACCACCCGCATCCGGGACTTCTGCATCTCTTTGGACCAACATTTGGCATTCCTGTCTTCGATCATCATTTTGAAGTATTTCAAGAGTTCGAGTAAGAAGGTTGTGCTCGTTGTCAACTCCCATGTTGGCCAGGAAATCAGCAACTTTGTTTCCCTCCCTTCTGATGTACTTGAAGATGAGAGCTCTGTTATTGATGACCCAATCCTCAATTTTCTTCAGACGAGCCTCAAGTCTCCAGCTGTGAGCAATTTTTTGCGCATGTGCCCCATTGAGGAGCTTCTTGGAAAGGTTGATAAGTATTTGAGAATCCCCTTCAATCTCCATAGGATGAAGCCTTAGTTGTTGAGAAAGAAGAAGTCCCTGCTAGAGGCCTTCCATCTCTGCTGAATTGTTAGTGTCCCAACCAAGGTTCCCCATGTAGATTACTATAGGATTGCCTTTGTGATCTCTAATTATGCCTCCGAAACCAGCTTTGCCTGGATTCCCCTTGGAAGCTCCATCAAAATTGAGTTTGAAGGTGTTCTTTGGAGGGGGGATCCAATGACTCTTATTGTTATCGGGTCTGGGGGTGTTGTGCACTGGCTTTTGCAAGTGAATTTGAAGTCCCCAATTATCCCAGATCACTCTTTCATTCACCAGATTTGGGAAGTCATTAGTGTCCTAGGAGTGCAGGTCTAAGGTCTCAGCCAGATTGTGACAGAAGTTTCTCCAGATAATGTCCAGAGGAGTTGACTGATCCCTGAAGATGCGTTTGTTTTTTTCCTTCCAGATAGTCCATAGTAATAAACCTGGGATTATGCTCCAGAGTTGGTTGAGGAGTTCGCTTCTGTAGGGGTTCTGTTGCCAGTTTCTGATGGAGTTTACAATATCTTCTGAGGGTCAGCATTTTCGTTGGCATCGAAAGCTAACCTTTTCCCACAATTGGTTGGCTAGAGAGCAGTCGTTCAGTAGGTGCTTCTGCGTTTCCTCATGTGCACAGCAATTGGGGAAAATTGAGGGACCATGAAAGCTTCGCTTCCTTAATTTGTCCCAAGTGAGAATTTTTTTATGCCCGAAAAGCCATAGGAAAATAGAGACTTTGGGCCAAACCCCCAGGCCCCAAATGTTTTTCCATATGGGGTCTTTAGGCCTCAGATCATTATTGAGAATTTTGTAAGCTTCCTGGGAGGAGAAGGAGCCTTTTGGCATATAACCCCATCTTAGAATGTCCTAGCAATGCGAAACTCTAGTACACCTTCTTTTGAGCTCAGAGTTTAGTGCATCCCGACTCTGTTCATCTATGTTCCCTGTGATCCTGTCAGCCGGTTTCCATTGTCGATACCCCTGCATTGCGTTGACTTCCCAATATTGTTGCACTGTGTCCAGTCGCCGTCTATCCCAATCCGGTCCCGGAGGCGGTCTGTAGGTGTTGGTAATTTTTGGAAATTGATCCCAAGCATCTGTCTAGAATCTGGCTGTTCTTCCATTCCTCAGTTCCCAGAAACTGTGTTGTTGGATCAGAAAATAGTGTTGTTTAGCTGCATTCCACATTAGTGATCCTTTCTCCTTAGGGGTGAGTCTGATTAGTTCTTCCTGAGGTCTTTGGTTGGCGTACTTAGCTGTCCATATAATTGCCCAAGGTTTGTTGGGGGCAGCGAGCCAACTCCACCAGATTTTTGCCCCCATAACTGCGTTGCTGTGAGAAGGATCCTGCAATTCTAATCCTCCATGATCCTTAGGTGTACATACTAGAGACCATTTGACCAAAGCCCACTTGTGATGTGTTCCCTTGGATCTCCATAAGAAATTTCATTGCAGGGCCTTAATCCTTTTTAGAACCCATTTGGGCGCTGCCAAGATAGAGAATAGGTAAAGTGGCATGGCCTGTAGCACCGACTTGATTAGAATCACTCTTCTTGCAATATTCAAAGTCCTGTGAGTCCAGGAAGAGAGGTGTGCTTCTATTTTATCAAGGAGCTCACACCATGAGGCATGCTTTAAGGCAGAGGCAATAAGAGGGGCACCTAAGTATTTCGATGGGAGGGTGGAAATAGAGAAGCCAAGGATACGAGCGATAGCTCTTTGGGTGATGGGAGGGGTATGAAAGAAAAAGAGTTGGGATTTGGTAGTATTGATGAAAGCACCCGAGGCTTCGGAAAAGTCATTAAACAGGGCTTTAAGTCGGGAGGCTTCATGCACTGAAGGGTATCCAAACACCATATTGTCATCCACAAATTTCTGGTGGGTTAAAGCAAGGGGAGTGGTGAACTGAGAGACCTCGGATCTGCTGGGAACAAAGGGAATTTTTGAGGTGACGCCCCAATCCTTCTGCCATTAAGACAAAGAGGAAAGGGGACAGGGGGTCCCCTTGTCTGATACCTCTTGAGGGAGAAGAAGGATGCGAGGGGATGCCATTGATGAGGATGGAGAAGAAGGAGGAGGAAATAAGATTATAAACCCAACGAATCCAAGTAGGAGAAAAACCAAAAGCAGATAACACTTTTTGGATGTACGTCCAGCTTAATCTATCAAAAGCTTTTGAGAGGTCAATCTTGAGAATCATACCTACTTGTTTGTTCTCCTTGAGGGAATGAGTGACTTCATGAGTGAGGATGATGCCATCCAAAATCTGCTTGCCTTCAACATAACCAGCTTGCTCGGGCGAGATGAGAAGAGGCAGAAGCGGTTTAATTCTGTTGGCAATGACTTTAGAAATAATATTGTAGATGAAATTGCATAAGGCGATAGGTCGGAATTTGTCTGGCATGTAGGAAGCTTGTTCTTTAGGGATTAAAGCTATGAAGGTCATGTTCAATGAGGGGAGGAGCCAGTGCACTGTGCGTGATTCTTCCACCACCATCCAAACCTCTTCTTTGATCAGATCCCAGAATTTGTGAAAGAATGTGGTCGTGAAGCCATCCGGCCCCGGACACTTCCCTTCTTTGAGCTGCTTCATGGCTATGTCCACCTCTAGGCACGAGACTGGGCAGAGAAGGAGTTGGTTGTTCTCTTCGGTGACCATCTTTGGAATGTTCTGAGTGATTTTGTCAATGGATGGTGATCTATCCTGGAGAGGTTCTTGATGCATAGATTGGAAGTGATTAATGAGGACCTGCTCGATCTCTGCATGATCTTCCACCTTCTCCCTTGCTTGATTCTTAATGAATGAGATGGTGTTATGCATGCATTTTTGAATTGTAGATCTGTGGAAAAATTTTGTATTTCGTTCCCCCTCCTTTAGCCATCATATACGAGATTTCTGCCTCCATAATATTTCCTCCTGCTTTGCTCTTTCCTCCAATTGAGATTGAAGCTGCTATTCTTTTTCTAAGGCTTGATCTGTGCAACCTTCCAAGATGATTTTTTGCTGGAGAGATTCCATTTCTTTTTGTATGTGCTGCTGAGCCTGAAAGATGTTACCAAAAGTGGAGTGATTCCAGCTCTTGATATGGCTTTTTAGGAATTTTAGCTTTTGTTAGAACCGGAACATCTTGGACCCTTCTGGTGGATGGAAGCTTTTCCAAAGCGATTTGATGAGGTCATTGAACGCATGGTGATTGAACTAGAAGGCTTCAAAGCAAAAAGGGCGTCTCACTGATTGACCCGGCCGCTGCCATTGAAGTGATATTGGCCAATGATCAGAGCCATGGAGGGGGAGGATGGAGGAAGAGATGTCGCCCCCCAAGTGGACAGTGTTGTCTGAGAGTAGAAATATGTCCAACTTGGATGCTATGTGTTGCCGACCTGTTCTACGATTACTCCATGTGAACAAACCATTGCAGAATTGCATGTCAATCAACTGTTGGTCTTGTATGAAATCTTTGAAAAGGCAGCTTTCTGGCTCCATCCTGGATCTGCCCCCCAATTTTTCCTCCAACTTAGTTATCATGTTAAAATCACCACCGATTATCCAGAGGGGATGGATTTTGTCTTGATTGAGCACTCCTATGGTGTCTAGGAGAGCGGATTTGATCACTACGTCCTGTGGGAAGTAGACGTTTGTGAGATGACCATGTATGTTGGTGCCTAAGATGTGAAAAGTAGCTTTTATGAAGTGGTGAGAAGCATGGAAGTCTGAGAGACAAATAGCCTGAGTGTTCCAAGCTATGGCCAGCCCTCCAGAGGCACCTGATGCATCTACCGCTACTGATTGACAACCAAGCCACGCTTTCGAGAGAATGTTTCCTAGCGAGCTGCTATTGCACTTAGTTTCTTGCATGAAGAAAATTTGAGTCTTCTCCTGCTTAACCATATTCTTTACCATTCGGTGTTTCTCGGGACTGTTAAGTCCTCGAAGGTTCCATGATGTGAGCTTCATGATTCACTATTTGGGAGAGGCTTGTAGTACTTTGTCAATTTAGACTATCTACCGGAATCAACCAGGATTTTTCCCACTGTAATTGTTCTTTCCAGATCTGTTTTCCTACCCCTCTTCTTGGAGTCTTTTGGGTTTATATTGCCATCCCATCTGCTGCCTAGTTGGATTCCCAGTTCTTTTTGTTGGAAATCTCTGGCTATAATGACTTCCAATGTTTCTATCTGATGTGCTTGAATCTTGTCAAATTCTTTTCTCCGGCATGCTTGTTCGAGCTCAAGGATATCAAGCCCTCTCAGATCAATGCTCTCTGGTTCTTCCTCCATGAGTTGAACTTGACTGCTTCCTACTTCTAGAGGGCCTAGGATGCAGTCCACATCCATTCCATTAGGTTTCCCATCTGGGTCTTTAAAGGGATCTTCCATTTGAACAAACTGCAAACCCTTGGGCAGAGGAATTGATGGGGCGTCCGGCGGTGGGCTAGGCGGGGTCTTTTTGGCTGCTTGGGTTAGGTTGGATTCAGCTTGAGGTGTGAGTTCCGTGACAGTATTTAGGGCTTCGAAGCTATTACTTGTAGAGGGTTTAGAGATGACAGCAGAAATGGGTTTTTTCCCATTAGAGGGTTTCTTATGGGACCTTCTTCGGCTTGTAACTTTGGTGAACCTATCAGGAGAAGAAGATTTTGGGTTGGCATTAGTCATGTGTTGAGCATTGAGCGGACAATCCCTGAAGAGGTGTCCATGAAGGTGACACCTACGACAGTGGAAGGGAACATGTTCAAAGTCTAAGGGTTGTATCCACTCATAATCGTCGTGATAAAGGCTTACCGAGTCAGGGAGGGCTTGGTCCAGGCGCATGTAAACACATATGCAAGCATACGAGGTATAGCGGCGCATATTTTTTTACAGTCACAGTCAACGCAGAAGTAGGGGAAGTCTGAAAACCCTAGCAGACCTCCCTCCTCTCTGCGCATTCATTTAGAAGCCTCCGCGACTTCTTACACATTCACAATTCAAAGGAATATAAATTTTATTATCATTGCAAGACATTGAACATAATGAAATTTGGGCAAGTGCACACACCAAAAGAAACTATGCTCTCAAATAGAGTGAACCTACACGATCAATAAAATGTTATGTGACTAAATATTGGTAACATTTCTTGTGAGGAATCATTGAATCTATAATAACAGGTTCTTTATGTTAAGGAAAAGATTTAGTGAAGAGATGATTTCTAGGTTCTTAAAATTAAACAGAGCTTATACTCAAATATAGTGTATTCTTTTCAGGTTCCATGCATTGAAGTCAAGTACGACATTTGATAGGAAGAGTATGAATACAGAGGTAGGTAAGGCATTTTGAATTGGAGCTACAAGTTCCATGAGGCTTACATTAGGTAGTAAATAATTAAAAAAAAAATTGTCCAATTTGCAATAATTATGTCCATATTTAAAAGACATTGTGGCATCTCAATTTTCGAAGTCACTGAGATTAGTCTTGGCTATTTGGTAAAACACTTCGCAAAGGCCTCCTTCCCAATTTTGTGAAGAGCTTTATTGTGGAGGAACAGGGGAACTTAGAAGTTCATTTGGATAATCCTTGTTATTCTAAGTCTGAAAATCAGGTCCACAATGAAGAAATTGTAAAGGGTTGGCTACTAACAAATTCACAATACAATTGGCTATAAATGTTATTAGCATTGCAAAGCATTGAAAATAATGAAATTTCAGCAAGTGTTGACACCATAATAAACTATGTCCTCAAAAAGAGTGAACCTATATGATCAATATAATGCTATGTGACTAAATATTGGTAACATTTCATATGAGGAATCAGTGAATAAAGAATAATAGGCTCATTATGTTAAGGAAAATATTTAGGTGAGGAGATTATTTTCAGGTGCTTAAAAATAAACATAGATTATACTAAAATATAAAGTATTATTTTTAGGTTCCATGAATTAACTTCAGATAAAACATTCGACTGGAAGAGTATGAAGAAAGAGGTAGGCTATTCAATATTTCTTACAATGTATCCAGGTTAGATTTTAGGTTAGGAAACAAATATATATATATATTTATCAACATAAAAATTCAATTATATCAACCTACTCTTCTTCCATTGTGGAAGTGGTTCTAGAGATTTTTTTCTTCACATAGCGTGAGCTTGATCTCTACAACCTCAATGTGCTCGAATCCAATAGTCCTTTGAGTGAGTATCCAACCATACTTATCATTGGATAATTCTTGGACATTTAGAATTCAAAGGACTATACATTTTATTAGCATTGCAAGACATTGAACATAGTGAAATTTGAGCAAGTCCTAACACCAGAAGAAACTATGCCCTCAAACAGAGTGAACCTATATTATCAATACAATGTTATGTGACAAAATATTGGCAACATTTCTTGTGACGAATCATTGAATCTAGAATAATAGGCTCGTTATGTTAAGGAAAATATTCAGTGAGGAGATGATTTCCGGGTGCTTAAAAATAACATAGCTTCTACTCATATATAATATATTCTTTTCAAGTTCCATTCATTGAAGTCAAGTACAACATTTGATAGGAAGAGTATTAAGAAAGAGGTGGGTTACACAATTTGAATTGGGTGCTTAAAAATAATCAGAGCTTCTACTCAAATATAAAGTATTATTTCTAGGTTCTGTGCATTGACTTCAGATACAACATTTGAGAAGAAGAGTATCAAGAAATATGTAGGTTGTGAAGTGCGAAGTGGAGTTACAACTAACATGAGGCCTACATTAGGCAGTAGCTACTTTGAAAAACAAGTGTCCAATTTCCAATAATTTTATCCATATCTAAAAGACATTGTGTCATCTCATTGCTGGAAAATCACTGACATTAGTCTTGGCTATTTGGTAAAACACTGCCTAAAGGCCTCCTGGCCACTGTTGTGAAGATATTTATTGTGGAGGAATAGGAGAAATTTGAAGTTCATTTAGATAGCACTATTATGCTAAGTTTTAAAATCAGGGCCAACATGAGAAAATTGTAAAGGGTAGTCTCAGATATGGTCATATTGGCGGGCTTTCAAGCATTGTTGCATATGAGATTTTTCTACGGTTTCCAATTAAGGGTATCCATATGGGAACTCTCAATAGTGGATTCATCTATTTTGATGTTGGAAATTTATCACTTTATTTATTTGAGAACCCTCCCCACTATAAAAAACAAGTGGCATACAAGTTGTGCCTGAACTGATGGGAGGGAAGATCACCTCAAATATATGATTCAAGACCATATTAGGAAAATTCTAGTATGAGAGTGCCAATAATGCAAGGAAATCGATTTGGTAGTGTAAGAACTATGTTAGTTGATTGGATAGCTCTTTGAAGAAGAACAACAAAGTTTTGTTTTAAAAAAAAAATTGATCTCCTAGTGATGATGTTTTAGCTCTACTCTGCAAATTTGTATAGAAAGTAAATTGGACATGGATTTTGTATGCCATTCAAGGTTAAAGAAAAAAAGAAAACTCAAATGTTGAGTATTTTGGATGATAGAAGTGAGGCTTGGTTGTTGTTATGCTACTACCAATCTTTTCAATGGAAACACAACTTAATATTATTTTGAAGACATTTAAGGGTTTTTTTTTCTTATTTTTATCATTTCTTTCACTCCAAAAAAATAATTATGAGCTCAAATAGGGGAAATGAATTCCTCTTGAGGTTAGTTAGGCTTTGATTCTTAGAATTCTTAGTGCCAATGGGGAAATGAGTTCCCTTTAATTTTAGTTAACCTTTGAATCTATATTCATAACTGATGGGAGGGAAGATCACCTCAAAGATGCTATCCAAGACCATATTAGGTGAATTATGTTATGAGAGTGACAATCATGCAAGGAAAGCCATTTGGTAGTGTAAGAAATATGTTGGGTGTTTGGATAGCTCTTCGAGGAAGAACGACAAAGTTTCTTTTATTTATTTTTTTAATCTCCTAATGATGATTTCTTAGCTCTACTCTGTAAATTTGTATAGAAAGTAAATTGGACATGGATTTTTTATGCCATTCAAGGTTAAAGCAAAAAAAAAACTCAAACGTTGAGTGTTTTGGATGATCAAAGTCTTTTTCAATCTAAGCTTTTATTTTATAAATATTTTTCTATTAATGATTATATATATATATATATATATTGAGTGGTTCTAATGGTTAAGAGCATGTGTTTCATTTTAATAGGTTGACCAAATGGTTAAGAGAAAATGTTTCCCCTTAAGAGGTCGTACAAAGTAAATAAATTGAATAACATATAATATGGAAGAGTAGTAAATATGAAACATGTTGGATTAACTATAAGATTATTTTATGAAGTAAGTTTTATGTAAAAAATGTTTGAATAATTATTGGATTATTTTATAAAATAATTTTTACTTCAATAAATAGAAAATGATGGAAGATAGAATATGATGTAATAATACTCATTATATTTTATTAATATTTCTAACATTTTATATTACATTTTATATATAAATATAAAGGTTATATTATTATTATTTTGTAGAATAAGTTTTTCCAAAAAAAAAAAAAAAAAAAACTATTGATTTAATATCAATATTAAAATTTATCCTTTTAAAGTTCCAATAAGAAATTTATACCTATTTTATAAATTAAGTAAAATAAAAATAATTACAATATATAACTAATAAAAATTAAAATAGAATAAAATTTAGAAAAATAAAAATAATTTATAAAGTTCTGCTAAAGCTAATCAAACACTTAAGTATAATTCCGAGTAAAAATGCCTCTCTTACTTATAAAAAAACTTTTTTTGTTACACATATAAATATGATATATATTTTTAAAGGATTTGAATTATATATTAAATTTTCTATTAAATAATGAAAATATTGAAGACATTTACGATAATTTTACAACCATCCTCTGTACTTACATTAACATGTTATTGATCAAGTTGTTGAGTAAAAAATAAAATGGAATGATTAATCCTTGCTATGATAAAGACAATAGGATTGCTAGAAAAAATACTAGTGATTATTTTAATTAGTCCTTAAAATCCCACAACATAAATAGATACAAAGTCTTAATTAAAATAAAAAAATGTATTGCATACATAGAAAGCAAGAGAATTTTTTGTACCTATCTAACCTAGATCATAAAAAATTTCAGAGGCAAATTTTCACTCATAAAAATAAAAAATAAAAACAATATGATTCCCTTCTGAGATCTAAATTACCCCCTTAAATATATATATGAATTCCCTCATGTCATGGATAAAATTCAAATTTGTGTTACAATCAGAGAAATATTTTATAGAAGACATACAGTTTGAAGTTAAGCATCTCAGCAAGGGGGAAGTTAAAGATATAAAGGATATCAAGTAAAAATATTACAAATTGAAGTGTTTATCCTCACCCCCTCACATCCATAAGCTGTTCAATTTAATAGATAATTAGGATTTCCTTAAACCCTACACTAAAATCCTCGTTATACCTATTTTTAAAAGGTAAGATAAAATCAATCCCTCTAATGATATTACCATTATGAATAGCCCAATTTCAAACAACTTATATTGAATTATTTTGGAAAGGGATCAATGTATCACTAGAAAGCTGCAAAAAATTTGTTAAAGTCCATCCTAGATCAAGAGATATCATTCAATTATGGACCACATTTTTATGCGTGGATCATTATAACAATAAATTTCAATAATAAAACCAATCTCTTAGGTTTTCTCAACTTTAATTTAAAAAATATAGTCATTATCATTAAACTGATGTTATTGTTCTCCTTGTGGTGTGTCCTTATGATTTTGACAAACAACAAGAAATTCTCAAGGATTTATTTTATTTTGTTTTATTTTGTTTTCTATAGTATGAGTTTGTTTGTTAACATTGGTAGAACAAATTCTATGATAATTAAATCCATGAAGATCAGTTATACTAATAATTTTTTGTATGGCAACAACAACTTTGAAGAATTGACTTCATACAAATATCTTGGATTCAATTTTTTATCACAAAATTAACTCAAACTATATCATTGAGAATATAATAAATAGAGGGTTGGAAGCTTATTATAGACTTGAATCATTTTTAATCAATAGATCTTTAACTATGAGATAAGAATAAACTTCATCTTGAGATTCTCAATTACTTCTGTCATCTTGTATAATTGTAAAGTTTGGAGGCGTAACATATTTCTAGAATCTTGTAGAAAGATAGAGAAAATCTAAAAATGTTTTTATACTTATAATGCCAAAATTAAAGGTGGTACAATTTATATTATCTTTTTCATAAAAGTGAGTCTTCCTCCATTGGGAGCTCAAATACTACTTGGTATAAGGTATACCTGGTGTACAAGAGCAAGATAAACAACATAGATGATAAGAGACTTCTTAAGATTGCTTCAAACTCTAACTAAAATCTAATATGGTGGTTGGCATAAAAATGTCACTTAGTGGCTAAAGCATTGGGTAGTAAAGGAAGAGGTAACTCTATAACTTTATATGTTGGGAAATAAATATAAAAATATTTATATTTCGAGAAAAAAATTCAACCAATTAAATTACTCATAAAGGCCAATAATTTGTCATCTTTGTAACATTCAAGAGCTAAAAATCAAAAACATTTTATTTTAATATTTTATTTTTTATACACCCATATCAAATCAGAATTTTTTACAATATTCACATCTAATTAATCACAATTTTAAAATATATTTATTACCATATTATTTTTTACTACTTTTTAATTTATCAAAAACACATAACAGTTCTTTAAAAATATAAGTAAGTGATATAACGTTGGACATTGACAAAGTTTCGTTTAGTGTTTTGTGACAGAGTGGTTTGTTCCTTTCGAACAATATTTAATGGTATTCTGGATTTTCTTTGTGATAAGACATGGAAATTTTAATTTTTTGACTCTCTCAAAATTAATTTGATGATGAGATAAATTTACTTCATATTTTCTTTACCAATGCATGAAAATAATGCTCAACCACTAAACTAACCTAAAGAAAGCATGACAGATCACCAAATTTGGAAACCTTCCTCCACTTTTGAATCCCGTCAGAATCAGCATTCTGTCCGCATTATATGAAAAATCGTATAGGATTTACATCGTATGAAAAAACGTTTAGGATTTACATTTTATTTGCTAGTAATAATTGAAAATTCAAACATCTATAACCTTAACTGTTTACATTGTACTTTCCAGCATTAATCTATAAAATGAAACATCTCTGACAATACCTTTTGCGTTGTATTTTCTACGACTAAACAAAGATTTCAAAAAATACATACATAAAACAATTTTGGACATTGTTATAAATCCAATGTTTGCATTCAACGGAGTCTACATTTATGCTTCCAACGATTCTCGAGAGCCCCTCTCCTGGACAAAGCTCATTCACGAAACACTTTAGCTCAAAATGTTCTCTGAAAAATTTGTAAAGTCTGCACGATAGCTATTGACTGAACTTCCTAACTAACTCGAGTCTTATAATTTTTCATCATCACCTTCTTCAGATTGACATAGATGTTAGTTTACAGCAGAAAATAAGAAATTAACTGGTCTGCTGATGGGAAGTAAGTACGCTTAACTATATAGGTCAACAGTTAGTTTTCAGTAAGTTAATTATTCAACAATAAATATATATTTGTAAGAGAAGTTTTCGGATTATAGACAATGGATCTCAGGTAAAATTGGAAATCTCTACATGATTCCTATAACACTATAGATAATCAGAAAAATTCTCTTACCAATGATAAATACAGAAACTTGAAAAGTAACCATAAATATATACAACACAGCCAATTTATTACCAAATATATACAACCCCACCCATTTGTTATTCATTGACAAACTAGTTATTACCAGTTATTTATAGCTCTGCTACCTAATTTTTCATACAAATAATATATATCAAATACTAAAGTATTTAATAATTTATATGTTCCCTAACAACCAGCATGTACATTTAATATTTCATAAATTAACAAATATATGGCAAATTTCAAAAAACTAGATATACATTCCAATACAGAGTCCAAATAGATAACAAGTTTTCCAAAGTGGCTGTAAGAGTCGTTGGGGAGAACATTCCATTTGTGAGTCGTGAGAATCACCATAAGTTGATGAGGAGCATGCATCTCTCCCGTGATTGATGAGTAATGGGTGGCTTACTCATTATAGGGATGAGCACTCTCTTGATTCGGAGAGAGGTAGCATAAGGCTTATTAAATTATATTTCTTTCGAGCCCTATCCATTCCAATCAACCTCAACTGGAACATCACACAGGCCACGTTACATTGAACAGTGGCAAACTCATTATGGCACAAATCCATCACCTAAAGAGAGGTTTGATCTCTGGAAAAACTTAAATACAGCTTTATATAAATCAGAGTATCAGTTAGTTATATGGTATTCATGAAAATGGTATGCTCAGCAGCAAAGTAGTCATGCGCTTCGTGCATGCGATGAAACGAGAAGGTCACAATACTAACATGCTCCGACATACCAAATATATATAATAATCAGACGATAACACATTTTGGCATCAATACTCAGAACTATTGATGCCAAAATGTGTTGTCGTCTGATTATTATATATATTTGGTATGTCGGAGCATGTTAGTATTGTGACCTTCTCGTTTCATCGCATGCACGAAGCGCATGACTACTTTGCTGCTGAGCATACCATTTTCATGAATACCATATAACTAACTGATACTCTGATTTATATAAAAGCCTGTTTAAGTTTTACCAGAGATCAAACCTCCTCTTTATGTGATAGTTTGTGCCATAATATTGTTCAATGTAACGTATTGCAATAATGATGTTCCAGTTTACCTGAATGTGTTGAACGGAGGGCAAAGGCTTGGAGGTGCGCCATGCGCAAAGGCTGTGTTGAAGAACCATGGTCGTGGACCTGCTGTCTGCCATGAGCCGTGAGTCTGTGCAATGACTTATGGAAGCGGATCTGTGAGTTGGTATCCGTTGCTGAACGGCGGACTTTGGAAGCATAGGGGTGCGTAAAATTGCTGAGCGCCGGTCGAACCGCTACAGCGTTGCAACACGTGAAGATTCGGTGCAGCGTTGGTGCAGCGTTTAAATACAGAGCGGCCTGGCAAATGCACGGAATGGCCGTATATGTAAAAGTGTATTTAAAACATGACTCGTTTTGCATTGCTGCATTGTTACAGTTTTTTTTTAATTTCGATATACATTGTACTGTTTGGAGTTATATCGATTTAATACCATTGTGATATATCGATATCGTATATCGATTTAATAGCATTGTGATATGTCGAGATTGTATATCGTTTTTTTTTTGGACGTCGGCTCTCCGTGTGAGGGAATTGAAGGAGGATAGACAGAGCCTACCAAAGAACACGCAGTAATATACGCTGGTGCGTGTTGATTGCTGTCGCTGCGTGGAGTTCCTGGTGCTGAGTAGAGTTCCGCAGTGTTGAACTGGCCGTGAAATGCAGAGAGGCGTAGGCGTTGCCAGCGTTGAACAGGTTTTGTTGTGCACAGCGTTGAATTTGAAATTCTGAACAGCGTTGAAATTTAAAGTCGATTTGAAGTTTTTAATGCTGTTATGAGATGCCATTTTGAATATGGTATGAAGTCGATTTGGAAGAATCAACCACAACTGGAACATCGCACAGGCCACGTTACATTGAACAGTGGCAAACTCATTATGGCACAAATCCATCACATAAAGAGAGGTTTGATCTCTGGAAAAACTTAAATACAGCTTTATATAAATCAGAGTATCAGTTAGTTATATGGTATTCATGAAAATGGTATGCTCAGCAGCAAAGTAGTCATGCGCTTCGTGCATGCGATGAAACGAGAAGGTCACAATACTAACATGCTCCGACATACCAAATATATATAATAATCAGACGATAACACATTTTGGCATCAATAGTTCTGCGATTGTTGTTGGAATATTTAACATTCCAGAACAACAATGGAGAATAAAATTCTCCCTTTTCAACACAGAGAAAATAAAAAAATTCTTCACTGGAGACAGAGCTTTCACTGTAAACACTATTTCATTAAACTTCAAAAACTTGGTTACAAAATCACCTCTGACTGAGGGAATACAAAAACTTTGACTGCTTCAAAGCACAGTTCAAAAACAACTCTCACTCTCTAAAATTTCACTCTGGAAAAATACTCTGTCTCTTCAAGAAAATGAATGCACTGCTGTGCCATTCAAAATTCTGTTACACTGCTGTGCACATCAAATTTTTCACTGCTGCTGTGTGTAAAAAAAACTTACACAGTCAAAAAATGCACACAGCCTTTTCTTCTTCTTATATCCCAAGACCCTTTTACAATATATAAAAAAATCTATTTTAAAATAAAACTATTTTAAAAACTTTAAAAAAAAACTAAAATAAAAAAACAGAGTTACTATGGCCCACGGCCTCACCTTCTTTTTTGAAACGTTTGTTTTATATGATATGTGTGTAGCACATATATATGTTGACTACACCTACATAGTTTTAAAAAAGAACTAACCTTAAAAATAACTTTGACCACATCGTAGAGCCCGGATTTCAAAACAGAGAAATTAAACTCTTTTTCATAAAAATTCCGCGTGCCAAAAGGTGATTGCTGATGTCATCAATTTGTGATGCGGGATTTTTATTAAATCCGCCCTATAAGTTTCCCCGGGTCCGATTTTCAGCGACTTGTACGGAGAAAAGTGTGATGCGGGATTTTCTTTCAATCTGGCTTAATAAAATTCAGGTCCGGAGGTTGACTTATGGTTTGGGACCACTGTCCTTCAATTTTTTTAAACTCCCGCACATTCAAAAATGGCAAGCGGCTCATCTGCAACGTATTTTTTTTACTGTGATCTTGACTGCTCGCTGGAAAAGGAAAGCGGCTTCAGACTGCTCGCAAACAAAAACGTTAGCCTTACACAAATTAAAGTACTCAACACTTCCTTACTTTCAACTGGTTATCAGTCATACCCAGACATTTCCTCAAAAACTCAAAACTTTTCTGCCCCAATGGCTTGGTCAGAATGTCTGCAAACTGCTCCTGAGTTCTGCAGTGTTCCAAAACAATTTCACCATTGTTTACCAATTCTCTGATGTAATGAAACTTTGTGTCAATGTGTTTCGTTCTTTTGTGAAACACAGAATTCTTGGATAATGTAATAGCTGAGCTATTGTCACAATAAAGTGAAACACAGAATTCTTGGATAATGCAATAGCTGAGCTATTGTCACAATAAATCACTGTTCCTTTTACCTGCTCTTGGCACAAACTTCTTAACATCCTCCTCATCCAAATTGCTTGACAATCTGCTGCTGTGGCTGCCACATATTCCGCCTCTGTTGTAGACAATGCTACAATGGGTTGTTTTTTAGAAGCCCATGAAATTGCTCCTGAACCCATGTGAAAAACATAACCGGAAGTGCTCTTCCGATCATCTACACTTCCAGCCCAATCACTGTCAGTGTATCCAACTAAATCTGAATTTTTTGAAGTAGTATATAAGATACCAAATCTTTTTGTACCTTTAACATACCTCAAAATTCTCTTCGCTGCCTGCCAATGTGCATCTTTTGGCTTCTCCATAAATCTGGAAATTAAGCTAACAGCATGCATTATGTCGGGCCTAGTTGCAGTCAAATACATGAGGCTGCCAACTATGCTCTTATACAAGCTAGGATCAAAATCCTTGCTGCTGTCCTCTCTGTTGAGTTTTAATCCCATCACTGTTGGAGTGATCGCTGCCTTGCTCTCCTGCATATTAAATCTTTCCAGCACTTCATTAACATATTTTTCCTGTGAGATAAAAATCCCATTTTCATCTTGTTCTACTTCTATTCCTAAGAAGTATTTCAACAAACCCATATCAGTCATTTCAAATTCTTCTTTCATGACTGTTTTAAAATTTTCAATAAGGTAATTATCATTACCTGTGAAAATAACATCATCAACATATAAAACTACAATCAACATTTTACCATCTTTTTCTTTGATGTAGAGCGTGGGTTCTCCCTCACACTTTTCAAATCCATTTTCCAGTAGATAGGAATCTATCCTACTGTACCATGCTCTTGGCGCTTGCTTCAGCCCATAAAGAGCTTTCTTCAACTTGCACACTTTGTGCTCTTCGCCTTTCTTCTCATAGCCTAGAGGCTGTTCAATGTAAACCTCTTCCATTAACACTCCATTTAGGAATGCTGACTTCACGTCCATTTGGTAAACTTTCCACTTGTTTTGTGCTGCTATGGACAGCACTGCTCTCACGGTTTCCATTCTAGCAACCGGTGCAAAAGTTTCCTCATAATCTATCCCATGCTTCTGCTTATACCCTTTGACAACAAGTCTTGCCTTGTGTCTCTCTATTTTGCCTTCAGCATTACTCTTCGTCTTGTAGACCCATTTAACTCCAATGACATCTTTACCTTTTGGGAGTTCAACCAAATCCCATGTCTTGTTTCTTTCTATGGCATTAATCTCCTCATCCATAGCTTCTATCCATTTATTTTCCTTAATAGCTTCTTCAAAGTGGATAGGGTCTTCAACATGACAATATAAAGCAAACAAAGAATTGATACCTTCATTTGTTGCCTCTTGTGCATAAATGTCATTCAAATTTCTGAACTTCTTACCTCTTTCACTTGATGTACAAATGCTTGAAGAAGCACTTGAATTTCCTCCTTGTGGTGTGCTTGGAGAAGAACTCTCATTTCTCCTCAAGGGTGTCTCTTGTTGCTCTTGTGTTGGTGCTGCTGTTTGGGGATGTATTTCAGCCAATTCATCATCATCTTCATCATGAGATAAACATTGTTTAACATTCACTGTTTTCTCTATGCTTCCATCCCAAGCTTCCTCCTCAATAAACTGAACATCTCTGCTCACAATAAACTTCTTGGTGGATGGGTTATATAATCTATAAGCCTTGGATTCCTCACTGTATCCAATGAAAATACATTTCTCCCCCTTGCTGTCCAACTTCTTCCTTCGCTGATCCGGAATGTGTGCATAAGCCACACATCCAAAAACTTTCATATGTGTGACACCTTGCTTTGTGCCACTCCATGCCTCTTCCGGCACTTTGTTCATAACTGCTTTTGTAGGGCACCTATTCAAAATGTATGCTGCACAATGTACAGCTTCAGCGCAATAATCATTAGGCAAATGCTTTGCCTTTAACATACTCCTCACCATGTCCATTATGGTTCTATTCTTCCTTTCGGCTACTCCATTTTGCTGCGGAGTATATCTAGTTGTAAACTGCTTTTGAATACCATTTTCTCTACAAAAACGTAGGAAATCTTTAGAGATATACTCACCTCCTCTATCGGTCCTTAGAACTTTGATGTGCAGCCCACTTTGGTTTTCCACAAGTGCTTTGAAATTGCAGAATTTTTCAAACACTTCACTTTTGTTTTTCAAGAAGTAAACCCAAGTTTTTCTTGTAAAATCATCTATGAATGTTAACATGTAGTGGCTGCTAGCAAGCGATGGAGTTTGCATCGGTCCACACAAATCTGAGTGGACAATCTCTAAGGGTGCCTTTGCCCTTATGCTTTTCCCGGAAGGAAAACTTTCTCTGTGTTGTTTCCCAAGAATACAACCTTCACAAAGGCTGTCCAGCTTCTCTATCAATGGTAAACCTTTTACCATTCCTTTTCTATTTAACAAATTTAGACCTCCAAAGTTGAGATGTCCAAATCTCAAGTGCCACAACCAATTTTCATCTTTTGGTTCGCTTTGGATAGCCTCTTTTGCCACTGCTGCTATCTTTTCTTCATTTTTCAGATCTGCTCGCATTCTAAGAGGGAACATTCTGTTCCTTGTCATCTTCACTTCAGCAATACATTGTTTGCTGGGTGGTTTGTCCATGATGGTACAAACATCATCCTCAAAAAACACATTGTACCCCTTTTGAACAAGCTGTCCAATACTTAAGAGGTTACATTTCATTCCTGGAACATAATAGACATCTGATATGGATTTCTTTGCACCTTTTCTTGTTAGAACATTTACATTCCCTTTTCCCATAACAGACACTTTACTATCAGTCCCTAGTGTGACTTGTGACTTCACACTCTCATCTAGCATAGAAAACATTGCTAAGTTCCCTGTCATATGGTTACTGCAACCGGAGTTTAGAAACCATAAATCCTCATTCTTTTCTTCAGCCATATTACAAGCCAAAAACAAATTATCTTGGCTGATATTTTCTCTAGTGAAATTTGCACTAGTTCTATTTCCCATATCATGCTGCTTCTTTCTACATTCATTAGCATAATGACCATATTTTTTACAATAGTGACATTGGACATTGGACTTATCATACCTATGTCCTTGAGCATTCTGCTGACCACTCTGTTGGCTGTTGCCTTGGCCTTGATGCTGATTTGGATTGCTGCCTCTTCCTTGAGCATTTGCTGGACTGTTCCTTCCACCTCTGTTTTGGCTTCTGCCTCTTCCTCTTTTGTTTCCTCTGCCTTGTCCTCTTCCTCTTCCGAAAGACATCTGGGTCTTAAAGGCATGTTCTAGAGATGAGTTTTCACTCCTACCCAATCTCTGTTCATGAGTCATCAGTGATGCATGTAGCTCATCCACTGTGAACTTTGTGAGATCCTTAGTCTCCTCTATGGTGGTGACAATCACATCAAATCTTGAGGGTAGACTCCTCAAGAGTTTTTCCACAATCCTCTTCTCTTCAAGAGTCTCTCCATGAGATCTTATTTGTGTGACCATTCCAATCACATGAGTGAAGAATGAGTCAATAGTATCTGACTCTTTCATACAGAGAGTCTCAAATTCTCTCCTCAGCAACTGAAGTTTTGCTGTCTTCAATTTTTCCATGCCTTGATAGGCTATCTTGAGAGTTTCCCATGCTTCTCTGGATCTCTTGGCTGCTGCTATCCTTGGAAACACACTCTCATGCACTGCCTGATACAATAAGAAGAGAGCCTTGGAGTCTTTCTTCCTATTGCTCTTTAGCAACTCTCTTTCTGCCTGAGTTAAATCTTCAAACTCTTCTTCATTTGCTGGCTCTTCAAAGCCATCCTCAACAAATTCCCATAAGTCTTGGGAGACAAATAGAGCTCTCATAGTTATTGACCGGTAGTCATAATTTTTCCCATTAAACATTGGGAGATGGACATTTCCCATACCCATACCAGTGCTGGCTCCAGCCATTCTGCACTCTTAACTATGATTAAAAAAAAACTTGACTGTGTATGTAAAACAGCTCACTGTTCTGCAACAGTGACTCAAAAAACTGTATAGAGAAATACCTTTGGATTCTTTGGCTGAGTCTTCACACTGCTGGAAAAGCTGCTGCAACAAAGAACTCCTTTCCTTCAGCTTCTTTGATCTTCAAAGAGCCTGGACTAGCTCTGATACCATGTTGGAATATTTGACATTCCAGAACAACAATGGAGAATAAACTTCCCCCTCTTCAACACAGAGAAAAATAAAAAATTTCTTCACTGGAGACAGAGTTTTCACTGTAGAAACTATTTCATTAAACTTCAAAAACTTGGTTACAAAATCACCTCTGCCTGAGGGAATACAAAAAAAACTTTGACTACTTCAAAAACACAGTTCAAAACAACTCACACTCTCTAAAACTTCACTCTGGAAAAATACTCTGTCTCTTCAAAAATGAATGCACAGTGCCATTCAAAACTCTGTTACACTGCTGCTGTGTGTAAAAACAAAAAAAAACAAAAAAAAAACTCAGCACTGCTGTGCTATATCTGCCTTTTTCACTGCTGTGTGAAAAAATAAAAACTTACAATACGTTAAAGCACACAGGCCTTTTTCTTCTTTTTTATATGCCTCAGCATTTTTTTACAATATAAAAAAAACTATATTAAAAATAAAACTATTTTAAAAACTAAAAACTAAAATAAAAAAAAATAAAATTCAGCGTGGCCCACGGCCTCCTTTTGAAACGTTTTACTCATATATATATGTAAGACATATATATGTATGCTGACTTGTACGCACGTTTTTTTTTTTAAAACAAACCTTAAAACAACCTTTGACCAATTGAACTGGACGCCAAACAAGAATTAACCAAACTGCATAAAAATTCCGCGTGCCAAAAGTGATTGCAGACGTCAGCAAGGTTGTGATGCGGGATTTTTATTAAATCCGCTTCATAAATTTCCCCGGGTCCGATTTTTGGCGATCCTGTACGGGAAAAGTGTGATGCGAGATTTTTCATAAATCTGGCTTATGAAATTTCAGGTCCGGAGGTTGACTTATGGTTTGGGACCACTGTCCTTCAATTTTTTTAAACTCCTGCACATTCAAAAATGGCAAGCGGCTCATCTGCAACGTATTTTTTTTACTGTGATCTTGACTGCTCGCTGGAAAAGGAAAGCGGCTGCCTGTACACTGTTCTGCAAAAAAAAACGTTAGGCAGCTTACACATCTGAAAGTAATTTCAACATTTTCCACCACAAGATTGTCGAACATGTAATTACAGCTTGCTCAATTAATGTGTCATTCCTTGCAGGCGATCTGATTCTCCCCCATTTAACTAGAAAATATGTTTTTTTGTTTTTTCACACCTTTCCGAATTGATGGGTTCTTCTCATCTGTGCAGTTCAGGCGCGAAATACACAGTTTGAAGCTTGTCAGGCATCCAAATGTCGTGAGACTATACGAGGTTTGGTGTGCTCCTTCAGATTGTATCTATAATGGAAGCAGCTCCCATCTTTAACTATTGGTTTGGGGTGTTACACAGGTATTGGCGAGTAAGAATAAGATATACATTGTTCTTGAATTTGTGGACGGGGGTGATCTGTTCGACGAAGTCGTGAGTGCCTTCCTGCCGTATTGTAAGTGTTTGCAGTTTTACTGTCAAGTGATTATTAGATTTAGTTAGGATCATGCTTACTTTAGATTGATCATGGATTGGGTTTGTTGAGGAAGTTGAGAGAATCTCTCAACTTCTCTCTCTAAGATTAGTAAGAGTTCACCTATATATTTGATGTATCTAATTATTGCAATATAGAAATTATTATTTGTGTGTGTTATTCCTGTGCGTTTCTGCTCTCTCCAATTATTAATATGGTATCGGAGCCAATTCTGGCTTGATTCCCTCACGGGAAGGCCAGGAAAATGTGAGAGTTTATGTTGCTGATTCTCTGTACATAAGCGTTTGAGTGAAATGTTTTGTGTTTTATATAGCTGTTATTTGATTTCAATTTCCAGTTTTTAATACTTATCATGCCTCATGCTCAAAGGGAGCTTTGTTCTTTTGATTTCTAGTTAATTCGTGGGGACAGATATTGTCTTCCAAAAGACCAATCTCTGCGCCAACGTTGTAGATATTGTAGATTAGAAGAAGCGCACGCCTGAATTGTACATCCTCTCCTTCACGTGGATTCTGGATTCAGAAATACTTTTAACATCTACCATGCGTACATTCATACAATCGATGCGCATCTGGACGGTTCCATCATGAGTTCCGCTCTTATAAGTGGGGTTAATAGTTCATCAGGCTATAGGCTTCCATCGTGTTTTCTGTGATTCCTGCTCCTCTGATACGAAGATCGATGAGGCAAATTTGGTGAATTGCGGAAGTTTAGATAAACGGCAGAGCTGTTGAGTTTTAAGAACATTGTGAGATCCGAAAGGAGCAGTCTCTGATTAACTACAGATCGGCCCAAAGGAGATAAGATCTCATCATCATGGCATATTGTTGCAATGCAGCAAATGGTTATAATGACATCTGTGATGAATTTGACAATGGATCAGTGAGGACGTGGCACAGAATGAATTGTCAATGCGTATGGAAGTGGGGCAGTGCGAGAAAGGCCTATCTATGCAGAGTGACTAGAATGGATGATATGGATGGCTTGTTGTTGGGTTGCTGCAGAAGAATAAGTTGGAGGCATCCATTCTGGAAAATCAAGGCAGACAGGAGGAAATTGATAAAACCCAGGTCTGCTTCACAGATGAGATTCAAATATGATTCTCTAAGCTATGCTCTTAACTTTGACGATGGAAGAAACTATCAAGGTGATCCAGATTATGCCTATCATTCCAGCTACAGGCTTGCTGCAGAAACAATAGCTGTTGTACCGTCGTTTCATGGATCACCCATTCGTTCCCGGTCTCGATATGGCGGGATGATGTGGTTATGCCGTACTGGAGAAAGGCGTGTAATACACGTTTGATTTGTTATGTGGCTGCTTTGCGCAGAAGTGAGAGCGTCTTGAGCATGCATAGTGGAGTTATTAAGGGGAAGAAAATTGAATTATTTCTTCTCAATTGCCTGTTTAAAGATAGCTGTGACAGATCTTAGAGTTTATTGTGTGAAATATAGTGTGGAGTGCCTTATATTTATTGCTATGAGAGTTATGTAGAAGAGAACCAATTATTGAATAAATGAGCATTATTTAAATTAGTCGTTCTTGACGTCCTACAGGGACGAGAGAACAATTGACTAATTTGATTGTGTGAATTTGTTATACGCTGATCTTGTTGTGCTACGGGCCAAGGAGCATCAGTTACAGGTTAGCAGGTCAAGTTGTTAGATTAGCTCTTGAACACATTCAGTATTCAGACCATTTGCCTAGCCACTGATGGATAGCCGAAAGCGAAATATCCGACAGATGGTGATTGGTCCATAGGATGGTTCATCACTTGTCAGCTCTATCGCGGAAGCCCTGACGAGCCGAGTTGTCAATACTGTTGATCTTGCAAAGTTCATTATTGCTGGTCAGAAACAAATGTATTTTAAATGGGTTGAATGGTAGCTCGAAAATGGTGGAGAAAAGAGCGTTTCCTATGAGATCTCAGAGTGGGTACAGATGTTAATGAAGACCAGATCAGACAAAGACACAAAAAGTTTAAAGTGTTGTAATTGTGATTAATTATATGTTTTGTAAAGTAAGCATTAATGGAGGGTATTAGATTTAGTTAGGATCATGCTTACTTTAGATTGATCATGGATTGGGTTTGTTGAGGAAGTTGAGAGAATCTCTCAACTTCTCTCTCTAAGATTAGTAAGAGTTCACCTATATATTTGATGTATCTAATTATTGCAATATAGAAATTATTATTTGTGTGTGTTATTCCTGTGCGTTTCTGCTCTCTCCAATTATTAATAGTGATTTTAAAACTTAATTTCCCTTTTTCTAGATGCAGTCGTGTAATGGAAAGCTGGAGGAAAGCAATGCAAGAAGGTACTTCCAGCAGCTTATTGAGGCCGTAGGATATTGCCACAGCAGTGGTGTTTATCACAGAGATTTGAAGGTATATCGTTGAAGCCTGGATTATTTTTTTAATCGATGCTATACTTATGTTGTGAAATAAAGGTTAGTTTTTTTAATTGAATCATGATCAGCCCGAAAACCTTCTGCTGGATTCAAATGGAAATGTGAAGATATCTGACTTTGGCCTCAGCGCTGTGCCTCAGCAATTTAGGGTATGTCTGGAGCCTGGTAATAATTTCGATGGAATAACCAATTGAGAAGGGTATCTGATATCGTGTGAGCTCGTGGCGTTTCAGGAAGACGGGTTGCTGCATACGACTTGTGGAAGCCCTAATTACGTGGCACCCGAGGTAACAATATGTCCGGGAGTTTGTGTTGCATATTCACAGTTATAATGGTAATTTGTGAAACGAAATTAAATTAAATTTTAAAGTTTACAAGATTTTTTGGACTATCTGTTTATGTGTTTACTGTTTTTTTGAGGATGGTGAGTTTGTCTAATTTTCTAACCATTTTATTGATAAAAAGACAATGCAAAATTATTTTTTTCATAATTTTATTTAATGGAATACATCGTATTCTTAACTACTCCAACCTCACAAAATATATATAGCATCATTCTTCCCAAACTTTTTAAAATCTTCTCAAGCTTTTTTAAATCTTTCCACATGATATTTCACACCCAAAATGATGTGAGTAAGACCAGATTTGGTGGGTCATGGCGCAGGTGATTGCTAACAGAGGATATGATGGTGCTACTGCCGATGTTTGGTCATGTGGTGTCGTTCTCTTTCTTCTCTTGATGGGTCGGCTGCCATTCCAGGACAGGAATCATGCAGTATTGTATTATAAGGTAACCACGAAATGCAAAATCACAATAATCGAATAGATTGTGTATGATGATTTATTCAGCAGCACAACGCCTCTGCAGATCTCCAGGAGCGATTTCACATGTCCAAAATGGCTCTCTGTTGGGGCTCGCAATTTGATCAAACGAATACTCGAACCTAATCCCAAGACGGTGATTGAAAAACGATCCTTTACAGATTAAATCATAAAGGTTTTTTCAGTACACAGGATTATGATAAATGTTTATTTTTCGTTAATATACAGCGTATAACTATACCAGAAATAATGGAAGATGAGTGGTTTAAGCAAGGATATTCACCGGCGAAGGCTGTGGAGGAGAGCACTTATCTCGATGATATTGACTTGGCTTTTAACTCAGAGGTATGCATTTACTAAATTGTCATATGGAGTTGTTATAGATAAAAATGACACTGAAATGAAAAGAAGGAGTTGCAGCTCACAGGTGAGTACTGCACCTGGAGACTGCACTCAAACTGAGAGAACACTCAGAGTTTACTCTACATTCATGAATAAGGAATTACATCATTAAGTACAACACTAGGAATTAGGAAGTTGGAAACAAACTCCTAAATTGTAGGAACTAATCCTAAACTAAGGAGATACGTTACAACTTGTGTAACCATTTCTCCATTAATATAAAATAATATTAATTATTTTCAACTCCCCCCCTTAATGGAGAAAGGATTATCCTGAACTCCTAGCATCCTTCTAAACAATTCAAACTTTACACGCCCAAGAGGCTTGGTAAATATATCAGCCATATTGTCACTAGTTTTACAATATTCAACAAGTATCTCTTTTGACTGTAGTTTCTCTCGAACAAAATGGAACTGAGTGTCGATGTGCTTGGTATTTTTATGAAAAACTGGATTGTATGCAAGCTTGATGGTACTCTGGTTGTCAGTTTTGATGATAGTTGATTCTTTCTGTTCTTCTCCTGCATCGTTGAGAAGTCTTCTTAACGAGATAGCTTCACATGTGGCTGCACACAATGCTTGGTACTCAGCTTCACATGAAGATAAGGCTACAGTGCTTTGCTTTTTGCTGCTCCATGCTATGACCCCGGATCCAATGCTAAAAGCGTAACCTGTGATAGATCTTCGATCATCCAAGTTACCTGCCCAATCTGAATCTGAAAAACCTGCTAGAGTAACATCAGAACTGTCAGTGTACAAAATACCATAATTACTAGTACCACTAAGATACCTCAACACACTTTTTTCTGCGACCCAGTGACTTTCGAGTGGTTTCGACATGAACTGGCTCAACATACTAACAGAGTATGCCAAATCTAGTCTAGTTGTAGTGAGATATATCAAACTGCCAACTAGTTGTCTATACATAGTGGCATCCACCTCTTTAGTGCCATCGTCACTGCTTAACTTTAAGTTCTGCTGCAATGGTGTTGCTGCTGATCTGCACTGCTCCATTCTGAACCTTTCCAGCAAGCTTCTGGCATACTTCCCTTGTGTAAGAAAAGTATGTCCAGAATCTTTCCATACCTCCAATCCCAAGCAGTAATGTAGATTTCCGAGATCTTTCATCTCAAACACTTGTGACATCTATTGTTTGATTTCTTTGATCAGATTGTTAGCATCCCCTGTTATGATCATATCATCTACATACAAAGAAATCAAAATAATTTGCCTCTGTTTATTAAACTTGGTATACAGATTTGGATCATTCAAGCTCCTATGAAAGCCATGCTGTACCAAAAATGAGTCAATCTTCTCATACCACGACCTGGGTGCTTGTTTTAAACCATAAAGTGCCTTTTTCAATTTACACACAAGATGTTCCTGCCCCTTTTTCACAAAACCTTCAGGCTGAACTAAATAAATTTCTTCTTTCAAGTCACCATTCAGAAATGCAGACTTAACATCTAGCTGGTGTAGCTGCCATTTAGGTTTTGTTGCTAAGGAAATTAGCATTCTAATGGTGTTTAATTTGGCTACAGGAGCAAAGGTGTCATCGAAATCTATTCCCTCTTGCTGTGAGTAACCCTTTGCTACCAGTCTAGCTTTAAGTTTTTCTATACTCCCATCTGCATTTATTTTAGGTTTGTACAGCCATTTGCATCCTATAGGGGTTTTACCTTCAGGCAATTCAACCAAATCCCAAGTATGGTTTCTGTTTATTGATTCTATTTCCTCATACATTGCAGCCCTCCATGCATCAGATTTACTTGCTTCTTCATAATTTGCAGGTTCTACAATGTTTAAAATGTTTGTCATTAATGCATAGTCTTTCAATCTGGATGGTAATTGAGTCTTCCTACTTGATCTCCTTGGTAGGGGACTTACCTCAAATCTGTCCATTTCAGCCTTCTCCGGGCTTGCATCATTGATTACATTACCTGTTACTTCTTCTTCTTGTTTCCGCTCCTGCACTTCATCATCCTCACTGTTTTCTTCCATTAGCAATGGAATATGCCAATCACTGTTAGAGTCATCCTTTCCTTCTTCAACCTATTCATGAAATATGACATCTCTGCTTGCAAAAACCTTATGAGTCATAGGATTAAATAACTTATATGCCTTGAACTCAGTGCCATATCCAACAAAGATACATTTCAAGGCTTTTGGATCTAACTTCTTCCTATCTGCCTTAGGTATATGAGCATAAGCTTTTGACCCAAATATTCTTAAATGACTCACTTCTGGTTTGAATCCAAACAATGCTTCAAACGGGGTTTTGAAGCCTAGACATTTAGTAGGACTCCTATTCTTTAAGTAGACAGCAGTGTTAATAACTTCTGCCCAAAAACCATTTGATAGACCCTTACCTTGAAGCATGCTCCTTGCGCACTCCACAAGAGTTCTGTTCTTTTGTTCTGCCACTCCATTCTGCTGAGGAGTGTGGGGCACTGTGAACTGTTGAACAATCCCATGCTTCTTGCAGAAATTCATGAATTCTCCCAACTTGTATTCTCCCCCTTGATCTGAGCGGAGAATTTTTATCCTTTTTCTTGTCTGGTTTTCTACCATAGATTTAAACTCTTTAAAATACTGAAAGGCTTGACTCTTTTTACTCAGAAAGTATATCCATGAGAACCTAGTGCAATCATCTGTAAATAAGAGAAAATAATATGCACCTCCTAATGACCTAGTCTGCATAGGTCCGCATATATCTGTATGCACCAATTCTAAGATATCTCTTTCTTTTCCATTAACATGCAAAGGGAACTCTTCTCTATGCATTTTCCCTAATGCACATCCATCACAATCCAACTTAACATTATGGAAAACAGGGAGTCCATCAACCATACCTTTTCTCTGAAGTAAGATGAGGTCTTGCAGATTAAGATGGCCAAATCTCTGATGCCAGAGATTTTCAGCTGTCGATCCAGTTGCAACCATTGCTTGCTTTGTCATACTTTTCATGTCTAATCTGTACAAGCTCCCCACGCGCACTCCTGTTGCAACTGTTTCCATCTGGCTATCCTTTATGACACAGTTAGTCTTAAAGAATTGAACTTGCATGTCATGATCAGTAATCATTGAGACAGAGATCAAATTTTTCTTAATTTCGGACACATACAATACATTTTTAAGGTGTCTAATGTTACCGCTAGGTAATTTTACCGGAATGTCACCATATCCTTTGATCTCATATCCACTATCATCCCCTAAATAAATTTTCGACCCACATGAAGTTTCTTCAAGACATTCAAACCAGTCCTTCTTACCAGTCATATGTGAGGATGCGCCAGAGTCGACATACCATATGTCGTCCTCATCTCCCTTTGAAGTTGAAAGGGCACAATCGGCTGTAAATAGTCGAAGTTCGTGGCTATGGTCCTCTTCTTCCTCAACAAAGTAACCCTTATGTTTTCTCTGTTTGTTTCTTCCTTCGTCTGCCTGCCTCTTATAACAATCTTTAATCTCATGACCAGGTTTTCCACAGTAAAAACATTTCTTGCTGGGAAAATTATTAGTAGACATACCTTTAAACGGTCTCTTCTGAAATGTGTTGGCTCCTTTCTTCTGCTGCTGTGGTTGCTGTTGTTGCTGTGGCTTCTTCCCTCTGTACTGTCGCCTTTTCGCCATCAGAGCAAGGTCATTGCTCTGTGATTTCCGATTTTGTCGTCGCTCTTCTTCTTGTAGCAGAATCCCTGTCAACTCTTCAAACGTAGGGGCTTTCTCCCTTGCTGCCAACCCTGTGATGAA
>CM076579.1:1367552144-1367620183 GCA_034641835.2 Pinus albicaulis | reverse complement strand
CCAGAGATCAAACCTCTCTTTTATGTGATGGATTATTAAATATAGCCGTTTGCCGCTGTTCAATGTAACGTAATCGAGCAACTGATCCCACGACCGGCCGTAGAGCACAGACTCACATCCACAGGCGACCAGCAGGTCCACGACCATGGTTCTTCAACACAGCCTTTGCGCATGGCGCACCTCCAAGCCTTTGCCCTCCGTTCAACACATTCAGCGCAAACCTCAACTGGAACATCACACAGGCCACGTTACATTGAACAGTGGCAAACTCATTATGGCACAAATCCATCACATAAAGAGAGGTTTGATCTCTGGAAAAACTTAAATACAGCTTTATATAAATCAGAGTATCAGTTAGTTATATGGTATTCATGAAAATGGTATGCTCAGCAGCAAAGTAGTCATGCGCTTCGTGCATGCGATGAAACGAGAAGGTCACAATACTAACATGCTCCGACATACCAAATATATATAATAATCAGACGATAACACATTTTGGCATCAATAGTTCTGCAACCGTTACATTGAAATCACAATCACATGATTTTAACTGAAGCAATATGAAATGTTCGATCTTTTAAAAAAATTTGGCAGGTGGTATTGGAATTTGCTATTAAATGATCTGTGGATATGGAAATGTGATTTTTCATTATTTATATTATCAAATACATAGATCGATTTAGTTCAACTCTGTTTTTGGTTCATTTAGACTATACAATGTAACTCAAATCCTATCATACTCCACCAGTGTTGGAGTATCATGGTGTTTTCTTTCAGAGATCACAATATTATTTCTTCCCTATGTTTTCTTTTTGTTTTTTCATATTGAAAATGGATAAAATATTTGATTTTTTTTTAATAAGAATATAATTATATTTAAAGTTTATAAAATAATAATAAATATTTTAAAATAAAATATATTAATGATTAAATCAATTAATTTATTTTTTTTTCAATTATATCTCAATATTAATTGAATGTAGGAAGTTTATTATGGAAAAAGAATGGAAAAAAAATTTCTTATAATTAAAATTATCTTATATAATATTAGCTAAGATCATTTAAAATAATCATGAGGTTTATATAAAATAAATTGACACATTTGTTTTGTTCTTGATTTATTTATTTTAAATAAAGGGAATGTATAATAGTTTATTGTTAAAAATTTTATTTATGATACAACCCTCCATTTATTATATGGTAGGAAAAATCAAATATTTTAAAGTGATATTTTTTTCAAAAGACCAAAAAATTTGAGAAAATAAAAAATATTATAAATATTTATTTTATTTTTCAATAACTAGGAAATTTTAATTATAATTATAGATTAGGCAATTAATTAATTTAAACTTAAAAATTTCAGTATGATTGGTGTATTTTTTAATTTATTCCTAGATGTTAAGTCATTTGTTCAATTTGTGTTATTATTGAATATGATCATGATGTAGCTTCATCAATACCCAAATTTTATATATATAATTATAATTTTCACACTTATTAATAATTTATAAATATATCAATTAAATTAATAAATTCAATTAAACAAAAATATGTGTAATTTGATTTTAAGAAATTATAATTTTTTTCCTTTATATTTTTTTTTTCTAAATTAAAAAAATGGTTAGAAAAATTAAATTATTGAATTATTATATTTTATGATAAAAATATAAAATTTTCCAATCATAGATATTATTATTCCTGAATGAGTGCACAAGTAAGACACTCATTAACTCCTCGTAGTTGTCCCACCCACTTGACCTCCAAGTAGAGGTTATAGTGGTTGGACAAGAGTAAGAGATACATCTAGTTTCCAATTCCTCTAATCCAAAAAATAATAAGATGTTTTTTAATATTAATAAAATAGATATAATGAAAAATATTATTTTTTTGTGATTTTTTAATAATCCACAATAAAAATAAAATTGTGAAATTAATTAAAAAAATGAAAGTATTTGATAGTGAAGCAAGGCTTTAGTAAGCTTGGTATATAAAACCTTATTGTACTGATATTTAAGAGTGGGGATATGATCTGGATTGGATTATTATATTATTTTTCATCCATTTTGAAGCTTCTATACTGGAAAAAGTGAAGGAATTAGCTCACAAGACTATTTTATTGATAGGATCTAGTTTGGAAAATTGGGGCTTGAAAAATTCCAGGAGTACATCAAATGGCATTTTTGTAGTTTAAGATTCCCATTATGGGCGGATATTCTTATGCTTTCCAATCATGCAAGATTCACCTCAATTTGAGTCTATATGCTAAAGTTATGTCACGTGGAAGTTGACCTTCTTGTTTTGATCACCACGATTCCAAATGATGCCATGTTATCCACCATTAATAATGAAAAATAGACTAACCATGTGATCTTAATGAATAAGATTATGGAATATCTAACATTGTAGCTATATTTAAGAGCTAAAGGAGTCAAACTTAACCACTAGTATGCTATGGGTATTTGTTATAAAGAAACCATTAGGTGGAAAAGGGGTTCCATTTTATTTGAGTGCATTTATTCCATAGATGAGTAGATTAGTTGAGAGTGGATAGGGAGACCAAAAAAATGGAGGATTTGTACATTGTAGTAGCCCATTTGCCAAAGGCCTCACTTCTTTGTACTTGCATCCATTTTCCATTTAGAGAAAGAAAGCATAGTGACCTCACTTTCTAGCTAGGTTTTCTCCCAACGATATTTTCAAGGTTATCACTTCTGTCATTTTGTGGTTAGTGAGTTTAATTTTCTATTCTCTATTTTTGCATAATTTTAATTTGCATGCATATACAACAAATGATGAATAACATCTCTAGAAATCTAAGGAGAGATTTCATATTTTCTAATATATTTTAGTAGATATGTTGTGATAAACCTATCGAGTGGAATATCCATGGTATTTTACGAATCAAGATAAAATTATTCACTTTAAGTATAAACCCATTATTATTAGCCACATTTTAGCCAAGTTGTATGGGCTTATTTTGGAAAAGAGGATTATCCTTTTGGCTTGAAATCTATGGTAAAAGAGTTAAAGGAAAAATAAATAAAATGCAATATTGGAGTCAAGCGATGGTCTCCCTTGTCCCCTACATTTTTGGCATATATTGTGATACCCTTGATAAATTTATCTTTATGAATCATATTTCACATGTGACTAAAAATTAAAGTGGTACAAGTAATGTGTTGTGACATTGTAAATATTTTTTTTGATTAATAAAAGAGAGAAAAATTGTTTGTGTATTATTATTCTTGAAAATATATTGAAGGCTATAATGTGAGATATGAGACTCCTAACTGTTAGGAAAACATTTGGATTCAATTATTCCCAAGAAGGGGGCTTGATTAAAAAGAAAAATCCTCCATTTTCACCACAATTGAACTATTGGCTAATAAAACCACCATGAAAAATACATGTTTAGAGAAAAATTTAATGGGTGGAACTGAGCTAAAGAGGATTGTAGGAGATAAAGGCAGTCATGTTAAAATAAAGGGATAGTGGGAGAGAGAGATTGTCCTTAAACCCAAAAATTAGTAAGATGCTTCTAAGGGTTAAGGAGGTGTAAACACAAATATAATTACTGATTTGTTCTCATGGTAGGAAGGAGTAGAGCTCAGGGGACTTACTAAGAAACTTAGTTCATGGTTGGGAAGAATGTGACAACCTTTAATCTATTTCCAGAAATTTTTTAGACAAGTACATGAATCTGTGTCATGATTGAATGAATATAATTCTACTATGTTTATAAGTGTTTTTGTTTATATTCAAGAGAAAAAACATCCAAAATTTACTAATTTTCTGTAAATAAAATATGTATGGATTTGTATGTATCTCTGTGTTATTTTGTGAAGGAAAAACATGTTGTTACATATATAGAGAAAAATTTCCTCTATTAGAGGAACTAGGAAAGAAGGAAACCCTAACCAAGAAATAATATTAATAATTACTATACAAGTGAAATACGAAAATTAAGATAAGAGTGTTTTGACTGAAATAAAGATTTATCTCAAGTAGAATTGGAAACTAGAACTTATAAGAAAAATGGTTAAAAACAATAAACCCCATCGTTCATATAAAACTTGGTTCATTTTCATACCTTAGTAGAAAATAATTACTGTAAAATAGTAAATAAATTTTATGCCTAGGTTTACATCCTACCAACCAAAAAAATAGAATTTTTTTGACTATCTACTCAGAAAGAATTTCCGTGGAAGACAATAATAAGAGTGCCTCGGGAAGGATTTTAATAGACTCCCATGACAGGAGTTCACCGACCCTAAGTTTCTGTTTATGCTTTTACAAAAATGAAAATAAAAGTAAAGAATAATCGTATTATCTATACAAGTATATAACCACAACTATACAGAAATATGAATGTACATTACATTTTATACTCTACATGGGATACCCTAGCATGCATACATGGAGAAAAAATGAAATGGAAATATTAACAATATTGGAAACCATTGTTGTAGCTAATATACCATGTAGCTACACGAAAATAAATTATGTAAATAAATTTTTTTGAAAACAGAATGAAAGATTACATCATTAGGACACAAGTCAGTTGTAGCTATGTCTTATCGTATGAAAACATCAATTAAGAAAAATATGGGTAATAACCCTTAATTCACAATCAATATACCCATGTATATTTTGGCCCTAGCCAATTAACGAGATTTTCATCACACTCTAACTACAACAACTTCTATGTGGTCGGTGTTAAGTTGGACCCAAATATGACATAAAAACTTGTGGAAGGGTATAAACAAATAAGTACTTGAAGATTTGAAGTGTGAATAAGAATTTTGTAGCAAAATATTCCAAAAGCATGCCTTAAGATAAACCGTAGTCCATCGAAAACTACCCCAGTCCATCGAAAACTAATCGTGAGACACAAAAGAAATCCTTAGTTCGTCTTGAAAAATTCTTAATAAAAACTCTTATAAAGTCTTGTGAAAATTTAAGGTAACCAAAGTCTGACCTTAAACAGAATAGGTGTATAACTCCACTTATTCACTTTGGTAGAGTGGCAGAAGCATCAATACTCAAAGAAAAAGAAGAAGAAGAAATATATATATATATATATATATATATATATATATATATATATATATAAAAGCCACACACGTAAAGAAAACCCCTTGAAGAAGGAATTCAAGTTAGGGTTTTAGTTCGAATTGAATTCTGCGAAAATGACCTAAGGGGAAAATGCCATGAAGGATGGGTAGTATGGTTGTGAAATTTTGACAAAGGGTGGACGTGTGTGAAACTCTCAGAGAGAACCAATGTTAACTTGAAACATAACACCAAGCCATGAGATTAGAAGATGTAATCTATGATAATTTAACCCAAATATGTAGAATATGTATACTTTAGCAAAGAAAATGAATAAATAGAATCAGAAGGTCAAATTAGGAGACCTAACTTACAAATTATGTTTCAGCAGGAATGCAATATTCCTTCTCATCAAAATTTCAACATGGTAATCGACCTATGGTTTCAAACCTTTGAAGGCTAAAATCAGAACCTCGATCCTTACAAAAAAATCCATGTGATTGTAGAGCTCAAATATCAACCTATGTAAATCCCATATGAGATCAATATGGTGGGATACTAGGGGTAGGTAGTTACCCTAATAGTGAAAATACCATCCCCATTATCGATAAAAACATCTAAATACTCATGGTTAAAGTATGACACTTGTATAGCATTCTCTCAAACCTCATAAGCCCCCTTTTGATATAAACTATTTTCACATTGGCAGTTTGCTAGCAAAACTCCATGTGTAGTCCAATGCCACGAGGGCTGCAAAATCTGAAAATTCCATCGCACAAAATTAAGTATATATATTTCGACGCAAAGAAATAAAATAAAATTTATATATGCAGACATATTTTATGGGAGGACTTGGTCTTTCAAGATCATATGTTAGAAATATAGGTGTGTATATTATGTAATTTTATATGGTAAGTGTGACAAGGGGTTGTCAAAATATAGTAAAAATAAAGAGAAAATAGTTGACAAGGGCCCCTATCCTTAGATTTAGAGGATATTCATATTGAATCAATTGCGCGACGGAGCTTTAGTATTAAAAATTATAAAAAAATGATACATTGTGCATTGGGAGATAGGCGAGCCAAGTTGGATAAAAAAAAAAAAAATAGAGATATTTATATTGTTACTTAAGGTAGGATAAACAAAAATTGATGATGAAAATCAGTGAGATGCTTTCCCTCTACATGTGAAATTAAAATATCATCTTATTGATGTGGCTAGAATATATATATTAAAAAAAATATTGTTTACTATATGGTAATTCTTAGTTATATACTGAGAAAAATTGGAGGTATTTTAAATATACATTGATAAGATAGAAGAGTGTTTAGATGATGCAAGTTGTGTGGGCCGCATTCTCACTGGTTTGGTCATAAATCTTCTCCTTTGTTATCAAAATATTGTTATTTTAGCAAAGGAACCATTAAAATCTTGGAAAAAAACTCAAAATCCTCCAACATTTTTTGTCCAATATGGATATGACTACTAATACTGACAAAAATAAAGTCTTGATAATTAAATCCAAAAATATCACCTATTATACTATCATTTATGAAAACTCATTGGAGGAATTTCCTTATACAAATATCAAATAGTTGGGAATCAACATCCATCATAAGATCAATTGGAATTATAGTATTGAGAGAAGGATAAATGGAGGTTGGAAAGCTTACTATGGGCTTGAAAGAAATTGTAAGTCAATTGATATTTGGATTTGGGATAAATAAAGACTATTATTTGATACTCTCATCACTCCTATTATTTTATATGGATGTGAGGTTTGGTGTTGGAATATATCGAGAGAGACATGGAGGGATGCAACGGATCCAAAATTAGTTTATAACCTACAACCTCAAGATTAAGTGAATTACTCCCTACCTTATGCTCTTGATTGAAACATTCCTTTCCCCCATTGAAAGCATGGATTTGACTAGGAATCTTATGTATCATAAGAAGTTATACAATATGGATGCCAAGATATTTCCTAAAATTTATTCTAACTCTAGCCAAATCCCCACCTTTGACTAAAGCAAGGGAAACATAAGTATGTCAAGTATTATATGGAGCATTGGGGAATAAAGGAGGAGATCATATTGTAGAATCTAGATAGTATTAAAAATATTATTACTTCTAACTTTAGGGAAAATTTGTTGAGACATATGAAGCTATAATATTATGAGTGATCAACCCTGGGCTTGAAAACCAAAATTATCCCTCTATCTTGACTAGTGTTAAGAATAAAATCAACATTAAGAAGATTATGTCTAATTCACATGAGCTTTATAGTAAAATTGGACATTGGACAATTCTTAAATTCCATAGGATGAAATATTTTGTCAAGTTTCGATCTTGTGATGGTTGAAGATGGACAACAGTTTCTATTAGATTTTCTATCTTATATGTTCATTTGATTTAATTTTCAAAATACTTATCACATTACCATCCTTCTTGACCTTTTAACTCAACAACTTTGGTGATTTAGGAACACTTTTATCACTTATTTTTTATCGTAGATATAAAAAGTTAAAGAATTATGACTAATATCTTACCTTCTTAAGGCTCAACAAACCATATAAGTTTTAGTGGACATTCATCATCATCATTAATATTAAATAAAATTAGTAAGTGAGATATGACGTGAGATAAGATTGGGAAAATGGTATGTGAGGTGAACTCCAACTAAGGGTGACGAGGCACTACCATCGAGTGATAAACACAAAAATATGGGTGAGGATTTGTTTCTTAAAAAATATTTGTACACTTTCCAAGATAATTCAAAATTGGTTTTGCGATGTACAAACATAGAGATGGGTACCCAAAATGTGTGATGGCCTGCGTGGTGGTGTAGCAGATTGCTTAGAGAAGGTGGGGGCCCCATTGGCTAGCCCTAGTGTAAGGTAAATGAAATTAGGGGATCATGAAAATGGTCCAATTCAATGTGTGGGTGTGAGAGGCGAAGTGAAGAAACTGATTGTGTATTCATGATGATCAAAAGGAAATCAGTGCCGGGGAATGGTAGTAAGAAATGAAATGAAGAGACAAATGTGGTCATCCTTGAAGTCATGCAAGTAAAATGGTTCCTAGGTGAAGAATATATGGCCATGGATACAAAGAGTGTAAAGGGTACTACTTGATGAGGCGATCCATGTAGGTGGAGAGAATATTGACTGATGTGAGCATTTACCAAGTGAAAGTGGAAGGTGATAGTAAACATAGTTGAGATGATGGGCCATATGGATAATTTAGGAGAAATGGTATTGAGATATGTATCACTTCAGGGGAACACCTATCATGCCAATGAAGAATGACACTTTAAAGGTTAATCAACTTCCATGGGGGCCAAAATTCGTGTTTAGTGACAAATTAACTCGAAAGCTTGAAACCAATATCTCACATGAAAGTATCATAGAAATATATAATGGACATAATTCAGATAAAAAAAACAAAAAAATGAAAAAAAATGCAGATTTAATGAGTTTCCAATGACGCAGAAGGTGTGAATGCTTTTTAAGGGAGGAACAAAGTTAGATGATGCATGGAATATTATGGGAACTCAGGTGATATCAGGGCCTTGAGGATATCTTCATCAAAGTGAAATATATTTGAAAAGGGTGACAAAGGTATATTTTGGTCATGGAGTAGTGGTTGGCACATGGAAGTACTAGTGGATAGGTAGGTATGATATCATGCTTGATGACATAGGACCAAGAGATGAGGAGAAATCCAAGATAGGTTGAGTCCATGTAGTCTTGGATAACACTATATTTGCAAGAGGTGAAGTGATATTGAAACTATGGAATGAAGAGAAGAATCCTTTAATCATTGTTCCTAGGGAGGAATAAATAAAATAGGTATGGTCCTATGTATAATCAATACTAGTGGGGAGAAGTATCTCTAGTATGGGTGTATGGGGTTTACTGGGGGACGATTCCAAAGGTTGTGCCGATGCTATGGGAACCATGTTAGATGACTCATCATGACTTGGGATTCATAAGGGACGTGAATCCTCACTGACAGTTCTTTCAAGGTCTTGAGATACAAGAATATATTGAAATAACCTAAGGAGTCGGTAGGCTTATGAAGGATTGGTATTGTTAATGCAAAGAAAACGTGTATGTAATGTGTGTTTCATATCATAAGAGGAAATGTAATAAATTATTTTAGGTGCATCATCCGCATTAGGGGTGGAAGGAAGAGGAGGTGTAACCATGATAACATGATGTGATGCAACCAACACATCCTAATATCTTAGGAGATTAGGAAAATGATGTGTGGAATCTCCATGTTATGCACACATGGTACAAAGGTGGTCAATGTGTAATCCTTTGTTATGAGATGTGGTGGCCCTTTCTCGTGGGGATGGATAAGAGGGAATGGGTGCCTAAGGGGAATGGACAATGAAATTTAGCTCTCCCAATGAGGGACATTAATTGGTAGCGTGTCCTAATTTGTCACATAATGTACATGGGCGAGGTACCCTAGGAGAAGATGTTCTTGCAGGGTCCTTCTTCTTGGATTTATTCCTATCCTTTCTTATGGTTCCCACATGTGGTAAGGGATCTCTAGGGGTTCTCAACATAACATGACTTGTGGGAAAAAATCCCGACATAATTGACATGGAAGGTATTTCCAAACACTAGGTCGGTAGTGCAAGAGCGATGTTTGGTAGGGTAAGCATCACCATCATTTGATGTGAGTTGAAACTAGGCAAGGGATATAAGAAAGGTGTTTGATTGATAACGTATGGAAGGATTGGAGTATCATTTTTCATAGCATTTTCAAGTTATTGTCTGTTGATTTATGGTAGCATCGGATGTTCTCTAAGCCTCAAAATTTGCAAGCAGGCTAGGACATATGTATTCCAAAATATTCAGAAATTGTTTTTGGAAATTCCACCCGGATGAGATTTTATTAAAATAATTAATAATTTTTAATGGATGCCTAAGTATAAACTTAGAGAATTAAAATACTTAAAGTGTATTAATATAATGGGGTGTGAATGTTCTAGAAAAATACAAAGATCAAGTCAATATGATATGAGCCATTGATTATAATCTAATATGGGTTGTTGATTTCTCAAGTGAGTTGTGCAGAGCATATTGAGAGATCATTGAGGATATTCTTGCAATGAGGGGCATAGATATTTTTTTGGTTGGAGAGTTTTCCTGATCTAGAGAGTGCAAGGCAGAGTGAACATAGTGTAGTCTAGAGAGGCAACACAGTACCACGCAGAGGAAACTTAGAGCTATGATGTGGTAGCATATAGCTTGAGAGGGAGTCTATATTTCTGTTGGGGAATAATCAATATCTAGTACTGGAGATGGGGTTTGTGACTAGGAGGCTAGAGGGCTGAAGTTTCCAGCTAGCAAAATATCGAGAGGAGGTGCAACACAATCCTACCTGTAGTGACACATTAACCACATAGGAGTGATGTAGTACTTCACACAGATTGTGTATAGACAACACATAGTCTCATCTCCAGTGCATATCAATGCTATATTTTCTAGTTACGGGGTGAGATCATCTCACTATCCTTTTTCCAGTTATATATCTCTATAGGATTTCCAATTTGGGAATCCAAAAAACTATACTCATAATGACTGCTTAATAATACAAACCCTCAGTTGCGTCACTGGTTTTCCCACATTGGGTTTTTCCACGGACATTATTTCAAAAATAATGGTGTCATATGTGTGTTTTTTTTCTTATTCCTCGGTTGTTTTTTCCACATATAATTTAATTAGTGAAGGATGAAATTGTATTTACTTCGATATTTATAGTGTAACACTATAAATAATTTGGATGGAATTAAAAAGTAGGAGAAGAAATATCATTTTCTTACAATAGGGATTTGGGTTATCAAATTTTCAACAGTATTACAGCACAAGAGAAGAAAGAGAGTAAAGCTGGAGAGCCCATACCCTGAGTAGAAGAGGGAGATCAAAGAGTTGCGTAGGCAGGAAATCAAATCCCTAGAGGGATTCCATGGTCCAATGTAGGGGGGAATGTTATTTGAGGAAAAATATATCTCTCAGTGAGTCGACAAAGATGAATATTTTCCAGTTCGTGAATTGTAAATGAAAGAGGGAGCATCATAGTAGTTTCAGCATAGAGAAGTCTTTAGGTGGGACACATTTTTTTGCTGCAACATTTGTTGGTGCAGAAACACATTAGAATAAGGAAGAACAAGAATACTAAGGGAGTTTTGACATAAGAGAAATTATTTCCCAAGAAATTCTAATTTCTTGTGCAGAAGCAATGGAAATCGAGATTTTTTTGGCTCACTCTAGCAGGGAGTGCGTAGATCCAGTTGCACATAGGGTTAGAGGAAGAATTCAACATTTGATTGGGTGATATGGTAGCAACCAGGTTGAGAGACCAGGATCATTTGGAGGGTGCCTCCTACTATGTGATCTCAAAGGCAAGGATATCCTTCCTTCCAGATGAGCATCATCTCAAGACCTTCATCGATAGTGTGGTATCCATCCCCACAAATTTGGCTCCATAGAAGGTCTACAATAAATATATGGATAAATCTAAGAGACTGATCATTGAAGGAGTGAGGGATCTCATTGTTTCACACATTTATGGAAAAAGGACTACCAAGGATATGTGGGATGCATTGGATACATTTTATGAAGGATCATTTGAGCAACAGAGGATGTTATTGGAGGAGAAGATGAGATTCAAAAGGATGTAGAAGGGGGAACACATCGATCCCTTCCTAATGAAGCTTCAGGAAGTCCAAGATAGGTTTTTGGCTGTAGGATCAACACCTCAGGCCAAGGAGATGGTGAGATTGGACCTGAATTTAGTCTCAAAAGAATGACAAGTCTTTGTCCAGAGTATCCTTGGTAGAGAGAAGTTTCTGGATTGGGAACAAATGTGGGTTGCTCCTCAGCAGGAAGATACGATTCGTGATTTAGTATAGTGCAAGCTTGATGGCAGTAACAACAATCAAATGAAGCCCAAGGAGGAGGATGCGAATGAAACACTTGAATCAAAGGGGTAGCAGGTGCAGTGGAGGTGGAAGAAGTGCGTCTCAAATATAAAGTATTTTCAGTGTGGTGAATCTGGTCACTATGCTACGCAATATCCTATCCAAGAGAAGGAAAAATATGAGAAATATGATCCTCAGGCTGCAACCGCAAGGATCGAGGAGGAATATTTTTCTATGATTACCCACATATCTCAAGGGGATAATTGGGGTGATTTAGAACTCTAGTTCAAAAGATATGTAGTTGGGAAGGATCCTTGACAAGTCCACCTCTTGGATCAATACCTTTCTACGGGAGCCCATATCACAAGTAGCAGGATGGACTAGGGTCATTTGGTGTAGGGGAGTGCTAGAGTGACATCTGCAGTGGCTAGAAGAGCTATAGATTGAGAAAGGCAGAACAAAATTAGTGACAGTGCAGTTGGCACAATGCAAAGTCACCAGCATCACAGAGGCTTTAGTGGGTTAGTGCAAGACTAGCAAAACTCATATCTCTATTATTAGATGCATAATGCTAAGCACTTAGTTCAATATTTTGGATTTTTTTATGCTGCAACATCAGCAAAGCTGCAATGTAGATGGAGTTTTTCGCAACATGTAGGGTTAACAACATAGATGCAACAATGTAGTATTTAGTGGGTAGTGATGTCAGACATCAACAATGCAGAAGGAGATGTTATAGAGTCAGGGTGATGCTTCAACATGTTTCCTTACTAGAGCACATTCTTCGCTAAGAAAGATTTTTTATTTATGGAAGCATCACATGTTATCTAAGCCTCAAAATGTGTAGGGAGGCTAGGACACATGTATTCCAGAATACCTAAATTTTTTTTTGGGAAATTCCACCTAGATGAGGTTTTATTAAAATAATTAATTATTTTTAATGGATTCCTAAGTATAGACTTATGGAATTAAAATAATTAAAGTGTATTAATAGAATTAGGTGTGAAAATTATAGAAAAATATGAAGATTGAGTAAATATGATCTCAGCCATTGATTAGAATCTAATTTGCTCCATTTATTCTCAAAGAGAAGATCATAAGAAGGACACAAATGGAAATTTGGGAAAAAAAGTTGAGGGAATCAAGATTTCAATTTCCCAAGTGAGCAGCGCAGAGAAACGAGAGAAATCATCGAGGAGATTCTTGTAGTGAGGGAAGAGACAGTTTTATAGTTGGATAATTTCTTGATCCAGAGAGTGCAAGGTAGAGAGGGAAAAGAGAATTCGAGAGAGGAAAAATAGTGCCACGTCTAGCTAAGCTATGGAAACACACAGCTTCAGAGGGAGTTTGTATTTATACTAGGGAATAGTTGGGGTCTAGTGAAAGAGTTGGGGTGTGGGACTTGGAGGCTAGAGGGCTGAAGTTTACAACTAGCACAATATCGAGATGAGGTGTAGCATAGTCCCAAATGTAGTGACACAGTAAATGCGTAGGATTGATTTAGTATTGTGCAAAGACAATGCAGAGGATCATCTTTAGTGCATATCAGTGCCAGATTTTCCAATGATGGGGTGAGATCATCTCACTATACTTTTGTACAATTAGATCTCTGTATAAGGTTTAAATTTTGGGCATCCCAAGAATTTTACCAAGAAATTATTTCTTAATAATACGAAACCTTAGTTGCTACACTGGTTTTTCTGCATTGGGTTTTTCTAGGTACATTAGCCCAAAAACAATGTAGTCATATGTGTGTTTACTTTCTTCTTCTTAAGTTCTTGTTTCTGCATATAATTTAATTAATAAAGGCTGAAATTATATTTACTTCGATATTTAGAGTGTAACACAATAAATAACTTGCATGGAATTAAAAAGTAGAGAAGTATATCAGTATGCTACAGTAGGGATTTGGGTTATCAAATTTTTAAATTTTGGTGGTGACTAATTGTCTTGAGTGTGTTCACGAGAAGTCATTAGGGGAATTTTGAGGTCTAAAATGGGCCTCCTAGGAAAAATGTAAAACAAAAATAAAATTTATAAGAACCAATAAGATTCAAGATGATGATGTCAACCATGGGGGATGATTCACCATTTTTTAAATAAAATGGTAAAAATATTAAAAAATAATAAAATAATAAAACTACTTTTTCAACTCGTATTTTCAACTTATATCCCAAATTTGTTACCCAAATTTCAAGCAGGAGTACTCATTGGATGAAAAATTTAATTCCTCATCCAAGGAGTACCCATGTTGCATACTTTTGATGGACCCTGCTACACGAAAAATGAGAAATACATGAAAAAGCGTGATTGCAATCACATTTTTCATGTATTTACCATTTTTCATGGAGCATGATCCATCAAAATTATGTGACATGGGTACTCCTTGGATGAAGAATCAAATTGTTCATCCAACGAGTACTCTCGCTTGAAATTTGAGTAAACACTTTGGGAGATAAGTTTAAAATACAAGTTGAAAAAGTAGTTTTTTCTTTTTTCCTTTTAAAATTTGATGATTTCATTAAATATTATTTTATTACTTCCACTATTATTTTATAATGTACTTAGGAGGCCCATTTTAGACCTCAAAATTCCCCTAATGGGTGTTTACTATGCATAGAAGAGTTGTGGAAGAAAATTTTATGATAGTATGGTCTCGTGGATATGTTATGAGGAGAGAAGAATGTTTAAAAATTCCTAGGCCAAACTCGGTCAAGGAGGGAACCAAGTTTTGTTGGGATTATACAAAGGGTAACACACTATCTGGTTATCGAGAGGGTTATCAAGGATTTATATGTCTATCAGAATAATTTATCTAGCGAGTTCAATTGGGACATTTTGAAAGAGTCTTATAGGCAACGATGGGTAACCATCATATGCCCTCGGTGTGATGGAGGAAGTAGTTATTTTAGGGGAGCCTAGATTATGTAAAAATAACTTTGATATAATGCACATGGATTCTTTCTCATCAATGATACGTCAATTAATAGTGAAATTTCATATGGTCACTTGTATTTGGAATACAACAAGAGATGGTAGTTGTGGTTCTAATTTTTCCATGTCAAAGGTGATCAATCTCAAATTTGAGGGATCAATAATACCTAATGAATTGATGACGGTGCTGGACCAACCAACATTCAAGAGGTCTCCCTGATATTTGGTCCCAATTAGACCTCACACCATTTGGGATAGGAGCCCCATTTGGAATATGGCTCAGTTACAAAAATCTTAAGGATTTTCCTTGGCTCTAACTATCATCAAGGGAAAGGAGTGAAATGGTGCCTTCAAAAATAAAGAAGGTGTGTGTGGTGAGTGTTTAGTTGTAGGTGTTTCAAAGTTATTCTACTGTGGAGGGAGGGAAAAAATTGATCCTCTAATAGAGAGGTAATAGTACCACCCTAGTAGAGACACACGCTAACAAGAAGAAATTGTCTAACATCCAGCAGAATAGTCCAGAAGTGAACCGATGGTCATTACAACCAATGAATGAGAAATATTTTTCTAGTATCTTGTGGAATAGTTCACAAGGATGTGACACAAATAAGAACCATTAAAACATATTTTGAATTATATAAGTACTAAAATAGCCGAAATAGTTCAACTACTTTGGCACAAATGAAAGAAAACATGAAATACAAACATCTGCGGAATAGTATTAAAACATTCATAATGCATGTATGAAGAATGTGTTGGCCATGAAGGCTTATTTTATTATGTAAAAGCTTCAAGACAGATGTATACAATGAACACCACTAGCTCCAATAGTGGAGCGTTGGATTTTTTATCACATTATACTTTGTTTTTATTTTATTTTTTTAGAAAATGCTGACAATTTCAGTGTCAGCATTTTAGTTGTAATAAACGTGGAAAAAATTGATAGTGGGGCTATCAAAACTTTTGATGATCCAATAATATTTTCTGAACAGTGCACTAGAAATGAGATTATCGACATTTTTGGTATAGTTGGTAGGCCTATTACCAACAGCTAAAAAACAATTCAGCAAAAATGATAGGTTTGGAAACATGCCACGGGATAAGTACTTTGTTAAATTAGTGATTTTTCTACCACCATCAGGTTTATGTTTGTTCAATGTTACACTAAGTTAAACAAGTGGATTCCTGAATAATAATTATTCATTCCAGCTTATAATTATTCACCCTCACCTTTATCCATTCACTCTGTCGAATAAATTCATTTCACTGCGTAAGTTTATTTATTTGCATGAAAACGGTTAGTTCTTGGAAATATTTCATCTGTTTTTTTCCATGAGAATCTAGGATCAAATCTTGATGAGGCTTTGTGTTTGTTTCCATTGGAGTTTGAAATGGGGAAAAGTGGCAAGGCTAATCAGTTTTAGTGCAAAGCGCTTGACCTCTTAGAGGTCTATGTCAACATCCAACAACAATTTCAACAGGAGGATTGGCAATAATTATTTCGTCGATGCACCGATTACCATGATGTCATAGTTCATGCATTTGCTCAAAGTTTTGATGGAATTTGGGTGGAAATAAGTGGAATTTCCTTCCCAATAACAAAGGATCTAATAGCAAAGGCCACAACCTTTCCAACAGATGGAGAGCGGGTTTTTAGAAGACATTTATTGGTAGAAATTGAGGTACCCTATTTCTTGATGGAGGAGTTCAAAAATCAGAATTGGAAATCTGGGGTTCATAGAGCTTAGTTATAATATAAGTGGAATTGGTTGTTGAGGATCACCTAGTCATACTTCACCTGTGACAAACAATTTAATCCTGTAAATCTCTATAAATATCATTTCCTTTCACATTTATTCTATTAGGTTAGGATGAATATCTATTTCTATTTGTTGGAGAGTCTAAATAATATGCCCACTCATTTTAGAGCAAGAACTACCCTTATCCCCACTATTTCTACCAAAAATCCCTCATCAAGTTGTTGATTGAACACCAACTAGTCAAATCAAGGAGAACCTGGAGCCACTTTTTATTTTGGGGAGGTTTTTAAACTCAACCCCCTGGATATTTAATAGGAATAAATAAAACTAATAAACATAGGAGGAAGAGTTAGGTAAAAACTCCTATTGAGCCAACACCTAGGAAAGAGGACACAGATATCTCTTCGACATCCTTTGGCCCTAAAATCCCCAAAGCATAAAAAAGAGGAAGTGTCAAGATTAGAAAATTATACCTTGCATCCCCTGAAAACTTACCCTCTTCTATCATTTCTCCCTAGGTTGTCAGTTCACTCTTTGAAGCATCCCCTACAAACAAAAATTTACCATAAATTATTAAAGGCAAGGAAGTCAAAGTTGAGACCCAAACTGAAGAAACTCCATTGTTTGAAACCCTTAAAGGAGGAAAACAACTTCATACAAGGCCAAGAAATAAATTAAGGTTTAAAAGCAAGTTCACAAGTAATCCAGATTTGGACAAGGAGGTGATTGGCGTAGATAATCTTCTCTTCAAGGACCTTATAATCAATAGAAGGAAGACTATAGTCTATAAAAAGATAAAAAATAAAAAATATAAGGAAAAAGGTCCTATGGAAACCTGGAAAATCAAAAGATAGAGGATGGATAAAGTTTATATGCTTTTATAGGCAACTAGCACCCTAAACTAGGAGGCTTGGGGTAATTTTTAAAGATTTGATTTTGCATTGTGAAAAATAAAAAAAATGCTTGATCACTAACTGTGTTCCTAACTATTCTGTACATACATAAATGAAAGGAAGAGATGACATTGTTGATTTCTGCAATTTTCAGGGGAAGAGATGACATCTTTGTTGTCAACGGATTTTGCAAAAGAACACTTACATTCCCATCGTCAATGCATTTTGAAAACAAATAGAAAGGAAAGTTTGATTGTTAGTCTATTAGGGAAATATTTGACTCAGGTAACTAAAGAAGCTGAAAACATCAAAATTAACAATTTCACCAGCAAACCAGAGGAAAAAGGAGCTTTAACAGAAATATTTTTCAATGAACGATTGAACTTGTTTTACAGAGGGACCTATTTACCAGCAAGGAGTTTTTTCTATTAGTAAGGGACATGTTTCTATCATCGAGGGAGATATTTTGGAGATACATTTTCTCAACCTATATGTTATCATATTTTCTAGCAGATAGTTTTATTTTAGAAATACTTAATGGAGTTAAAATATGTTTTCCACATGCATTAGCTTAGAAGAGTTTTGCTATTTTGGATTATTGTAATTAAGTTTGACACTATATTCTTGTGGTCAGGTGGTGTAATGTCTCTAAATAAAATTTCTGAAGAATGAAAACAGGTTGGTTTTTAATTGAAAATATAACATTATGATGTATTTGAACATATCTTAAATATACAATGTTTGATGAGAATTTGCAGAAAATTCTTGTGTTTTAGTCCCCTGTCTATTGTTTCTCTATTTATAAAAAAACTTCTTCATGTATGGAAAGTTTATTATTTGAGACTAAGATTCATTTATGCTCCTTTCTCATTACTTCTCAGTCATTAGTACTTGTTTTTTTGTTAATTATAATATTGATTTATTTTCAGTTCTCTTCCTATAAATTTATACAATTTTCAGAGTTATTACTACCTTTATTTTTGTGTCCTTCTCATTAGATTTGTCACAAAATATTATTTGACATGACTCAATGTCCAATGGATCTATCTCTTTTATTATCAACATACCTTTAAAAAATAAAACTTTGTTGTATTTATCTCAAAACCCTAACCTAGGACATGAAGTGCCAAAGGCTTACATGTCATGATGGGATAAGCTGGAATGCTAACTTCTCGAGGTCACAACTTTGTCATACGATTTCTTTTTCGCGCACACTACATCCTGCTAGAAAGGCTTATCTCAGGCTAAAAAATTTCAATGAAAAGTGTTTCCTTTGATTCACATTTTCCTGTTTCCCTGAAAAGCACCGTTTAAGGCCTTAAAACGGCTCTGGAAGTGTAGCACTCAACAAATTCCAAAAATAGAAAACTATGGAAATATTAAATTGTGCTAAAAAATAAGAAAATGATAAAAACGTTGTGTTGTGAACAGAGTGGTATATGTGGGTTACCATAAATATTGACCTATATCACTACCCCACTTGAAATTAGAATGGATATCGATGATTGCCAAACATATTCAAACTTTGAAATCTAAACTGAAGTTGCAAGTTGGATCCATGAACTTGGCCACATTAGGGGATTCCAAATTCAATACATTAAATTCATGACCCTTAATTGGAAAATGAATATGCTTCTAGGTCATGTTCTCAAAGAAAAATTTTAGGATCTCAATGAGATAATTTCATGCCTCAATGAAATCCAAAGGGTCCAATGTCACCAATGCTACTATTTGGTTAGCCTCATGCCCCAACACCACATATTAAGGGGGATATTTAGTGTGGTTATCAACCACCAATAATATTAACTGAAAAATACCTAGCCCCGGTAACATCCTTTGATAAATTATGCTCACCCATGTGTCTCTTATTATGTTTTGGATTCATAAATATTTTCTCAATATACATAGTTATATGGATGGCTAACTAAAACTACAAGATGATATGTAATAATTTTTACAAACCTTATATACAATTTTACAAATGTAGGATGACTAACATTGAATATATATTTTTGAGTATTTTTTTCGATAGAAAACATTAATTTCCCTTATGGTAAATCATGATGTTGAGCAGAAAAAACAATGAACTATGTATTATTTTTCTTATGATTCAATATAAGACCTTGACTAAAAAATATTAATTGAAATTTTTATCAAATTATAGCATAATTAAGATTATTAATATCATAATTTTAACTATTCCCAGCTTAAATTGCTAAAATTTCCTTTTGTGAAACAATTCTTTACACTCATTTAGTTAAAATTGAATGCCAAATCCCTTTTCATCTTCAAATCTCTTGTAGGATCTATAATATAGTATTTATTAGATAAAAATATTCTTTCATACTGAGGCTTCCCTTGTATCATGATCGACAATATATGGAGAGCTCATAACTCAATTTTGTTCCATGAAAAGGGGATGGTCTTTGAGTTATGCACTTCAAAAATAATTTCTCTTGCAAAAGTATATCAGACTAAACATAAATATTCTCCATAGCATGCTCCCCTCATGCCAAATCTTGACTATGATGTTTTTTGGGGCTTCTTCAATGGAGTTAGACAAGGACACCCATTTCATTGTGGTGTTAGAGTGGTCATCTACTTTCATCAAAATAATTTCCATTATTATAGATATTCTCTTTCCAGTGGATGCAACAACAAAGTAGAATTTACATGGATTTGGTTTCTTTTCACGAATGACAAGATCAAAAGTATTTCTAATGTGCAAATTCTTGTGGATTCCAAGTTGGTCATCGAATAGGCCACTAGGAGGGCTATATTACAAAATATAGGCTTATATTTGATTCTTGAAGAAATTATCTAATTATCATCTACTTTTGAGTGAATTAACTACATGCAGATATTGCAAGAACTAAACGAGGAGATCAATTCCCTCTCCAAAGAAAATCTTGAGCTTCTCGTAGGATAGGTATCCATACTCGATTTTAGAAATGGGCATAAAAATGAAGCTATCAAGTTTCTCTTAAAAATCATTTCTTTGGTCCACAATATTTCTCATTTCATTTTTCTATGATGATAGTTGTATGTGTTTTTTTATAACTTTTCCTTTTTTTGACAAAAGAAACAATACATGAAAGAATAATTCATTGCAGATGGAAAACGTCACATGGTTTTAAATTTGAATTTGTTTCTATAACTCCCCATGGGGAAAATATCTAGTATTGAAAACAATGTAGATATTCTGCACAACGAATACATAAGATTTTGTCTCTTGTATATATATATATATATATATATATATATATATATATATATAGAGAGAGAGAGAGAGAGAGAGAGAGAGAGAGAGAGAGAGAGAGAGAGAGAGAGAACCAATGTAGATCCATTTTAACCAAAGATATATCAAAGAAAGATCAAATATCTTGAGATACAATATTTTTTTTTTAAGTTTTGAACTCTAAAATAAGTTTTCACCTTCACAGATTTCATTCTTCTCAATACTTGCTAGATCCATGATTAAGATGTATTTATACTAGTTTTAATAGTGCATTGATTTGAATGAAATAAATATGCAGTATATTCTATACTCAACATAAATTGAACATATGACATAATTATGAATTTATCATGCATCGAAAATAATGAGTCCTTTCAAAGTAATAACCTTTTCACAATGAAAAAGAATTCACATGTATGGAAGTTCATTTTTATTAACTCTCGATAGTAACGTTCTGGCTAGATATTAACAACCATGTCCTTGTGTTTGAAGGTGCATCGTGGAGTGTGGATTATGAGATAAAAAATGAATTGAATAGAAACTGCAACTCACAGGTCAGTACTGCACCTGGAGACTACACATAAATGGAGAGTATACTCTACATACATTAATCAAATGATACAACTTATAAGTACATCAAAAAGGAGTAGGAAGTTGTAAACAAACTCCTATATCCTAGCAACTAATCCTTACTTAAGGAGCTACGTTAGAACAGTGTAACCATTTCTCCATTAATATACAATAAAATTATTTTTAACTCTCCCCCTTAATGGAGAAAGGATTCTCATAAATTCCTAACATCCCTCTAAACAATTCAAACTTTATTCTCCCAAGAGGGTTACTAAAAATTCCTACCATATTGTCACAAGATTTATAGTATTCAAAAAATATTTCTTTTGACTGAAGTTTTTCTTGAACAAAATGGAACCGAGTATCAATGTGTTTGGTGTTTTTGTGAAAAACTTGATTGTATGCTAGCTTAATGGTACTCTGGTTATCACTTTTAATAGTAGTTTCTCCTTTCTACTCTTCTCCTACATCATGGAGAAGCCTTCTCAACTAGATAGCTTCACATGTATCTACACACAATGCTTAGTATTGAGCTTTGGTTGAAAATAAAGTTACAATACTCTGCTTTTTACTGCTCCATGCTATTACCCCGGATCCAATGTTGAATGCATAAGTTGTGATGGATTTTCAATCATCCAAGTTACTTGCCCAATCCAAATCTGAAGAACCTGCTAAAGTAACATCAGATGTGTTAGTGTATAAAATACCATAATCACTAGTACCATGAAGATACCTCAACACACTTTTTGTTGCCACCTAATGACTTTCAAGAGGATTAGACATGAACTGGCTCAACACACTAACAGAGTATTGCAAGTTTGGTCTAGTTGTAGTAAGATATATTAGACTACCAACTAGTTGTCTATACATAGTGGCATCCACCTCCTTAGTGCCATCGTCACTGCACAACTTTAGATTCTACTGAAATGGTGTTGTTGCTGACTTACACTGCTCCATATTGAATTTTTCGAGCATACTTCTGGCATACTTCCCTTGAGTAAGGAAAGTCTATCCAAAATCTCTCCATATTTCCAGACCCGAGAAATAATGGAGATTTCCGAGATATTTCATTTCAAAGACTTGTGACATCTTCAGTTTGATTTCTTTGATCAGAGCATCTGCATTACCTTTTATAATCATATCATCCACATACAAGCAAATCAAAATAATGTGCCTCTGTTGATTATACTTGGTATACATATTTGGATCATTCATGCTCCTATAAAAACCATTTTGTAAGAAGAATGAATCGATTTTTTCATACCACGACCTGGGTGCTTGTTTTAAACCATATAATTCCTTTTTCAACCTACAAAATAGATGTTCCCGCCCTTCTTTGACAAACCCTTTAGGATGGACTAAATAAATCTCTTCTTTTAAATCACCTTTAGAAAATGCAGACTTAACATAAAAGTAGTGTAGCTTCCACTAATACTTTGTAGCTAAATAAATTAACATTCTAATGGTATTTAATTTTGTTACAGGGGAAAAGGTTTCATCAAAGTCTATTCCCTCTTGCTATGAATAGCCCTTTGCTACCATTCTAGCTTTAAAATTTTCTATACTCCCATCGACATTAATTTTAGGTTTGTACAACCACTTACAACCTATGGGTGTTTTCCTTCAGGAAGTTCAACTAGATCCCAAGTATGGTTTTTAGTAATTGATTCAATTTCTTCATTCATTACACCCCTCCATTCATCAGATTGACTTTATTCTTTATAGTTTGTGGGCTCTACAATGTTTAAAATACTTGTCATTATGGCATAATCTTTCAATCTGGCTGGTAATTGAGTCTTCCTACTAGATCTTGTCGGTGGAGGACTCACCTCAAATTTTTCTACTTCAGACTTGTACAGACTTGCCTTATTGACTACATCACATGTTTCTACTTCTTTCTGCTCCTGTTGTTGATTATCCTCATTGCTTTCTTCCATCAATAATGGAATATGCCATTCTTTATGACTTTCTTCCTTTCCTTCCTCAATATGTTCATGAAATATGACATCTCAACTAACAAATATTTTATGAGTCACAGGATTAAATAACTTGTATGCTTTAAAATAAATTCCATATCCTACAAATATACATTTCATGGCTTTAGGATCTAACTTCTTTCTATCTTCCTTTGGTCTGTGGGAAAATGCTCTTGACCCAAATTCTCTTAAACAAATTACTGCTGGTTTGAATCCATATAATGCTTCCAAAGGAGTTCTAAAGCTGAGACATTTAGTAGGACTCCTATTCTTTAAATAAACAACAGTTTTGATGGCTTCAGCCCAAAAACCATTTGATATACCCTTACCTTGAAGCATACTTATTGCGCACTCCAATAGAGTTTTGTTCTTTCGTTCTCCCACTCCATGTTGTTATGGAGTATGAGGCATTGTAAACTGTTGGAAAATCCCATGATATCTGAAAAAAATCATGAACTCACTCAACCTATATTCTCCCCCTTGATCAGAACAGAGAATTTTCATGCATTTTCCTATCTACTTCTCTACAAAATTTTTAAATTCTTTAAACAATTGAAAGGTCTGACTCTTTTTACTTAAAAAAAATAGCCAAGAGAATCTAGTGCAATCATCAGTAAATAGAAGAAAATAATATGCACCACCTAGTGACCTTGTCTGCATAGGTTCGCATATGTTTGTATGCACCAGATATAGGATATCTCTTTCCTTTCTATCAATATGCAGAGGAAATTCTTCTCTGTGCAATTTCCCTAATGCACATCCATCACAATCTAACTAAACACTATGAAAAACACGGAGTCCTTCGACCATACCTTTTCTTTGAAGTAGCACGAGGTCTTGTAAATTAAGGTGACTGAATCTCTGGTGCCAGAGTTTTTTGAATGTCAATCCTGTTGCTACCATGGCTTTCTATGGCACACTTTTGACATTTAATCTATACAGGCTCCCCACATGCACTCCTGACGCAACTGTTTCCATCTTGATATCGTTTATAACACAACATGTCTTGAAGAATTATACTAGAATATCCTGATCTGTTATCATAGATGCAGAGATCAATTTTTTCTTAATCCCGGGCATGTACATCACATTCTTGATATGTCTGATGTCACTGTTAGGAAACCTTATCGGAATATCACCGTACCATTTGATCTCATATCCTTTGTCATCTTCTAAATAAATTTTAGATCCACATTAATTTTCTTCAAGAAATTCAAACCATTCTTTCTTACCTATCATATGTGAGGATGTGACAGAATCAACATACCATATGTCGTCCTCATCTTCCTTAGAAGTTGAAAGAGCGCACTTAGCTACAAACAGTCGAAGATCATGATTGTGGTCTTCATCGAAAAAATATCCTGTGTGCCTAATCTTCTTATTCCTTGCTTCATATGTCTACCTATTAAAACATAACTTAGCTTTATGGCCATTTTTACCACAATAAAAGCATTTAATGCCAGAATTTTTTTTTGCAGAAATACCTCTAAATGGTCTCTTTTGAAATGTACTACCTCCTCTCTGTCGCTGTTGTTGCTTCTGTGGCTGTTGTGGCTGATTCCCTTTAAACTATTGCCTCTTTTCCATTAGAGAAAAATCATCATTCTGAGGTCTTAAATTTTGTGCCTCTCTTCTTCTTGTAGAAAAATTCCTGTAAATTCTTCAAATACAGGGGATTTATCCCTTGCTACCAATTCTCTAATGAAAATCTGATAATCATCCTTAATTCCATTTAATGTGATTGTGACTAGATTGGAATCAGACACCTTTTCTCCGATGTCTCCCAATCTGTCCTTCAAGTCTTTAACCCTTGCGACGACTCTAGCAGCAGATTCATTTTCCTCCATCCTCATTGAAAACAAATTGCCTTTGAGTGAGAAGATGCAATTTTTGTTTTTTGTCTGGTATAAGTTCTTGAGCATCGTCCAGATCTCAGTGGACAATTTTCCATCTCTGATGTTTGGGATAATATTATCCTTGACAGACATCTTCAGTATGAATTTTTCTTTGTTCTCCCTTTTATCTGAGTCTTGTATAAGTGTAGTTTTTCATGTTACAATATTTGGTTTCTTCTCATCACCTGTGAAAATCGACCATGAATTTTCTTCCTCAAGCAGTGTTTGCAGCTTGAATTTCCAATTGGTGAAATTGGACCCATCGAGTTTGCTAGACTCGTTGAGATATGTTTCTATGGTATTATCCATACTATACCAATTGGATTCTAGATCCTTTGTTGATTATAACCAACTGAATAATTACAAGCTACAATAACAATAACTCAATACATACCAGATCCTAATCACAGATCTTCCACCAATCTGGCCCTATCTTGTGACTGCAACTCATATCCTCCACCGATCTGAGGGTTATTGTGTCTGCGACTCAGATCCACTACAAACGGGCATATCCCATGTGTAGAATTGGCGATAGTGTCTGTGACTGAGATCCACCACAAATGGGTGAATCCCATGTGCAATACTGCCAAAAAAAATATTAATGCTTTTGTAAGCCAAATATTTGCGCCAAAATAAAATCAGTGTGAGTCCTGAGATTAGTAGGAGTATGGCCCTAACAGTCGTGCCAATTTCGCCTTTCGGCATGACTGTCAACAGAAAAAATGAGCCAACCCTCATGTGCTCAGAGAAAGAAAAAAAATTGAGACTTGTGAGTGAGGTTTTTACTACAGTTGACCTACTCTTGTGAGAAATTAAGCTCTTGTGTGCACTTTAGCCATGAAGGAAATGTAGCTGTGTAGGCTTTGTAGCCACTTAGGGTTCTAAATAAAAAATCAGGCTCACCCGGTTTGAGCTCTGATACCAAGATAAAAACTAAATTGAATAGAAACTGTAGCTCACAGGTGAGTACTGCACCTAAAGACTACACGGAAATGGAGAGTACACTCTACATACATTAATCAAATGACACAACCTATAAGTACATCACAAAGGAGTAGGAAGTTGTAAACTAACTCCTATATCCTAGGAACTAATCCTAACTTAAGGAGCTACGTTACAACAGTGTAACCATTTCTCCATTAATATACAATATATTAATTATTTTCAACTTTATGCACACTTTTAGCAAGGATGAGTCAACTTTCCATATTCTTAGAAATATTATGGTAAAAATTCTGCGACAATTAGTTATGTTGTGCATATTTTATGCAACCTAATTAGGGTTATTGTGGAGGGTTTACATGAAAACATTTCTATTTTTTTGAAGACGTTGACCTATAGTTGCTCTTTGTTGATTAAGAATCGATGTATTTAATGGTTAACTTTAAAACTAGTTCCAATTTCTAGAAAAGGGTTTATTGAAAGAGAACCTTAAACATTTGTTTGTTTCTTGTTGAACTTGCGGTGTATATTTTATTATATGTATTTATATTTTTGTTATAATTTAGTCTCCGAGTGACTATTTTACTTCATTTTAATGGTATTAGCGTGAGCACTCAACTGAGACTAATACATATCCCTTTCTTAGCCCATGCGGTGCCTTTTACTTGCTTGTTTGAGTCATGGACTATTCTGGATCGAAACCCTTAGGGTATCATCTGGAACTAAACGATTTTGCAATACCTGTTGAATGATTTAATACTGTGGTTAATTAGAATTGATGAGTTTTTTTTTTTTAATATACTAGTATGCATTAGGTTTCAGTTATAATATTTTCATGACCTTTATGACATTCCTGTAACATTGTTAATATTAGTTCCATTGTACTTCCATTAAATATCTACTGTTTTTTTATTTCCAGTTAACCCAATAAGTAGAATTTACAATCTTCGGGTTTCTTAAACAAGAATTCTTTGTTCCCCAAACTTATGCAGTCAATTATTCCGACCGAATTGTGAAATTATATTTATTCACATAGCTTAGAAATATTTAAGGGTTTCTACCTCCAAGGCCTGTATTATCATTCCTCACAAGGAAATTTTCTAAATTCGCACTATTTCATTTTTTATCGAGCAACTCACTCCATATATTAATCCGTTCATGGAACTGTTATTCAATAGAATCCTTCATTTAGGAATTTTTTTCCAAATAATGTTATTCATTTACAATGCACATTTATTCAAAAACATATTTGCTCATGTAATATATTCATTTCACAAAACACATTCATTCACATTTTACATTTGTTCATAGAACACATTTATTCACAAAATACATTTATTCTCAGAACATATTCATTGCAGTCAAGGAACACATTTGTACCTGATAATGGTCATCTTTCAAGAAATCCTTCTCTTACAACTATGTTTTTAAACAACATAATTTTATCTACCAACATACTTATCTTTAACCAAAAAGTTAAAGGAAATACTGGAGAGGTTCCTCCTCCCGGCCTTAGAATCTATAAATTAAGTCCAGATGCTCCCATGAAATTCTTCCTTCCAAGTATCGAACATAAAATTAGGTATTCAAAACTTAAGACTCTAAGTCCAGTCTAAACTATGACTTGAAAATCCCACTAGTATCACCCAACTCAAGAACCTATGTCATTGTTCTTGTTGTCTTTCTAAAAAACTTCCTGCTTCAGACAATCTCTTCTTTCCCTTGGTTCCCCCACCCCTCTTTCAAAATAAGTTTCCCTTTGATATTCCAATAAAGAGGGTGTACCCATTTTTCGAACTACCTGGAAAGAAGACCACTCCTCAGAGCCTTTCCATTATATCCTCCAGTTATTATAATCACACATATGTATATGTCATATTTATAGTGCAAAATAAATATAAAGTATAATTAACTTCAAGTCCAAATTACTAATTCTACTTAGCATCAAACTGTGTAATTATTTACATGACCAGGGGGTGTTACATATCCCACCCCTTGTGTGAAACACCATCCTCGGTGTTTATTATTTCAATTGGAACAAGCCTAGGCCTAATTCCCGCATCAGAATTTTGTCTTCCTAGGTAGCTTCTTCTAGGCTAATGTGCTTACACTTCACTTTAACCTAGAAGATAGCTTGCCTTCGTATCATCCTTTATCTCTGTTCGAGAATGCGTAGGGGTTCTACCAGAAATTCTTCGTTTGGTTCTACTTTCCAACATCATAAATTATTATTAGATCACATTCCTTCAATACATGACATCAACCAATATTTCTTAAAATTAATATCACATTCCTTTTAATATTGATACCTGCACTTCTTCCAAATTAATGATGTGCCTAGAGTCATACGCATATTTCTTTAATAAAAAAATGTGGAACACATGATGAACACATATGTTACTAGGTAAGGCGAGTCAATAGGCAACTAGTCCCACTCTTTCCATAATCTGGAAGGGTCCACAGTAATGAGGATCTAATTTTGCACATGTTTTCCACTGTAAGGTTCTTTTTCAAGGTTTTACTAGAAAAAATACATGGTCACCCACATGGAAATCCTTGTAAATTATTTTCTTATGATCATATGCCTTTTATCGATCCTGGGTAGCATTTAAATTATATCGAACTTTCTTCATTGTTGCGTCCAACTTTGCTAACATATCTAGTACCAACAATAGTTTATTCTCTAGGTTGTTCTAATTGTTGGGTGTATGACATCTCCTTCCATATGTTTAACTTTTGCAACCATAGAATAAACAAAGTGTCTTTGCATTCTTTCTTTTCTCACTTCACATAAATTTTTTCTTCCTTAAAATATTTTGTCTCCTCATTTCTGGCATCTCTGCATTCTTTCTTCCTTCTTTTCTCAGTTCGTAGAAAATATTGATTCCTTAAAAATATTTTGTCTCCTGAGTTATATGTTTACCAAAACTCTCAATAATTGAGTAATCCATTGCAGAACCTGTAACATTTTCAAACCTATGTAGACTCATCATGTGAGGTATTCAATATTATTGGTAGTTCTGAGTAATTTGAATATTTTTTCATCCTCTTCCATAACACATTGAGCATAAGACTATAGCATTCTTAAATGAGACATATAACTCCTCACATACACTTGCATTTTAATCCCCTTCTTTATGAATTATCATGCCATCACAGAACCATTGCCTTCAATATAGTCTTTAATATAACTTACAACATGAGTCCTACCTCCAAAGGACATTAGTGATGAATCATAAAAAATGTTTATTACCTCGCAGTGAGCATGTTGGGGATTTCATTCATAAGTTCCTCTCTATCTTCTCCTTCAACTTCTTTTTCGTAAAAAACCTGGTTAAAATTTCATGTAATACAAGTTAAAAATTTCAAAATAATAATCATGGTCATGGGACACGTGTTCCAAGATGAATTTTGGGAAACAAATCCTAGCAAAGGTGTTCATATGGTTTATTATGGTTATGGAAATTATCAAAGGAAATGGCTAAGTCTTTGGAAAGGCAAAGTCCCATTTATTAGCATTTATTTATGAAAATAATGGAAAATTAGATAAAAGGGAGGTGAAAGATCACAAATTGCATGTGAGGAGGAAAATAAAGGAAAATAATGGGAAATTTAAGAAATTAGAGGCCTCGTTAATAAAAAATCTTATCAGGGTCAGTTCACAAACATTTTTCAGTTTAGTTTTGAAGTTCTTTCTCTGTATTCCCTCTCTCATACTCTTGGACACTTGGATTTTTCTTAGAGGACAATGGCATACTTGGAATTTTGGAGCAAGAAGGAAAATTAAGAGTAGGAAAGTGAAAGAGGACATCAAGATCAATAACTAAACTGAGTTTTTCTTGCAGGTATTGAGTTACATCTATGTTTTCCTCACTATTTTTGTCATGCATGGCATATACATAAGGTTATTTGTTCATAATGTGTCATTGGCATGGAGGATTTCTTGGATTGACATGGTTTTGCCTAGCCTTTCCATTTCTTAAATAGACATGGTGTTGTGGGTTCATTTCCTTTTTTTCTGGTTAGCTTTATTTTCCCTTCAGTTCCATGTTGAGTTACTAGTTCCTAAAGCCTTGGTTGGACAAACACTTTGGAGCCCTATAAAATTTTGTGTTTAGTTACAAATCTTGGAGCATTGGTTGGAAAAACACTTTGGAGCCCTGTAAAAATTTGTGTTTAGTTACAAATCCTGGAGCCTTGGTTGGAAAAATAGTCTAGAGCCCTTGGTTGGTTGAGTTACTAGTCCCGGACCCTTGTTTGGAAAAATGCTCTAGATCCCAACAACAAATGTGGGTTTAGTTACTAGTGTTGGAGCCTTGGTTGGAACACATGCTCTTAATCCTTGGACAACATGGGTAGATATCGATCTAGTGATGGTTAGTGATTTCCAACTGTGACGTGGAATCATTGGTTGAGGGTTGAGGTGGTTTGGCCTCTGGAAGCCCTATTTTGGTTTTGATTGATGTGTTTTATGAGATACCATGCTTGGAATATGGCACAGGGGTGACTAGCTGAAGAGATATTTGGTTCAACCATGTGTATGGTCGGGTGGTAAATGGAAGTCCTAGACTTGGTTGCATTTTTACTATGGAAATAAGAGCTCTTTTCCTATTGTATTAATGGGTAAATATGCTTGTTATTATGTGGCTTATATGGTTGTTCCATGCTTGTCATTTGTGTTGTTAGTATGAATCTTTTGTCGAAGTGTACGAAAAAATACCACTTTAGCTACGCATAACTTATAGCCCTAACATCAAATGTGGCTGCCAATATCTTCATATTTGCAGTTAATTGATCAAGACAAGTGCTGCAAAAAACCAGATCTATGCATAGAAAGACATTAAGCAGTAAAATTAAGGATTTGCTCCATATATCCAATAGACAAGACAAGAACAATGTTTTTTTGAAAGAATTTTTGTATTAAGGGCACCTGGGAGGAAAACAAGAAGGCGTATCCAATTCTCCAAAATGGGATGGGTTCTTGGAAGTCCTCAGCACTTCAGATCTAGAATCTCTCTCTCTTGTTGGTGTAGAAAACCCAGACAAAGATAGAACTCAAAGGGAGCTCACACAATAGTCAATGGAGAATGTGACCAAGGTATAGATCCAGAGTGATCTAATAGGCAACAAAAGGTAAACCCTCCTATTTATAAAAAAATATTGGGTCATTATAGATCTTGGTGCATGATTAAAATAATGTTAACCAAATCTAGATCCACCTTTTATGGAATATTTTATTATATTTGTTGGAGGGAAAAAGTATCTGACTTGGGTCAAATCCCTTTATTTGTCAATAATAAATAAATAAATGATTTATTTATCTTTTTAAGGAAGTGGTTGGAAGATAATCAAATAAATAATGATTTATTTGATTAATAGTGTGTGATTTGGTCATATTTAACAAGGAATATTATCTAAATAAGATTTAAATAATTATTCCTAGAAAATAATAAGATAACTAAGGGTTTATCTCATTAATTCCTTTGTTTTTGGGTTAAACATGACTGGGAATAATAATTAAATTATGGTTTAATTAATTATTCCATGAGAAAATCAAACAAATATAGGTTTGTTTAATATTTCTTTGGGGTTTCGTTAGGACCATAAACAACCGAATAAATGTGGTTTATTAAGTTATTTTTACATAGTGAAAGCAATTTTACTTAGGGTAAAATTGGTCTTACATGGTGTACTTGGGTCCATCTAATGATAATAGGTTAGATGACCAAAAAATGGTGTAACAGATTGCCCCCAAGCATGCGAGTGTTAGGAGAAAATCGTATGACCGAAGTACCTTGTAAGAACTCAATCACCAAACATCAAAAGGGAAGTCAGAGAGAGAAATGTAAGGTAGACTAATGTGCTGAAGAACTAGACCCTGAGGAGACGAGACTTACAGGTGCAACAAGTCTCTTTTTATGAGAGGGTACCTGTGCTAAAGGCAGCGGGGGAGGCATAACTATGCCCGCCGAGACAAAGTACAAAAGAATAGCGTGTCCAGTAAACAAGGGACCAAACCATAAAGTACAGCCGTCATAAAAATGAGCCAGATAGAAATACAATGAGGGATCCCATATACATGCTGTGCCTGGGATAACAGCCAGGACTTATACAATAATATCTGAGTACATGAGATACCAATACAACCCAAATGCCCCCTACAAGCGGGGAAGGGCTCACAAAATCTGACTGATACATGCAAATCAAAGAGGCGCTGCAAGCGGCTAAGGCCGACATCATCAAATATATGGAGCTGCATCGAAGGCTGCAATGAAGAGGTCATCCAGGCATGTGGGGGGCTACCTGCAGGGCCACCCCCTCATGAGGGCCGAGACATCTCACACACACCCGGGAATCACCAAGAGCTGCTGCTGCATCGCTGAACCATCAAGTCTATGATCCAACTGGAGGCCCAGGTGGCCGGGAGTGGAGAGGGGAAGTAAAGTCAAAGGGAAATGAGAGATCCCTTGCCCGATCCGAGGGACCGAACAAGAGTGGAAGCTAGAACCAAGGTACACCGCCCCTAGACCCGTCGGAATGAAGAAGATGTCGACAGAAGGAGGTCCGCCATAGGTGAGGCAATGAGAGATCCTTAACTAAGGCATGAGAGAAAATAGTAGAGCGACGGACAGACTAATACCAATGATGATGGTGGCATGGAGGGGACTGAGTAGCGAATGGACGACTTCCCTTGCTAGAACATAAAGGGCATGAATGACATGGCAGTGACTGACACAATATCATCAGGGATAAGGGACAGTGGGACTGAAGGCCATAATGTGCGACACAAGAGAGAAACCAAGCAATGAGGGATGGAGGACTATAGCGGGGTACAAAGGGACTCGGGATCGACTCCATGAATGCGATGATGACTCCACTTGGATGCTCTAAACAAGGGTGACTCGATGGTGCTGCCACACAGTAAAGGTCCAATGGGGGACCTAGAAAACATGAGTACGAGATGGTATCTCATGACGAAGATCGACACGAACAAAGACAAGTATGGAGGCAAAGTGGTGCCCCAAGTACAAGTGTTGGAAGTGAGGAAATTCGGTTTTGGGGGTAGGTGAAGTGACCCATCTTGGACAAAATGTGTCCTGGTGAAGTATCAAATCACAAAAAACTAACAAATACCCATTTGAGGGCTCGGTGAGAGCTTTCCAACGGTGCAAACGGTTTGTGAAACGGGGCTACGGTATGGTCGCAGCAAGCGAAAGAAGAAATAAGGGTTCTCTTTTAATAAGGCAGTTTCCCCTCCAAATTCACTCATTTGCTAGTGTTGCTGTGGTGAATGTAGAGAGGAGAGAAGGCCCAAAATCTTGTGGCAAGTGTAGCGAACAAACCGACCGTTGGAATCGAGATCCGTTAGTTGCAGGTAAGAGGCCTAAACTTACTCTTTAATTTTGATGGATTGAAAGTTCAGTTTAGGGCCCAAAATCTCAGTAACAGACCCTTGTTCATCTCTACGGCTGGGTCACACTTTTTGGGCCAAAAAGTGCGACCTGGGAAGCAGGTTTCAGGGAAAAAACTGCGACCTGTCCCAGAATTGGGCAGAAAAGTGCGACCTGGGAGATGAGGGGGTTTTAGTGCTGTTTTATGGCTGAGAGTTGGGTTTTTGTGTTTGGTTATGGTATTCCCTATCTGCATGCTGACAAAGACGATTTTTTTGTGCAGATATGGTAGATATACGGGTTAAATAGAGAGAGAGAGACCTGGGTACATTATGGGCAAAGATCCAAGCAGATCAAGGTATCTGTCATGTGTTGGCCAGGTTTGGGGTTCTAAAATTTTTGGAGAACCCTCTGATGAGAGCAGGAGAGACTTTTTTGGCCTAGATTATTAGTTACTGGGATCCAGAGTATGAGGTCTTTGTAGTGCAGGGGCATAGGATCGAACTGACAGTCTAGGATGTGTATTTCGTGACGGGTCTCCCGCCACTGGGGATGGTGGGAAACACGCAACCAGTATTACCGCGGGGGAGGCATATCATGGAGTTTGTGGAACGACATTGTCGACTGGGTCTCCAAGTCAAGGGGACTCAGATATCGATCGGGGATCTAAAGAGATTAGAGACCCGTGTAGTGGCCGCAGCAGTGCTGCGTATCCTGGGCAACCAGGCGCTCCATCACATCACTAGGGGGCAGATGATGATTGTGGAGAGTGTGTTGAGTGGGACCTACTATGGGTGGGCCCAAATGATGCTGGTGTCGCTAAAACAACAGTTTTCGCTCTGCAAGAGGCAAGTGAACCACGATTGCTCGTATGGGACTTTATTGTGCGCCTTCTTCTTTGAGAAGATCCCGACCTTACGACCTCGTATACAGCTCCCAGATGGGGGCCCGAGAGAGCCCAGGATGCACCGGTGGGGGTGGCTACTATGCAGAGGAGGAGGAGGGGCGGTCGGACGAGTGTTTCGACCTGAGTTCTTTGCCCATTGGGATCAGATGCCATTATACATAGATGACTATCCCTATAGTGGGATGAGCTATTGTGGGGATCCGGACTTACCACTTCCGCCTGGTCGAGTATGGGGGCCCGATGGTAAGTGACAAGTAACTATTCTTTTGTTTTTGCATGTTAAAGTTAGTGAATCGTAGAAAGGGTACTGATTCATGTACTTTTGGTATGCAGATATAGCTCCGGTCAAACCGTCCGGATATATGGGACGACCGGCGGCATCTGGAGCTGCAGGTCCGAGTGGGTCGAGAGTAGCGCATAATGAGGATGTGGCCACCCTTCTAGAGGACATCTGCCGTAGATGTGAGAGGTTGCTGACCGGAGTTTCAGAGCGCGGGTGGCAGGACTTAGACGACTAGTACGTGGAGCAGTGTATTGGTCTACCCTCGGAATGGTGAGGTGTCATGCGGCACATGGCGATGGCCGGTCAAGGCATACGTGATCTACGAGCTGCAGGAGCAGAGCCATTGGCTCAGGATCCGCCAGATAGTGAGTAGGTGGGGGGCATGTGGTGCCCCCTAGTGTGTATGTAGGGGCAGGTGGTGCCCCCAGTTTTGAGTTTTTTTTAACATGCGATGGGCATGTCATATGTATCAGAGTAGATGGACTCTAAACACATGTTTTATGACACATATTATGGATATGCATCTTTGTTAATGATTATGAATGTTATTGTCTTGTATGAAATGTGTGTGACAAATGCCAGTCTAAAACATGGTTTGCAATACTATCTACATAGTGATTTTGTTCTCGAGGTACATGGTTGAAAGTTATGGTTTAAAATTCACGTATCAAGATTTTCACTCATAAATATCGTCTAAACAACACATGGTTATGCACACGATAAACACCATTTAGTTGCATGACAAGAAGTAGGGAATCCAAACGAACATGCAGATGGAGGATGCGATGAAAGAGGGCATCGGCTAAGAGACCATGTACTGCATCATATTCGGCCTGATTGTTGGTGGCAGTACCAATGAAAACCCTGTTTGAGAGAACAAGGGCATGGAAGGTGGTGAAAATGGCCCAACCTGCCGAGGCTAGATTCTGGGAGTAACGACTTGCACCATCGGCGTAATCGATAAAGGGTGGGGACGGGAGGTCCTCTCGAATGGTGTTACAAGACAACAAATGGGGGGAGGAGATACAATGATGGCAGCGTGAGTGTACAGAAGACATCGAGTGGCAACTGCGGGAGGGAGTGCAATGAGCAGGATGGCTATGACTCATATACAAACTAGAGAGTGGTATATGAGGGCTATAGGAGGTATGGTGGGGACTCTGGCTGCGGAGGTCAACAGAGATACAGGTGGAGTGATTTCATGTATTGGTAGAAAAGAGGGGGTCAAGGGTGGTCGCTAAAGGAGGGTCAGGCGAAACAACAGGGGAGGATGCAAGGGGACTGGGCTCCAAAGGTCTCATAGAGGAGGATAGGTAAAGAATGGTCGTAGTAGACTCCGTCATATTAACATCAGGGGGGGGAATGTCGATGGGAGTGGGGGGATCCTCAAGCTGGCCCGAAGCATACTGCGTGAGTATGGGAGAGGCGGATTGATTTTGTTCAACCTCATACTCTCGGACTACTTCTAAAGAGGTGCGGTAATGTGTCAGGTGAGGAAAATGGTGGGAGTAATGGCCATGGATACCACACAAAGCACAGGGTTTGCTAGTGCGAATAGTTTTTGGATTCTTGGTTACGGACGAGGATGGAAGAGAAGGGTCGGAGACCGTAGACTCAGGGAACGCGACTTTAACTATGGGTTGAATGCGGGGCAACTCAGGACAAGTATGGGTAGCGTGACCGACGACATCACACAAGGCACAAGGCTTTGTGGGCGGTGGAGGAGCAGGTTCAATCAGGGTGGCCTTGTCTTTGGATGCCCCCTTGCGAGCTTTTCCTTACTTTCCAGGAGCTGTCACCACAGGGGTATGGTCCTGGGGAGGTGCAGGGGGCATGGTAGCAATAGAGGAAGCGAGGGGGGCCGGTTGAACCGGTGTCAAAGCAAGATAGGGTTTGGGGTGACCATGAGGGGTAGCGGCTGGAGAGTCAAGGTACCATACGGGTATACCCAGGGTCAGGTTAGGGAGAGAGAGGGTGGCCATGACCGGGACCGAATAGACTCTGGGAGGGGGAGCTTGTAACGGTATTTGACCAGCGGGATAATGACCAGGAGGGATGACTCCGAGATGGTTAAGGCCTGGGGGAACCAATCCAGGGGGATAAAGGGGTTCAGGGATACCAGCTGTAGGAGAAGGGCCAGAAGGAGGAGGTCCGGCTGGTGGAGATGAAGGGCTAGGAGCGGGTTACGGTGGGCGAGGTTGAGTCTGAGGTTGCTGGCTAGCTGAAGCAGGTCGCTTAAGGGCAGCCCGAGACGATTGCATCATGCAAACATTCGATAAGCTAGGATCTGAGATGTGAGGAGGGGGGAGACCAAGAAAATTTGCAAGCAGGGAGGAATCTTTGTAGACGCCGGGGGAGACACTAGTCAAGGAATCGACGGTTTGCTTATTGGCTATAGAAGAGATGGTCATCTCAGGGAAGGTCTAAGACTTTGGCTCATGATAAGTCAACTGGTCGATGGTGATTATCTTGCCATTTTGAGGAAAAGACATCTTGCGAAAAACCGCAGAGGGGACAACAGACATGGCATAGGTGTAGCTTTGCCCCAATAGAATGTTGTAATCTAGAGGGGCGTCGATGACTTCGACGTCAACGCAAATAGTCCTACCGGCAAGGGTGATAGGACAATTACGAAAAAGGCTGATGGGTTGGGAGGCGTGGCCGTCCCACGCTCGAAGGGTGATCGTGGAAGGGGCCAAGTCAGGAGATACGAGTTGCTTCCAAACCGAAGCGGACATCACACAGGTGGATGCCCCCTCATCAATTATACACTGAGAAATGTTGGCATTCCGGATTTTGACTGGGATTTGGAAGGCGACGGAAGCAGGGAGAGGAGGATGTTCAGCTTGATGGGCATCGAAAACAATCATTTGGTCATTAGCAAGATCTACAGGGCCCACGACAGATAGCCGAGCCTTCTTTTGGGAAGGGCATGACTGGAGGAGTTCCAATGTGGAAATGGTAGCAGGAGATTGCGCCAAATCATCTACTATGCTATACGAATGATCAGCTTGACCAGAAGTAGCATTTCGACGTAATGGTCCCTTAGGAATCTTGGTATGAACCTAAAATTTGGGTTGAGGGATATGTAAGGGGCCATTGGATGTCGAAAGAGGCTCTGTAGAACCTGAAGAAGGGGACTCGGGAGCAGACTGAGCGGGAGGCTTGGGGTACTGGCGAGACCGAGTTTGAAGGTGAAGGTCGACAATTGGGGAAGGATCAGAGTTCATCATAAGGATCTGGTAATCAGAGGAACCAGAAGGGGAAGGTTGAGTGGCGACTTGGCTGTCAGGCGGTTGGGTAGCCACGAATCCTTGCTGAGGGAAAGGATCAGTAAACACAGCTGGTTGAGTAGTGACCACATTCGGGGGAGCATGAGGGGAGGCATGTTGTCCGCACAACGTGGCTTGAGATTCCCACATCTGCTGCATCTATGGTAAGAGGGTACAATCATGGGTGTAATTCCCATAAACACCGCAACACGAACAAGGCTTATTTGTGCGAAGAGGCCTGTCCGGCTTGGGCTGAGTGCCCTATTTATGGTTAGCAGTGTTAGGGTCATTACCTTGAGGATTGGGTCCCCAAGTACCAAGGGCAGACTGGTTTGGATTTCCTCTCCGCCTTCTTTGAGAAGAAGGGGGATTAGTCGCGCCCTGCTGTGCAAATACTTGCCCTCGAGGGGGCTGTAGGTGTTGTTGCGGGGTTAGAGGAGGCAAGGGAGATGGAAGCGCATATGCTGGAGGATCTGGCACACCAGGCTGCGGATAAGGGTAATGGTTAGGTTGGGGCAACATTAAAAGGCAGGAGTTTGGGGCAAAAGGAGGAGGCATGCCGCGTATCCCGATACATGCGCCCGGGGGGGGAAGAGTGCGAGGAAGACGTCTCCTCCCCGGGAGGGAGACCATAGCCCATAGGAGGTTGAGCATATGATGAGAAGGCCCCAACGACACCGTCGGCGAGTCGAGATGCCCTGTGGCAGGCACCACCGGGTTTGGGGAGGTTAGGAAGGACGGTATAAACATAACCAGATTGAGCATAGATGAGGTCGTATTTAAAGGCTATTTGGAGGGCGGCTTCTTCGGCTTGAGGGAACTGGGGTGCGACATATTTTCCAATGGCAGGTAAGAGAGAGCGAAGGAACCAGTCCATATAGACCCGATCTTCAAAGGTGGGAGCTCGACATAAGCTCCTTCTTCTCCACCATTCCTGGACATGAGTGGAAAGGCGGGTTGAAGAGGATTGCTTGAAGGAAGTCAAGAGCTCCGTGCCAGTGTCGTATCGGAGAGGGAGCTGGAAATAAGACAAAAAGGCTTGGGCAAGGGTCGCAAATGTGGTATGGGAAGAGGTGGCTTGTTCAACATACCATTTAGAAGCTTCGCGGGTAAGCGTGCGTTGGAACAAACGAAGACGGATGGAGTCATCGGTAATGGAATTGGAGGAACACCACATGTGGAAAGATCGGACATGATTGGTTGGATCTTCTCCAACAAGGCCTTCGAACTTAGGGATGTCGGAGGGGAGCTTGGTTGGCATAGCAGGCCAACCAACATCGTGGCGGATAGGGTCATTGATCAACTGATTGAAATCGGGGAGGCTGAGGCCTGCGATGCACGGCAGCAAGGGTGTGGCCGAGGTAGTTCCTGTGGCGGTTTCGCTAGTAGTAGTTCCAGCATTAGGGCCGGGGGCTCCGCTAGTGTTAGGCCCTGGACCAGACATAGTGAAGGTGACAGGGGGAGAACCAGAAAGAAAAGGAGAACCCAAGGAATCAGAAGAGGAGTCGGAGGGTGGACTCGAAGGAGGACTGGCTCGACGATGGCGGGACGGAGCAGGTCGATCGACCAGAAACTGAGGGTGAAGGCCAAGAAGTCTCCAGGAAGTGTGCCTTGGGGGTGCAATGATGACAACACAAACACGGCACAAGGGGAAGAAGAACGACCACAAGGGCAAGGAGGTGCAGAATCAAGTGATTACAATGTCGAAACAAGGGCAGATAGGTGCAGTGTCAATTGATTTTAAAGTCTTTGCCTGGCGGTGTAAACCAGGCTCTTCTTCGCTTAGGGTGAGTGTGTGGCGTGCGTTAATTTTAATTTTTAAAACCTTTTCGTTTTGAGAGCAAGAGAAAAAGTGTGCTGCGTAACTGAAAATAATGCTGCAAAAATAGTATATAATGCTGAAATAACAGAAAATTAACAGCTACTATTGCATCGATTCAACCCAAAAAGGCGGGTCTCTCAAAACTAATCTAAAAGAGGGAAAAAATATAGTCAAAACACACTAAAAAGAGGCCAATAGATCTAGGGTCGAAAGGGACAGGGATCTAAAGGAGAAAGCTGCTGAAAAGAGGTGTAGATCACAGCCAAAAGGCAGAGGCAAGGTGGCTGGAAAAAAGGAGGAAATCAGCAAAAAGCGGAAAGGACAGGGAGGAGGTCCTAAAGGGAGGTCCAAAAAAAACTACAAGAGGTGATTTGAAAGGAAGAAGAGCTGATTTAAAGGGATCTGAGAATGAGGTATCAGATCTGAAAAAGGGAAGGCTGAAACTCTGAAAAAACAGACAGCTGAAACACCTAAAAACTCTTCCACAAAAAGTGGAGGGTACTGAAGCCCTAGGGGGCTAGGTTCCCACTTAGATGAGAAAAATAGATCAGAAACAGGTCTAAACAGGTGGAGACAGAGGCTGGAAAACCCTGACAGAAGCTTCAGCAAAACCCAGAAAAATTGCAGAAAAACAGCTGAAATTTTGGCAGGTCGCAGGTTCTGACCTGTTTTCAGTGCAGGTCAGAAAATGGGCTGAAAAGTGCGACCTGGAGGTCCAGGTCGCAGTTTATGGGTTGAAAAGTGCAACCTGAAGCTCCGGGTGTCTCGGCGGCAGATTTTCAGAAAATTTTCCGTCTCAATTGCGACTGATGTCGGTCACCTGCGCAATAGGGCCAAAAACATGCGGAAGTTAGAAATTTTAATGTTTTAGGGTTTTATGTGAGAAAAAAAACATAAAAATAGGAAAAACAAAAAGCTGAAAAGAAACCCTAGGGTTTGAAGTAGCTGGATATGCAAGAATATGAAAAACGACAGCGGTCGTAATTTAAAACCCGTGTGGAGTCGCCATTTGTTAGTATGAATCTTTTGTCGAAGCGTACGAAAAAAGACCACTTTAGCTACGAATAACTTATAGCCCTAACATCAAATGTGGCTGCCAATATCTTCAGATCTGCAGTTAATTGATCAAGACAAGTGCTGCAAAAAACCAGATCTATGCATAGAAAGACATTAAGCAGTAAAATCAAGAGTTTGCTCCATACATCCAATAGACAAGACAAGAACAATGTTTTTGAAAGAATTTTTGTATTAAGGGCACCTGGGAGGAAAACAAGAAGGTGTATCCAATTCTCCTCAATGGGATGGGTTCTTGGAAGTCCTCAGCACTTCAGATCTAGAATCTCTCTCTCTTGTTGGTGTAGAAAACCCAGACAAAGATAGAATTCAAAGGGAGCTCACACAGCAAATAATGTAGAATGTGACCAAGTGTATAGATCCAGAGTGATCTAATAGGCAACAAAAGGTGAAGAATGGTAGGAAAACCCTCCTATTTATAACAAAATATTGGGTCATTCTAGATCTTGGTGCATGATTAAAATAACATTAACCAAATCTAGATCCACCTTTTATGGAATATTTTATTATATTTGTTGGAGGGAAAAAGTATTTGACTTGGTTCAAATCCCTTTATTTGTTAATAATAAATAAATAAATGATTTATTTATATTTTTAAGGAAGTGGTTGAAGGATAATCAAATAAATAATGATTTATTTAATTATTTGTGGGTGATTTGGTCATATTTAACAAGGAATATTATCTAAATAAGATATAAATAATTATTCCTAGAAAATAATAAGATAAATAAAGGTTTATCTAATTAATTTCTTTGTTTTGGGTTAAACATGATTAGGAATAATAATTAAATTATGTTTTAATTAATTATTCCATGAGGAAAATCAAACAAATATAGGTTTGTTTAATATTTCCTTTTGGGGTTTCCTATTTAGACCATAAACAACCTAATAAATGTGGTTTATTAAGTTATTTTACATAGTGAAAGAAATTTTACTTAGGGTAAAATTAGTCTTACATGGTGTACTTGGGTCCATCTAATGATGATAGGTTAGATGACTAAAAAATGGTGTAACATGTGTTGTCTATATGTTGGTTATGAGTGTGTTTTATGACAGTGCTGATGTATGTATTTGTTATGCGCAACCCAACTTGGTCCATTTTTTGTCAAAATACTATGCAACTTAAGGAGAAGAGTGCTCGATACCACAAAGACATATCTATCATGTGGTGTTTAGGCGTTTCAAGGTTGGTCGAAGCCCGTCATTTTGTAACAGGTTTTGGGTTTTGTTATATTATTTTATTAACCCATTGTACGTGGACAATGTTTTTTCATGATGTAAAAGATATATAAGGAAATGTGATGTTGTGTCAAATTAATAACATAGGGGATGAGAAAAATAACTTATGATATATGTTTTAGTCTGTTTTGGGTCTTAAGGGAAGGCTTCTCAATTGTGTATGAAGAAGCCTTGAAGAGTTTTTAGTTGTGTGCGCAGACCACCTGCAGATGTGTGTGCAGGTCAGAGAAGTGAATGTACTAATGGTACTTATGATAATAAAGACGAATAAGTTTTGGAGAATATTCTATGTCTCCATGTTTTTTCTTTCTATCTGTTTATGAAAATATTTGGTTATAACAATGAATGATGTGAAATAATTTATTAATTATAACCGCAAAATAGTCATTTGTATGTTAGGAGATTGGTTAAGTATAGAAAAGTGAAGTAAAGACACCTTGCATAGTCCCTCAAGGCTATATAAACTTGGTTTTGCAACCACCCATATCCACCTCAGGGGAGACTGCAATATTCTTACAAGTCGTTGCCGAAAGGGCTGGTCTCTGGGGTTTTTTTGGTGCAAAGTATAAGTCAAACATGTGTGAATCTTATCCGAGCCAAAAAATGGTTCCATTCCTCAGACCAGGATATATTTGATGGGTATGTGGATGCAGCATCCTTCGAGGAAGGAAATTCAATATTGGGTAGATCTAAAATAGCAAGAGTTCGTAGTTCAAGAAAATTGAAATCCATGACTATCGACTGAAGCTTGGTTGTAGAGGTATATTTTCATAGAACGTCACAATATTTTCTTTGCATAATTTGGGAATTAACTAAATGAATGGTTATCAAGGCTGATTGAGAACAAGACATGTTTTAAGAACGACGAACCTCCTCTGTGGAGCCCTAAATTGGTATGACGACTAAAGGACCGATAATAACATATCAAGATTTGTTGATTTCTAGATCAAAATTATTGTAGGAGTATTTATCACGGAGTTTGTGATAGACACATTTGTATCTTACAAGGAAGTTGAGTGAATATTTTTCAAGGGCCCACGAGGTAAGTATCTAGATTCTTTGAAGTCGTGGATTAAAATGATTTTATGTGGAAAGGGAGTACTAAAAATTTCGTGAGAATAATGTTTGGAAGAAGTGAGTCTAGAGGTATGTGAAGTGGAAAGTGATACAAAGTAGATTGAAAGAAATTCATTGAGACTTGTTACAGTTAGTTGAGTGAATCTGAAAGCGAAGGAGAAATGGGTAACCCTGCAATGCATAGAGGTGTGTCATAGTTAGGAGTTGAGAATAATGAAGGTACCTCTAGGATTACCCATCCCTTTACCCCACTTACCCACCATCCCCATTCCCATCCCCATACTTTCCATCCTCATGCCTCTCCCCTTCCACCACCCCCTCCCCCACCCCCAGGAAACATGCACAATGATATCAAAATACCGATATTTAGAGGACTCGGACCAGAGGATCCTAAGAAATTTTGGTTTGTAGCTGAAGCAATATAGAAAGAAAGAAAAATTACTAATGAACATGTGAATAAGGTGCGGGTTGTCACAACGTTGCAGGAAAGAGTGCTGACATGATACATAAAGTATTATATGATGAATTAGATTACTTCAATAGATGATACACAGAAAACACTAACTTTAGAATTTAAGAAGCCCAAATCTCAGTCACAGTGTATTACTAAACTGAAGGAGATCAAGAAAGTAGAAAATGAGTCTGTTTGGGAGTTAGATTAAAGGTTCAAAATTGTGTTAATGGAACAAGTGAGCTTTAGCATTCCTAAATGACAACATAAGGAGTGGTTTATAGTTGTGTTATTTCCAAATATCAGGCTACCTTTGACAAAACATAAGATATCAACACAACTCGAAGCTCTGGAAATTGCAATGAAGTTGGAAGCTTCGCTAGTCGTAGATACACATGTAGGAGTACATTAGATTTAGAGAAAAATAGCAAGTTTTCATTTGGAGCTCTAAGATATGAAGAAAGATAATAAAGTCATGCCAGAAATTTGATCAAAATCATGGTGTATAAAACGTAAGGCATAAGGCCATTATAATGAGAAATTCCTTGTGTTCAGAGAGTACGTCGCTAGTGGAGCACATAATCCATTGAATCCAAGATCGAGTGTATGATGTGAAACATGTAGGAACATCAGTCAAAATTTCTTGGAATAATGGTATTTGTTACAAAATTATGTGCATACCCCAAAGCAATTGTTTTGTAACTTTTGTAGATCAGTGGGGAATGATGAGAAGAATTGTCGCAGTTCTGATTTGATTGTGGAGAAAACTGCAAGTGCTTATAGAATGAAAGTTGAGGGACATGCACATGAGGATAAAGGTTAGCATGCCAGTCGAGGAGGATTCCAAGTACGAGGAAGATGATGACGAGGAGGGGCTAGTCGAAGACGTGGCCATATTATCTATTAAAATTGAAGAGAAATAGGAAACTTCATGAGGGATTTCTAGAATCTGGCTGCAACCTGTAAGTATTGTAAATCTCTTGATCATGGGATAGGAGAATGTCTAGTCCTTATAGAAAAGATGCAGGAGAAAATAAACTAGCAACCCACGCAAAATCTGTTGATGATGATAGCTAAACCAAGGGAATATGACCTGTGCATCAACATAGTAACAAGAAGTGGCGCAACGACAGGAGATGAGAAAGCCAAAGATAAGAAACCGATGGAAGATACATGGGTTAGAAAGACTACAAGAAAGTCCCATGGATTCAACGTGTAGAGGGGAAAGGAGATATTCATGGAAGTGAAGCAAAGGTTCATGGATGCTGAAGTTTCCACATTTAAAGTGTAGCCACTGAAAAAATTAATATTGAAAAAGGGTCATGCTAAAGTAACTACTCAGCTGAAAAAATTTGATCCAACTATATTAAGATCATTATTGCAGACTTGCATGAAGCTGTTCAGATATCAAGCGATTTTTGAAGGACTCCAGGATTTTATAGACTCCCGCACTAGTAAAGAAGAAATGTGAAGCGAGAAATGCGACATAAAAAATTTGCATCAGCATAAGAAAATAACATGAAGGGAGATGAGACTAACTGCACATATTGGGGAATACGAGATGGATCCGATCATCCTAGACTTGACACCCGCTTCCAACGTATTACCTAAGAAAACTTAGGATCGAATGGGATGGTTGAAGCTATAATGGTCTTGTATTTAGTGGAGGATGGCCAATCAACAGAACATCATTCCTTTGTGAAGGTTACCAGGGCTAATAGTAGACATTGAAGGAGAGTATGTTGTTGTAGAGTTTGAGGTAATTGGAATTGTAGATGATAGAAATACCTAACTGATGTCGCTTGGATTAGATTGGTATTTTTAAAGTGACATTATAATAAATTTGAAGAAGAGGAAGATGGTGCTTGAAAAAGGAAATCTAAGGGTCATTGTTCCTTTAGACCCATCAGAAGGAGTGTAGTATACAAAGCCTTTCTATGATGAGTACTGCAAAAAATATATTGAAAATGTATAGAAGATAACAACTAAGGAGTAAGATTATATCAATCCCACTGCAGATGGAAGGCTAATATGGGAACAAGATAGTTTATGTACTTCAAATTCTGGGGAAGAGATGGAAAATTGGCAGAACAAGTTGCATGAAATATCCATTAGACGATGTGCCAGAATCACAAGATCACTTCGCTACATAACTTCAGAGGTATGTGATCCCCCTTGTTATGATGGGATAGGAGATTTAAGTATTTTTCTTGATAAATTTGAAAAGGAAGTCCCAAAAGAATAGAGGTTCCAAGCTTTGGATGTAACTCTTAGGTTTACACCTACTGGATGGTGGGGTACTCATAAAGAGAATATAGGGAATTAGAAAGAGTATTAGAGGCCGATGATGATTATATTTGGCCCAGTCAAAAAAAGAATCAAAGTAAAATATGATGTAAAGGCGAACCTCCAGGAGAATATTTTTCACTGGACTTCAGTTTGGGGAGAAGTTTAAGAATTAGAGTGGGTACATGCGTTTTCCACACATTGGACATAATACCTATGAATTGGTATCTTGAGACAGAACCATGATATGGAACAATCAAATGGACATGTTTGGTTGAAGGGTTTCTACCAACATTCAATTTTGAAGATTATTGTTCATGCATAGATGAATCTCTTCAGGAAGTGAGAGTAGGGGTCTTTAAAGACACAACTGCGCTAACTTGGACATAGCCAGATTTAACCACGCAGTTGCAACAGAAACTAGAATGCTATAATGAAACTACGGAAGAGGATGATCATGATCTGCACAATATTGAAATCCCAGAGTCTGAAGTACATCGTGAAATTTCTATACCAGAACCCAAAATCCTTGATCTAACACAGCCCGTGAATACGAAGAAGGTTAATATTGGGTTAGAAGAAGATCCAAAATTTGCAATGATTGGACACATTTAGAAAGATTGCAAAGCTATTGCATGAGTATCAAGAGCTCTTCACCATGAAGTTTTTTGAATTAAATTGCATTGTAAGGGATCTATGAGTTATGAGGATTCCTCTAAAATCTGATGTGAATCCTGTAAAACAAAGGCCCTATAGTTTGAATCCAAAATACAAATAAAATGTAAAGGTGGATTTAGATAAAATGATCAAAACTAGGATCATTGAACTGACCGAAGAGTATGAATGGGTAAGCCCTATGATAGTTCAGGAAAATAAGGTGATGGAAGAGATAAAAATATGCGTGGACCTAAGGAAGTTGAATGATACATTCTTACATGACCCCTTTCCCATGCCATTTATAGATGAGGCATTGGATAATGTAGGAGGAAAAGAGGCATATTATTTCATAGATGGATTTTTGGGCTACCATCAAATCAAAATTGCACCAAAGAATAGAGATACAACTACTTTTGTTACATAGTGGGGATCCTATCAGTACATAGTAATGGCTTTTGTCTTGAACAATGCTCCTGCCATATTTTGTATAGTTGTAGTCACAACTTTAAAGGAGTATATACACAAATTTTTGGAGGTTTTCTTTGATGATTGGATAGTCTTTGGGTTGTTTAAGAAGCATGTTTCAAGATTTCGATTGATCTTCGATAACTGTAGGAAGTATAAAATATCATTGAATTTGAAGAAGTGTATATTTTGTGTAAATTTTTGTATATTATTAGGCCATGTTGTTTGAAAGAAAAGACTCATGGTGGACCCTAAAAATATTGATGCTAGTGTAAATATGGAACAACGTAAAACAATGAAACAATTTCGTACGACATTGAGACATGTTGGCTATCAACAAAATTTTATAAAGTGGTATGGGTAGATAACTACGAAAATGGATACGTTAATAAAGAAATACGATAATTTTCACTAGGACAAAAAATTCCAAAAGAGAATTGACATACTAAAGGATAAGATGGTCATTGTACCTATCTAGTTTTTCTAGACTAGAATAAGGAATTGCATGTACATGTCAATGCATCTTGGATAACATTGGGTAAAGCACTGCGACAACTAGGAGAAAGAGAAATTCATCACCCCATATATTTTGAAAGAAGAAACTTGTCTAAGGTGGAGAAGAACTATTCTACGACAGAAAGAGAAGGGTTGACTATGGTCTATGCATTATAGAAGTTCATGCATTTATTTGTTGGGAGCACACTTCAAGATGTTCGCTAATCACTCCACACTAAAGTATTTGGTGAATAAGCCTATTTTACAAGGAAAAATATGTCAATGAATTTTTTTTTGTTTCAGAAGTACGACTTTGAATTTATAGTCAAGCCAAGGAGATTAAATGTTGGGCCTGATCATATCTCAAGGATTGAAACAGGTGAATACCCCAAAAGTATTGATGATAACCTGTATGATGCATAGTTATTTTCAGTTACGGTCGTGGATGATCACTTCATGGATATTATTCAATTTTTGGCAACAAGAATGGTGCTTGCAGAGTACATTGTGCAACAAAATAAGTTTTTAGTAGTTAAATCAGCTAATTTATTGTTGATTGCAGGACATCTGCACAATATGAGACTAGATGAAATACTACACAGATATGTCCCAGAACATGAGAGGGAGAGCATTTTGACAAAACATCATGGAGTAGTTGTACGAGGACATTATGCTGGAAAGGCGACTACACAAAAAATTTTGAGAGTTGGGTTATGGTGGCCCACAGTACATAGGGATAAAAAGGAGTTTTGTCGATCATTTAGTGCATGCCACTTGTTGTAGTAATCACCGCACCTCTATGGAATCCGTTATTCCCACCCTGGTTATCCTAGTTACCGATTTGGAATTTTACCAACATCTACGAATTTTGGTGTAATGACAAACCTCTACATGGTATCCGAGCCTGCACCCAGGATTGATTCCCAAAAGTTGTGTTTGATTGGGGGTGTTGGATTAATCACCTCATCTCTATGGAATATGTAATTCCCACCCTGGTGATCCTAGTTACTGGTTTGGAAGTTTACCACCATCTACAGATTTTTGTGTAACAACAAACCTCTTCATGGTATCAGATCTTGGACCTAGGTCTGATTCCCCCAAGCTACATTTGAGGGGGGTATTGATTCCCCGGAGCTGAATTTGAGGGGGTGTGTTGGAGTAGTCACCGAACCTCTATGGAATCAGTAATTCCCACCATGGTGATCCTAGTTACCAGTCTGGAAGTTTACCAACATCTCTGGATTTTGGTGTAACGACAAGCCTCTACATAGTATCAGAGCCTGGACCGAGGTTTGATTCCCCTGAGCTGTATTTGAGGGGGGGTGTTGGAGTAATCACCGTACCTCTATGGAATCCTTAATTCCCACTCTGGTGATCCTATTTACCAGTTTGGAAATTTACCAACATCTTACTCCACATTTTTGACACTTTGCTCCCTGAGAATTAAAATTGAGAATTTCATCGTAAGTGAGAACAAAGTAATTTATTGTATGTCTAAGATGAGCTTTGAAGAAATTTCTAGGGAATTTGTGAAGAAATAATTAGTAGGAATCATGGAGGCTACAACAACAAGCATAATATGCCTTAGGTCGCCGTGAAATCCAACAACCACAAAAGAAGCACAACCAAAGAAAAATCAGGTCAAGAGACCAACTGCGACCCCTATATTTATAAAATATCCAAGAAATAAAATAGACAAGGAGAAATGAAAAAAGAAATGACAGGACAAGAAGAAGAAGAAACCAATGGATATTCATGACAATGAAGAAGAAACTGAAATCCCAGAAGCAAAGATACCAGAAATTCAGGAAGAAGGTATAAAAGTTCTCTATGTACTATGAGCATATGTACCACCATGGAAGTCAGGTGTTGAGCCATTGAAAGACCCTAATACTATGATGTTTGGTGTCTTCACACCACTAATACTTGAAAAAGTACAATTTGAAGGAGAACTATCAGGGAAATTTCCACGACTAAAGATGGAGGACTTGGACATTAATGATCACAGCATGTACCAAAAATTTTAAACAAGGAGGTACCTACACAAAGTGTATTACCCAAAGTCTAAAGTTACCAGGTTGGAACCACACTAGTGGGAAGAAGTATTGCAAAAGGCTAGGTTGTTAAACATGTTGAATGTGCCACACTTCAATCGAAGTTCCATTAATACAATCTGTGTTCAACAAATTTTGGCTTTAGTAGATGACATATACCTCTGGTTTAGAGAGAGGATCCCAATAGACGAAATTTTGATAAGATGGATCACCACTGCCATACCAGGGAAAGAACCCCATCGAGGATTTAATGGGAAAAATTGAAGATAAGTCAGTTGATGAAGACATGAAAAGGAAGTATGAGTTGATCAAGAATTCAAGGGTCTATGACATAAATTTTATCAAGGACTAAGGGGTTCACTTCTCTGCGCACATTATTGTAGGGAAAATCATGCACAAGTGCAGAGCGAATGAAGTCCCAACAACCATGGTTTCTCTTGCCATGTAGTGCAGTAAAGAAGTCTAGTTTAACTTCATTTGATATCTATTGAAGGAGTTCCTAGAGGATTGTTGTGAAGCACAGGATGAAGGGAAGAATTTTCACCATGCATGGTTGATTTTTATCATTTCATTATTGGCATGGAAGGAACCAATAGTGTCACAGTTTCGTACATTCGACCTAGATGTTTGCAAAGCTATGAGGTACTCCTACTTTGGTTTTCCAAGGAGCCAACACGCGCATAGAAAAAAATAATTTTTGGGTATAAATGTAGATGGATCTACAAATGGTCATGAATTAGTGTCCTAGGTTGTCGCCTAGTTTGTATGATAATTATTGAAGCATCACCGATTTAAAGGTTGATTTTCACAAGATATATGTTATGAAACTAGCTCCAAAAATAGAAGAAAAGAGAGATCAATGCCTTAGAAATCATCCATTTCAAGGATACAACCTCCAATACATTACATAAATGAACAATTCTTCCATGAAATAAATGAAAAGACATCCTTCTATATATAGGATTCCATGGGATCACAATATAATCCTAGCTGACCTGACAATAATAATGTAAGGGCACAATAGTAACAATGTTAGGGTTAAATGGGTACAACAATAATAATAAGGGGGTTACACAAACAAAAATAAGGGACTATACTAGTAATATAGGGACCTAACATGTTCCTCTCCTTCAAAAAAATGTTGTCCTCAACACTTGAGTAGCTCTAGATGCTTTCGTATAAAATTCTCATCCTCCCATGTAGAATCTTTAGTGGGTAAGTTCTTCCACTTTATGAGATACTTTGAAAGTGATCATTTTCATAGCTATCGAGTTCTTGTTTTTGTGACTGCTTCAGGTTCCAATATGATTTTTCCTTCCTCATTAAGCTCTAGAAATATTGTTTGAACTGGAAGTTTGTCACCTATAACCTTCTTTAAGCATGAAACATGGAAAACTAGATGCACTCGCGAAGAAGCAGGAAACTCCAATTTGTATGCCATAGTACCAATCTTTGGCAACACCTTGTAAGGACCATAGTACTTTGGTGATAACTTATTATCTTTATTAGCTTGCTTGAGGGACCCTTTTTTTATGGTTTTATCCGTAAAAATTCCCAGTCTCCTACATCAAAACTTCTCTCGCTACGATGTTGATCTGCCTGTTGTTTCATTCGATTTTGTGCCAAATTTAGGTTATCCTTTAATATTTGGAGAACTTCTTGTTGATTCTCAATGTGATATTCCACTGCATGAACCTTAGAATTTTATCCTAAAGATGATTTGATGGACGGTGGATGATATCCACGAAGTGCCATAAATGGGGTCATTTTTGCTTCATTATGGAAGGAAGTGTTATACCAACATTCAACGACACGTAACCACTTAACCCATTTTATTTGATTATCAGATGAAAAACAAAGAAGATATACTTCCGAACATTTATTCACTATCTTAGTTTGACCATCAGATTGAGTATGATAAGATGAGCTATGAGCTAGTTGAGTACCCAAACAAGAAAATAATTTTGTCCAAACATTTCCTGTAAAAATGAGATCTTTGTCACTTAAAATAATATTTGGGTTTCCATGTAGCTTTTGAAATGTTTCCATAAATGCAGTAGCAACTATACGTGCTTTAAATGGATGAGATAATGCACAAAAGTGTGCATACTTGGTAAGCCTATCAACTACCACCATGATGACACTCTTTCCTTCGAATTTAGGTAAACCTGTGATAAAATCCATTGAAATATCCTCCCAATGTTGAATTGGAATGGATAAAGGTTGTAGAATACCTAGGGTATTAATTGTCTCAACTTTATTTTGCTGGCAAACCAAACATTCCTCCACAAACTTTTGAATATTAGATTTAAGGCGATCCTAAAAAAATTATTTCTTCACCTTGTCGTAAGTTTTTAAAAATCCTGAGTGTCCTCCTAAAGGAGAAGTGTGCAATTCCAAAAGAATATTTTTTTTTTAGTTGGGAATTATAACAAATATTTAAGCGATATTTGTACTATAAGGAATCATTTTTCCAACTAAACGTATCCGATGTACTAGGATCTTGCTGCAAATTTTGAATGACTGTCCACACTCCTTCGTCCTTCTTCCATTCATCCCTTTCTTTGGTTGTCCAATTTGGTTGGATAATAGAAATGGCACAAAGAAATGTTTCCACCTCTTCACTTTATTGAGACTCCATCTACGAAAAAATTTAGCTTCCCTTTTTTGTAGATGATTTCAAAGTCATAATCAAACATCTTTGTGACCCATTTGAGATGAAATTCTGGAGCCTAAAAAAATCCTAACTTCCATAGATCATATCTCTGCAAATATTGCAAACCAATATCTGACATTTTTATATGATGTTCCTTAGGATTTCAGCTTTGCTCTGTAAAAATTTCATCTTTTGAACCTTAGTAGAAAAAAAATTATAGTGATACATCCATGATGATATGTTTTAGGTGAAATTTGGGAGCCTACAAAAACCCTAACTTCCACAGATCATATTTCTGAAAATATTGCAAACCAATATCTGAAATTTGTACACGTCGTTCCTCAGGATTTCAACTTCTCTTTGTAAAAATTTCAGCTTTTGAAACTTTGTAGAAAAAATGTTATAATGAAAATTCCACGATGACCTATTTGGGGCAGCGAAACCCTAGATTCAAAAGATTTGGAGAATCTCACGTGATGGTTGCAAATGGAGGAACTATAACTTTCTCTAATACTAAATGTTATGAAACCAAATCCAAAAATATAAGAAAAGAGAGATCAATGCCTTATAAATCAGCCACTTCGAGGGGGCAACCTCTAATACATTACATAAATAAACAATTCTTGGATGATACAAATGACAAGACATCCTTCTATATATAGGATTCCATGGGATCACAATATAATCCTAGCTGACCTAATAATAATAATGTAAGGGAATAATAATAACAATATTGGGGTTATAGGGGTACAACAATAACAATAAGGGGTTTACACTAACAACAATAAGGGACTATACTAGTAATATAAGGACCTAACAATATATGTTAAAGCCAAAATGGATCGAGTGAAGGAATGTCATATTTTTCTATATATGGTCACAGAGGATGACATTTTGAATTTCATAAATAAATGGTTGATATAATGCATGAACCCACCCGTTAAAGGCACTAAGATATAGAAAAACATCCAACAACATGCTCACACAAGTTGAAAGGACAAAAATATATGGAAATACATAGAGAAGGAAATAGAGAATGACGGGGAAGAAACCGAAGGAATAGAGCTAGATCAGGGTGGTCAAGACCCTCCCAGTGATGTCGAAGAAGACTATTCCTTGTTTATCATAAATAATATGGTACCTACAGCGTCTGCTCCACATGTGCGGAAGAAGCACAAGGTAGATCGATCCAAGTGCATAGAACCCATGATCCTCACTAAAGGGTACATTCATGAAATTGGAGATATGGTACAAAAAATCACAAAAGAAATATGGAACATAATCGAAGATCAATAGAAAGAAGTATTGACGGAATTATAGGCAAGAATGCAGGAACTCAAGGTGATGGCAGAAACAACAAGACAACATGAGAAGCCAGTCAGCTAAATAACGTAGACAAGTCAATTAGCACATCCAGAGCACCGAAAAGAAACCCAATTTGGGTTAAAAATTTTATAGATATCTAGATGAGTGCTAGAGTTTGAATCTACAGAGGATAGAGAGCATGCCAAAGGATGGGAAATTATCACTATGAACATCGCTACACTGTCGACACCAATTTTTCATGAGTTCCTCCAAAGCATCACAGAAGAATTGAGGTGGAGAGAACAACGCGCTTCAAAATTCACTATGCTGGTGCAAAAGGAAAGAAATGTGATGAATATAGAGCTTGATCAGGTCCTTAAGGAAAGAGACGAGGTGCGCCATCAACAACAATAGTTGAATGAGGCCATTGAAAAGAATTGTAGTGAAGTTATGGATGTTCAGGTCCATGTAGAGGAAGAACCAGTAGGCAAGGTTATGAATCTCACCCTTGTGATCAAAGAATCAAAGAACGAAATAGAGAAGCTAAAGGTTGAATACTAGGTACAAATTTCTGAGTTATAGCTATGGATTCAGCCAACCATGCCCCCGTAGATATGAGAGCACAGGGAAGAAAACCTCAAATTAACACTAGAAGGTATATACACCATGGTAAAGGGATGTGGTAAGATTTTATATGATACAATGGAGATTTGGACCTCATTGTACGAGGATCCAAACATTCAGTGGATTGAGGAAGAGATGCAAGTGAAGTAGAAGCAACTAGAAGAAATCAGAGAAACTGCAAGGAACTTAGTAGTCTTGTATAGGATTTCCAGGATCATAGAAGGAAATAATATTCAAACTCATATTGAGGAGCTTCGGTGAAAAGAGCATCTTATTAACACATGAACTTATTCGTGGTAGGATGACACCATTCAGCACTGACATACGGTGAATGTAAAGCTTAAGGAGATGCAACTTTGGTAGAAAGACATCTTATAGAAGGTAGCCGGACCGACGATAGAGAAGTTTCTTGAAGAACCATGCTAAGAAGTAAAGTAGATTGTATAGATGCTTCAGTCCTACAAAAAAGCCTACGGAAAACATACAATAGGATATTTGAGGCATACCAGTTGAGTGACTCAGGACGTGTCACATGTGAGTGTTGGGGGCTTGTTGGGCACAACCCAACTTGGTCCATTTTTGGTCAAAATACATTGCAAATTAAGGAGTGGAGTGAGAGGTAACACAAATATAAATATACCCTGTGGTGTTTAGGGGCTTCAGGGTGGGTCAAAGCCCCTCATTTTGTAATGGGTTTTGGGTTTTAGCCTATTTTTTTTTCTTCCGATGGTATGTGGACCATGGTTTTGTATGATGTAAAATCTATATCAAGAAATGTAATTTTGTGTCAAGGTAATAACATAGGGGATGATAAAAATCACTTAAGCTGGTCGAAGAAGTGAATGTACTAAAGAGATTTATCATAATAAAGAAGAAGAAGTTTTGGAGCATATTTTATGTATTTATGTATTTTATTTCTATGTATTTATGTGAAGACTTGGCTATAGTGATGAATGATGCGAAGTAATTGATTAAGTATAATCATGCAATAGTTTCTTGTATGTTAGGAGGGTATAGGAATGAAAGAAACTATTTCATGATTATAATTAATCAATTACTTCACATCATTCATCACTATAGCCATAGTTGGATTTCATTCCTATAAGTGTCATGGAATTCTGGGAAGTGACTTGGGTCCTACCCCTAAAACTCAACCTTAATTCCCATAGTCGCTGGGATAACACTAGCAGAAAAAGTCCGGAGTCGCACTCATACATGACCATGGGAGTGACTGGGGCTTCTAGTTGCTTGGAGGGCTTGGTAAGGGATAAAATGGGGGATTAATGTAGCAAAACATTATTTTCTCTTAGGGGCTAATCACCTGGAAGCCTTGGATGGCTCCTGGGAGTTCTATTGTATGTGTAGACGTTTGTGTTATTGTGTTTCGCCGGTTCCACTTCCTTAACTAAAACATAGGGAGTTGAATCATATCATAGTAAATCCTCATCACATGTTTACCCGGGTTGGCCAGTTACTTGGGTATATGTGGGAGGAGGGTTTTATAGAGTGGTATCATATCAAAAGAGTGTAAAGAGCTAAAGATGGTATTTATGAATGATGAGGAGTACACTAGCATATTTCTGAAGTTTTTGCGGTATGTTCCTTCCCTCAAGAAGGAGAAGGAAAAGATTCATAGAGTCATCAGTGAGTTTTCAATAGCATTCAAAGAAATGATTGAGTTTGATGAGTTGAGATCATTGGAGGAGGCCATCTGAAAACTAAATCACTGTTATGAGAAATCGAAGCGCAAATTTGAGACTAAGCAGGATTGGAAGGGTAATGCACAGAATAAATGAAATGGGACAAGAAGTGAGAAATACCTCATGATACAGGTAACAAAGAGAATGTCGTGCCTCCTAAGAAGTTCAATACAACTGGCAACGGACAGGGACTTCAGTCTGAGGAAAACAATAACATCGAAAACAGGAAGCTTGTACGGTGTTGGACTTGTGGATGAGATTATCATAGGAGATATTTTCCACATCATCAGGGTGGTAGACCACAGATCTACACTGCTCAGGAGGCACATACAATGGGAGATGTTATACAAAGTATTCCTATTATCTATGCAGCACTAGATAACAAACATGCATATCACTAGACATCTATCATTGAGATGGTTGGTGAGATTTGTGATCAAGTTGTTCTTATTTTGGTTCAACCTGGATCTAATTATAGTTATGTTAATTCTAACTTGGTCGATAAGTGTGGTTTGAATAAATAAGTGCATGTAGAGTCTTGATTAGTGTAGTTGGATACAGGTACAAAGAAGCGAGTTCATCATTGAGTAAGATCTTATGCATTTGATCTGAATGGTATGCCTACATCAACACATTTGAATTTATTACCGTTGGGTTTGTATATCATGATTTTGGGTATGGAAAAGCTCTATCTTCACATGGCTAAAGTGGATTTTTATGACAATGACATTGAGTGTTTGGATGGTAATGGAGAATAAAGAGTCGTGCAGGGTAAGAAGAAAGTAAGATCTGTTACAATGGTGACGAATATGCAAGCGAAGCGTCGTCGTAGAAAAGTATGTGTGTTACTTGCAATACATATTTCTAGTAACAAAGGTAAGGATGTTGAGAATGCATAGGTATTGAGTAGGTAACCAGTTTTACAACAGTTTCAAGATGTGTTTCCAGCAGAGATTTCATATTTTCTCCCTCACAAGGAAATATAATTTTCTATTTAGCTGGTACCAGGGGCATCGCCAACATCTAAGTCACCTTACAAGATGAGCACTCCATAGTTGGTAGAGATGAATTTGTAGTGGAAAGAAATTATTAAAAATGGATTCATATGGCCAAATTTAGCACCTTGGGGAAAAATGATATTTTTTGTACAGAAGAAATAAGGTACTATCAGGTCATGCATTGATTACACAAAGTTCAACAAGTTTACCATTAAGGAAAATTATCCATTACCAAGGATTTATGATTTCCTCAACCGGTTGAAGGGAGTAGCAGTGTTCTCAAAGATTTATCTAAGATATGGATATCATCAGCTACACATTAAATAAGATGGCATTCACAAGAAAAATTTTCGGACCAGGTAGAACCCTTATGAGTTTGTTTTAGTTCCATTTGGTTTGACTAATTCTCCAGCTACTTTGATGTGCTTGATGAATAATGTGTTGCTTCCTTATTTGGAAAAGTTTGTATTGTGTTAATTGGTGATATATTGGTATATTCTAAAAATGAATAAGATAATTTCGAATACTTAACACCAATATTTATATTGTTGAGATAGAATCAGTTGTATGATAATATAAAAAAGTGCAGTTTCTTTCATAAAAAGTTACCTTACTTGGGACATGTTGTTTCCAAGGAAGGCACAACAGTGCATCTAGAGAAGATAAGGGCTATCATGGAATGGGAAACTCCTAGGAAAGTGGATTAGGTGAGTTCCTTTAGGTGTTGAACCCTTAGTTAAACTGAGAGAGGGGGGGGGGGGGGGTGAATCAGTTTAACACATACATAGACTTTTAAAACTTTTCTCTTAAAACTTATTTACACCTTTACTTCATGATCAACTTAATATGTGAGCAATATTTATTAGTGAGCATAAATTATCAAACAGTTTTGTTAATGTAACAACAATCTTAATATGTGAGCAACAAGTATTAAGAAGATCACATCAACACATGCACAAAGACACCAAATATAAGTGGAAACCCATAAAGAGAGAAAACCACATCTTATTATTGTTGTGATGCAATGGCAAGCTCCAACTCCCTCTCACCACTGTTTTTATGCAGGAACCAACCTATCGGAGGCTCAAACCTCAATTCTGCAAGCTACAACTTGCAAGGAAGTTCCAACTCCCATTAATTTTCTGCAGGCACCAACCTACAGGAGGCTCCAACCTAAGTCAGCTACAACTGACATTTTATCAAGCTACAACATGATGTGGAAGCACCAACTCCCATCTATTTTCTGCAGGCACCAACATACAGGAGGCTCCAACCTCAGTCAGCTACAACTGACATCTATCAAGCTACAACTTGATAGGGAAGCTCCAACTTCCTTACTCTTTCAAAAGAGAAACACTTGCTGATTTACATTGGATATCAGCTCTATTCTATTCCATCTGCTCTGTTGTTCATATATTCTCATATCTGCCCTGTATCATCTCTGCATCTTTTCATATTCTCTATCAGCGTCTCCTTCTTCTCTGCTCATCTCCTCCTTCTTCTCTGCTTCACTGCTTCATTTCTGCATTATCTTCACACACTCTCTCTTACCTCTCTATGCATATCAATGTGATATTATATATAGAGTTCCTCACATGACTCTTTTTATTTCACAAAGAATTTGGAATGAACAGTCATGACTCTTCGCTTTCTTCCTTTTCATTTCCTTCACTCGCTCATTCAGAAAATATAAGAACGTACATTAATTTCAATATTACAGTGGGAGCTTTGTTTTTCCTCCAGAGACTTGCCAATGCATCACAAGAAATATAAAACAATTAAAATATTACATTTAATTATAATGAGAGCTCCAGCTCACTCATACAGCCTTTTAGATCACTGTGCATTTGTCTTTTCTTTGACTGTGTCTGACTTTAAAGTGATTGTGCTTTATCTCTTTTCAGCTCTGTTTTCTTTTTTGTCCTCTGTTGTGGTGTAACTTCTGCCTTTTAAATCTGGGCATATTCCAATTCCTTTCATACAATAAGTGTCTTGTTGATGTGGAAGTTCCGCAAGAAGAACATACATACATCGCAATTGTTTTATATAAAGAATCGACCTCCACCTCGAGCCGAGGCCCGTGGGTCCACAAACCGTGTGGCATATTTTAATACCATTGCGACGATCGTTTTACATTTATGACAACTCTTTTATATATATATATATAACCCAAATTTCATTACACTGACTACCTTTTAATATGTCTTTAAATCAATTCTCAGCGTATATAATAAAACCTTTTTAAAACATATAAAAACTCCTTTTGGGCCCACTTGCCACGCATCACGATGCAATATATTTCTCCTTCGATTGCGATTGATTTCTCCTGCTCCGATTGCGATTGAACACTGTTCACTGTGTTTTTCCAATGCGATTAGGCCAAAATTCAAACTTATAAAAACATAACTTATAGACCCATCGGGTCCGGACTTTCAATCGCAATCACAAGTTTTGGTTGGATGTTCCGATAGGCCCATACTGCGATGCTCAATGCGATTAGGTTGGAATTAAAATATATATCATCCATCGTTTATATACCCATCGGGTCCGGGCTTCATCACAATCACAATTTTCTGTTTACATGCTCCGATGCCTTGATAATCTCCGATGTGATTGGGTGAGGGTCCCACCATATAGTACTTTGGTTCTTTGAATCTCGCGCTATATATGTAAATACACTACATATATATATATATATATATATATATATATATATATATATATATATATATATATATATATATATATATATATATATGTTTTGCCACTTCGGGGTTGCTTTCTATCTATACAAGGTTTATGTATTATATGTAGCACCCATCTGTGTAAATCTCGAAATTAAGGTACATGTATATATCCACCGGCTTGGGCGATTCTCAGAATTTTATATACTGAGGTAGTGATTCTCGAAATAACGGCTGTCTCTGCCTCTGCTGCTTCTGTCGCTCTGTTTTAAACACATAACCATATAATAAATATTGGCTCCCGACCCCACTTGCAATGAATCTACACCATCGATTGTTGTCAATATGATCCGAGCTCTTTTATTAAACTTCGGGCAAGACCAGCGTGTGATCACCATTCAATGGGCCCTTCCCACATCAACAGATCATCACAATATCGCTCAGTGTCTTGCTACGAACTATAACGTGCGATGGCACACTTTAGACGGTGGTTTTCCTATTTCGCTCGGGGACACGCGTCGAGCTTTCTATGGAATCGCTCGCAACTCCTCTAATACCACTTTCCGACGATAGGTGGTGCCATGAAACACATTGTTTAGCTCTAAACTGTCATTACTATTCCTTAGGTCATGGTTCCCTACTCGAGGTTCCATCCTCGCCTTGTTCCATGCTTTTGTGTGTTCCACTCCTTTATAAGTGGCCCTTGTTCCCTGACATTTCAACACGGTCCTACCATATGTATAACACACAACTCTATTACTCTATGCTTCCAAGGTTCTGTTCATCAACGCCCTATTCTGTTGCGCTCAGGTTCCTCCGCCTTTCACTCGTGGTTCCGATTATTCTCCACCAGGACGCATGCACATATTCACACAAACTAATTCAAGCAGAGTAGATATACATTCGCACATAAATTAAATCCATATATCCGCCATACAAAATGTATGCAAATCAACGACTCTACCTCTGTATTTGCTGCATCTATCTCCACTGCTTAACTGTTTCACTGCCTCCATATTCATTGCTTCTACCTCCACTGCTCGACCTTTTTGCTCTGCCTCTGTATTCGACTGTTACACTTTAGCAGTGTTCTTCCGCCTGTCTCCTTTGCCCTGCTTGCTTTTTCTTTTGTCTGTCTTTGTTCTGTAGTCCTTTACCTATTTCTACTTCAACGATGCCTCCTCTGCAGGTCTGTGTAGCTCTCTAAGTAGGTCTGTGCTCCTTGATGCTGTTCCTTACTCTCTTTTTGCCTCCTCTACTGCCTCTCCAGATCTCCAATCAACTGACCCTTCTACAACTGCCTCTGCTTCATGTCTCATGCTCTCTTTGCCTTCTTGTTGTTTCAAGTGCTCCTTATTTGTCATTTCCTTTTCCATCAATGACAACATTTCCAATAGTCTCCCCCTTTGGCATTGATGGCAACCCTTCCACCAATAGTTCAATGCTTCCTCCAAGTCTTCCTCTGTCTGGCTTCTTTTAGAAGACCCTATCTTCTATTACTTTCTTTTCCTCCCCCTTTGACATCAATGGAAAAGGGTTGCACATTTCCTAGTGTGCTTTCTATCTCTTCATTTCCTCTTTCTGAGATGTGTTTAGGCCTTCTTCTTCTGACTTTGTACCCTGCTGCTCCAAACTAGTGTATAAGAGTTGTTGAGAGAAAACTTTGATTATTGAACTTGACTGTACACTATAAGTTAATACAATCCAAAGGCATAGACTTCTTTCACTTGTAAAGAGCTGAAAGTGAAGATAATGACACTTCATAGAATACATTGTACCAGCCTTATCTAATCAAAGATGTATGATTGGATCAATGCCAAGATACTGAGAAGGTTTCAAATACACTTCAATCTCTAGTCTTATTTTTAAAAAATATCTGCTGAGGAAGGTTGTAGATGGAATCTGTCTTCTTCTGCAATACACATCTGCAGTACCACACCTGTTCACTTATGATAATGATGCCAATATAGATTTTATTGCTGTGGTACACCTTTCCTTCCTGTTGGTGATGATATGAGCTAGGATGCTGACAGGGATAATACACCTAAAGACTAAAAGGTCCTTTTTTTTGTTGTAAACAATGAATCAAACCAGAGCTTACAGCTTATTGTAAGAATAGGAAATATCTTTCAATATTAGAGGCCAAATGACTTTCCTTCTTGTACAATGTGTTTTCAAAACAAACCCTTCAATGTATTGGTCAGTTTCACTTATCAACCATGCTGTTTTATTTATGACACAATGGGTATGTACGTCAATAATCAATCTCTCTTTAAAGGTGGATTACCAGTAAATCCTTTGTGTTGAAGTAGGATTTAGATGAATTAATAAAATACTTTTGAGCTTCAAATGGTAATCACAACTATTCCTTTAAACTTTAGATACTTTAACTATTGTGTCATGATGATCTTCCACAAAGCATTTTCATGATGTTTAATTGATATCTTTGTAAACAGACTTCACATGGTGTTATAACTGATCTTAAGGAAGAGGCCTTTAAGATATATAAGTCTGACTTGGGGAAGGAATGCATTTATATATAGAGAAGGATATTGCTTCAAAGTTCAATATAATGCTTCAAGTTTGAACAAAATACTGATCCTTTAGTACTGCTACTGACCTTTTCATTTTGGATGTACTCTTGCCATAACCTTTGATCCTGAGGACCTGTACCACATTGCTGCTCCATGATAATTCTTGATATTCGATTGATAGGCATGTTGGTTGCACCAAGTACCAAATGATATTATGTTGATAAAATATGCAGAGATTTCACTTCAGCTTTCCCATTTACCCATAATTAAGACATCCTTCATAAATTATATTATTGATTTCTCCACTGTTTTCAAAAACAATCATCAATATATTGAAATCTGATCTTGGCCTCATTAATCTTTTGCTTTTTCTGTCATTTTGTTCAGAGGAAGTCACAACATTTTCTTTTCTAGGACTGCTCCAAAACCATTGCTGCTTTACATACAATTCAACTGTTCTAACATAAAGATTTTCAAGAAGACATCTTCAATTTATTTTCTATGTATCTTCATGGGCTGATTACTCAAATATTTATTACTCACTTAACTACATTTTTCAAGTGGACCTTTTGAAAGATGTAATGAGCTGATGATAGGCACTTTTCTTACTCATCCTTCTTAATGTAATACATTGTTAATTCTAGCAGTAGGAGGTATAGTGTGATCATCACTTTAATGTGCTAAAGTATTCTTAGCTTATATGTTCATTGCTAAGGTTTCCTCTATCATCATGGCTTCTTGCTCTCTTCTCATCTTCCATCAATCTGTCAGCTACTTAATACTTCAGATGATCTTCTTTCTCTATAGTTCTCTTTTAGAGGAATTTAATTTTTCTTCCTGATCTCATAGTTGTTCTCATTACATGGAGCTCTTCTTAGACTAATTTCATGGGGTATATATATGAACTTCTCTCCCCCTGGGATGTTGCTTCATATTTGTCACTGGATGGATTTTTGCTTTGCTTCCTAGATCAACTCCCCCTAAGATTATGGAGGATTCATTATGTTATTGAGGTAATAGGCTCCCCCTTTCTCTTTTCTTTCCATACTTTATTGGGGTTCATCATAATGTCTGCACTCCTTTCTGATTCATATTTTTGTTTGATTGGATTGGATTTCATCATTTGTCTGGAGTTCTTTAATATATATGGAAGTTTACAGTCTTTTTCTTTGTGACCACACTTAAGGCATACATAACATATTATTTGACCAACGTGCATTTGAGCTGATGTATAATATTTTTTTCCTATTCTTGAATACATTTTACAATCAACAATTTTATGTCCAAAATTATTGCATGCATAACAATACCCATGGAAATGATTTGTGTACCTGGTGGAATATTGTCTTTTCCCTTTGCTTGCTTGAGGTGTTCTTCTTGTTTGCTGCATCTTTTGCTGGTTGGACTAGATTTGCTTTGTCTTACAACATGTTGCAGTATGTCCTTGTTTGTGGCAGGAAAAACAAGTGATGCTTCCCATAGGAGGAAAGAACCTTATTTGACATCTTCCAAATTTATTCAATTCATCCTTAGGAGAAAATGAGCCTTTAGCAGTTGATTGTTTCATCCTCTCATTCTCTGCTCTTCCTTGTTGCTGCTTGATTCTGTTTGTTTCTTTACAAATCCTGTTCTTGCTGGTTTCTATTTTTGTAGTAATTTGCTGGGCTGCTTCACTGTCCTTTATAGCTTTTACAAAGATGATTTTCTTGTTATCTTCTGCCTTGGACTTATTGGTTTCTCCTTCATATCCTATCCCAGTCTTTATGAGAGGTGACCTTTGTGCATTTAGAATTTGGTCCAACCTTCCAGAGCCTTTCATTAGAGGTGTATTCATTAATAGTTCTCTTTGGTATTTTTCTAAGTTCTTTCTTAGGATCACTACTTCTTCTTCCAATCTTTCACATTCCTGACTTTTCTCTCTCATTTGTTGCAACAGAGTGTCTTCTATTTTCTTTGCCTCTTCAAGCTGTGTCTTCAGGCCAATAATTTCTTTCCTATCTTCATATTATTTCTCATCACATATTTGCACCACTGTCTTAAGGTCTTTGTTTTCATTTTTCAATTTTTCTATTTTAGTCAAAGAAGTGTCAAGCTTGGCTCTTTCTTCAGTTGTAATTTCTTCATGATTCTCACTACCATTCACACTAGCAGGTACCTCATTTGATTGAAAATCTTCCTTTTGACATGAATTTTTCTTCTTCTTAATTCTCTTATCCTCCTTGTCAGTGCAGTCCTTAGTGTTTACTCCATGCATGAAGTGCAATCTATCCCAGATTTCTTTTGCAGAGGTTAAATCCATAATCAACTCAAGGTCCTTGTTATGAAGACTGTTATATATCACACATTTTTCCTTGGCATTCCTCTGTTATTCTTTCACCGTGGGGGAGTCTGTGAAGTAACCATCACATACAAGCTTCCATACTTCAGGTTCATAAGCCAATAATCATGTTTTAACGTTATCTCTCCATTCAGGAAGGTTTGTTGTATTTAGCACAGCTACATTTTGATAGTCCATGAATTAACAAGATCTCCTTCAAGCTATTAGGCTTGCACCAAAGGAAACGGCTCTGATACCAATTGTTGAACCCTTAGTTAAACGGAGAGGGGGGGGGTGAATTAGTTTAACACATACATGGACTTTTAAAACTTTTCTCTTAAAACTTATTTACACCTTTACTTCATGATAACCTTAATATGTGAGCAATATTTATTAGTGAGCAGCAAGTATCAAACAGATTTGTTAATGTAACAAAAGTCTTAATATGTGAGCAACAAGTATTAAGAAGATCACATCAACACATGCACAAAGACACCAGATATAAGTGGAAACCCATAAAGGGAGAAAACCACATCTTATTATTGTTGTGATGCAAAGGCAAGATCCAACTCCCTCTCACCACTATTTTTCTGCAGGCACCAACCTATAAGAGGCTCCAACCTCAATTCTGCAAGCTACAACTTGCCAGGAAGTTCCAACTCCCATTAATTTTTTGCAAGCACCAACCTACAAGAGGCTCCAACCTTAGTCAGCTACAACTGACATTTTATCAAGCTACAACTTGATGTGGAAGCACCAACTCCCATCTATTTTCTGCAGGCACAAACCTACAGGAGGCTCCAACCTCAGTGATTTACAACTGACATCTATCAAGCTACAACTTGATAGGGAAGCTCCAACTTCCTTACTCTTTCAAAAGAGAAACACTTGATGATTTACCTTGGATATCAGCTCTGTTATGTTCCATCTACTATGTTGTTCATCTATTCTCATATCTGCCCTGTATCATCTCTGCATCTTTTCAGATTCTCTATCAGCGTCTCCTTCTTCTCTGCTCAGCTCCTCCTTCTTCTCTGCTTCACTGCTTCATTTCTGCATTCTCTTCACACACTCTCTCTTACCTCTCTATGCATATCAATGTGATATTATATATAGAGTTCCTCACATGACTCTTTGTATTTCACAAATAATTTGGAATGAATAGTCATGACTCTTCGCTTTCTGCCTTTTCATTTATTTCACTCGCTCATTCAGAAAATATAACAACATGCATTAATTTCAATATTACAGTGGGAGTTTTTTTTTTTCCTCCAGAGACTTGCCAATTCATCAAAAACAATATAAACCAATTAAAATATTACATTTAATTACAATGACAGCTCCAGCTCACTCATACAGCCTTCTAGATCGCTGCGCATTTGTCTTTTCTTTGATTGTGTCTGTCTTTTTTGTGATTGTGCTTTATCTCTTTTCAACTCTGTTTTCTTTTCTATCCTCTGCTGTGGTGTAACTGTTGCCTTTTAAATCTGGGCATATTCCAATGCCTTTCATACAATAAGTGTCTTGTTGATGTGGAAGTTCTGCAAGCGGAACATACATACATCGCAATTGTTTTATATAAAGAATCGCCCTCCACCTTGAGCTGAGGCCCATGGATCCACAAACCGTGTGGCATATTTTAATACCGTTGCAACCATTGTTTTATATTTATGACAACTCTTATATATATATATATATATATAACCCAACTTTCATTACACTGACTGCCTTTTAATATGTCTTTAAATCAATTCTCGACGTATATAATAAAACCTTTTTAAAACATATAAAAACTCCTTTTGGGCCCACTTGCCACGCTTGGCGATGCAATATATTGCTCCTCCGATTGCGATTGATTTCTCTTGCTCCGATTGCGATTAAACACTTTTTACTGCGTTTTGCTGATGCGATTAGGCCGAAATTCAAACTTATAAAACATAACTTATAGATCCATCGGATCCAGACTTTCAATCGCAATCGCAAGTTTTGGTTGGATGTTCCGATAGGCCCATACTGCAATGCTCCGATGCGATTAGGCTGAAATTCAAATATATATCATCCATCATTTATATACCCATTGGGTTCGGGCTTCATCGCAATCGCAATTTTCTGTTTACATGCTTCGATGCCTTTATAATCTCTGAAGCAATTGGGTGAGGGTCCCACCATATAGTACTTTGGTTCTTTGAATCTCGCACTATATATGTAAATATGCTGCATATATGTATATGCTTTGCCGCTTGGGGTTAAGTGATTCTTGGAATAAGGTTTATGTATTACATGTAACGCCCATCTGTGTAAATCTTGGAATTAAGATACATATATATATCCGCCAGCTTGGGCGATTCTCAGAATTTTATATATATCCTCCAGCTGAGGTAGCGATTCTCGGAATAACGGTTGTCTCTGCCTCTGCTACTTCTGTTGCTCTGTTTTAAAAACGTAATCGTATAATAAATCTTGGCTCCGGACCCCACCTGCAATGAATCTACACTGTCGATCGTTGTCGATATGATCCAAGCTCTTTTATTAAACTTCGAGCAAGTCCAACATGCGATCATCGTTGAATGGGCCCTTCCCACATCAACGGCTCATCACAATATCGCTCGGCGTCTTGGTACGAACTATAACGTGCGATGGTGCACTTTAGACGGTGGTTTTCCTATTTCGCTCGGGGACACGCGTCGAGCTTTCTATGGAATCGCTTGCAACTCCTATAATACCGCTTGCCGACGATAGGTGGTGCGATGAAACCCACTGTTCAACTCTAAACCACCGTTACTATTCTTTAGGTCACGGTTCCCTACTCCAGGTTCTGTCCTCGCCTTGTTTCACGCTTTTGTGTGTTCTTCTCCTTTATAAGTGGCCCTTGTTCTCCGACATTTCAACATGGTCCTACCATATGTATAACACACAGCTCCATTACTTTGTGCTTCCAAGGTTCTATTCATCAACGCCCTATTCCGTTGCGCTCAGGTTCCTCCACCTTTCACTCATGGTTTCGATTATTCTCCACCAGGACACATGCACATATTCACACAAACTAATTCAAGCAGAGCAGATATACATTCGCACATAAATTAAATCCATATATCTGCCATACACAATGTATGCAAATCAACGACTCTACCTCTGTATTCGCTGCCTCCGTCTCCACTGCTCGACCATTTCAATGCCTCCATATTCGCTTCTTCTACCTCCATTGCTCGACCTTTTCGCTCTACCTCTGTATTCGACTATTACACTTTAGCAGTGTTCTTCCACCTGTCTCCTTTGCCCTACTTGCTTTTTCTTTTGTCTATCTCTGTTATGTAGTCCTTTGCATGTTTCTGCTTCAGTGCTGCCTCCTCTGCAGGTCTGTGCAGCTCTCTAAGCAGGTCTGTGCTCCTTGATGATGCTCCTTACTCCTCTTTTTGCCTCCTCTACTGCCTCTCAAGATCTCCAATCAACTGAACCTTCTACAACTGCCTCTGCTTCATGTCTCATGCTCTCTTTGCCTTGTTTCTATTTCAAGTGCTCCTTCTTTGTCATTTCCTTTGCCATCAATG